>CM037785.1:34364178-34414178 GCA_021229015.1 Solen grandis | reverse complement strand
TTGTTCACAGCCTTATGAATGTTGATTCATTTGTTTATTAATATAATGGTGTATAAACCTGCTTTGATGTGTATTTTCCGTTCTAAAAATAGACAAGTTTGGGATCCTCCTTTTGAAACCTAGATAAACGAATTATTTATAGATGTAATATGTTTACGAAAAACAAAACACAGAAGTGGGTTCATTTACACTTTATTTCTACTGGCTTAAATGATGAAAGCCATTCTTGAAGATCAATCAATCAATCAATCAATCAATCGGTCTTTATTCCTCCATAATAGGAGATATACACAATATATACATGTTAACATAGTAATATCATTACACAGCAAATAAATGAGCAAGGCAATATAAACATACATAAAAAGAGAAAAAAAACTTAAGGAAATTTATATATATACAGTTAACATGATTATTATTACCATATGACTATAATTGAGCAGCAACATGGGTTCATGAATATGAGTGATGAGAAAATACATAATCCAGTGCTTGTCAGTGTAGCAAATGTAGAAGTACATGTCAACCTCAGTTAACGTTAAGTCCGTATTGATACATACACATACATATTATATGGTGCTCCTAGTAAACGGAGAGTCAAACTAATACTGTCCAAAGTATTCAGCTGAAAAGCAAAGTCGGTACCGTAAACAAGCCAATCACAAAAGAACATTGATCTAAGCTGACGTGTTGCGACACATTCGTTAAGCAGGTGACCGAGTTTATGTCTGTACGTGTAAGAACACAGTTCACAGGCGATTTCAGAGTCATGTAGCTGATACCGCTCACACCAAGCACGTAATAGAGTTTTCATAATCTTCCGAGTATTTCGGAATCTACATACATTGTATATAATACAGGGTTTCACATGGGGAAAAAAGAATCTGAAGTGCACAAAATCACCATCATGTGCTATTCTTTTGTTCCAGTTATGTTCAACAGGAGAATACACAAGTCTTTTAACAAGTTTTTTCCAAACACATTTAGTGGGTAAACAAGCAGGTTGATACTATAATATAAAGTACGTATTGAAACAATAATTGGAAAAAAAAGTTTCTTTATGAAAATATCACAATTTAATTTGAAGAAGATAGGGCAAGTAATCAACATCGAAATGAAACAATAAGTTCTATTTTATATCAAACAATACTATTTTTCGAAAGGAAATACTTAAATATAAGGAAAGCCTAAATGGGAATATATAGTATTAAAAATGCGATTTATATACATTGTATATGTATAACATCACCATTAATGAATTTTATATTATTGCATAGTCTCATATGTTATATATGACGTATGAACATGGCGGATGATGAACGTGTTTTCAGCGCTGATAAAAATCGCAAATTTTATTGTGTATAAATGAAAATTAAAATCTGAAAGTTCACATTTATTGCTCAAAATAGATTGGAAAGTGACTATAATGGCTAATGCGAAAAAAAATGAGTTGTTTATTGTGTAAATCGACTTGATAGAGGTGCTTTGTTTAAACCTTTTTGGCGGGAGCCAACGTTAACATAAAGAAGGAATAACAAAGGATTAAGGATCATGGATGTTTCAAGGCAAGAATTTATTCATTCGTCAAGAGACAATAAGTTAACATACAGGTTTGATGAACTAAGATGCATAAAACGATATCAAAATTCTGTAAATCGAGGTTTGCAATCACTTGAAAGGGGCAGTGACAAGTGTTGATCAGAAACTAGGACAGATTACTGAGGTAAAAAAATGCACACACTGACTTTTTAAAAACAGTAGTCTATAAAAGCATTGACCTCGAGGCCAAATCTCACGAACAATCTCATATTTAGAGGCATTGTTGAAAACAGAGGTGAAAATTGTTTTCAAAAATCCGTGTTTTTCTGTCCAATCGCCTCGATATTGATGAGGATCTTTCCCTGGCTCGTGCACAAAGATTAGGATACACACACTGTTGTTACGATTAAATATCCATCAGTTGAACGCAATACTGTAAATATAAAATATATCCATAAACTATCCTCATATTTTGTGACTGCGGACATTTCTTTATTATAATTTTCTGTTCACCATGTGCTTCCAGTCCCTCACCGCGTGAGTTCGAATCCCAGTAGGGTAATTCGGATTTTCATGTGAGGAAGCCTTCCAGCTGGCCTGCGGTAGGTCGGTGGTTCTACCGGATGCCTCCGTGCATTCGGGGTCTTCCTCCACCTGTAATTAGCTGGACGCCATGTTGTTTGATAAAGTGTATTTTTCTTTCTATTCGTAACTTCCTCTTATGTTTCGTTTCTATAATAGAAGTTGTTCGAAATAATAAGAATTGTTTCGATATTGATATTTATATATATTTATATGATGTCTTATGTGATTTGCATGTTACATGATTGTTTACACTGCTTTCACTTTTCATTTGTTCATCTCCGTCATGTTTTGTACACTTTATGTGATATGTTTTGCCGCATTGGTCGTACGACCTTCTTGCTTATGCTGAATAAACTTTCAAACTTTTTCAAAGCTTTTTTTTTTTATAAATGGTATATGTACACATATGCCAACTTAGGTAATTAAACTTCTAGAATTTTTAATGAATAAAAAAGACATATAATGTATAAGGGTAAAGTGGTCAATGATCATACAAAAAATAAAAAAAAAAACATGACTGAAATACTGTCGAAGCGACGGTAAACTCAAATAGTCAAGTCATACAAAATATGCAATACGTACACGTATTTGGCGACACGTACATTTCTAGTATACAGAAAATAATCATATAAATGGACGAAATGATTCTGATTAATATTATAAAGACAACAAAAACCTTTGCGGGGATCGAGCAACACCTGTTAAAGTGTACATACGTGTAATTTAACATGGCTCATGTATTATGAACATGTGTTCAGAATTTCATGATAAAGGTGTAGTTGAACATTTATTATTCAATGAAGTTAAATCTGATTTCATAACAGTGTAACACCATATACGACCCCTTATACTAGTTAAAACAAGTATACACAGAGGCATTTCTAAAATAAGTGCACTACTTGAGTGCGGGCAAAAAAGTGACCCCGTATAGGTCACTGGGATTCCGACGGGAAATCCCAAGTTATCATCGAGATTTCCTATTTCTGTAAATAAGTCTCTCTGATGCAGATGTGTTTCCGATTTTCTGATTTCTAACGTGGTTAATCTGAATATCACATGGTATGTATATATTTGATTGCTTATTATTTTCCACTTTGATTATTTTGAACTTACTGAAACTAGAAAAATGAGACAAATTACACCGTCTCATTTTTTTAAATTATTTTTACAGTCAGAAATCAGAATTGAAAACGGTTTTCTACATATGATATACATATTTATTTTGTAAGATATGAAGCAAAATACCAATTACAATATTTCACATTTGCTTGTATTTTTCCGTTTGTTTAGTATCATTATTTTATGATGACAGCATACTACCTTATGTCTTTTTTCCTTCTAAGGTATTTTAATAAGTATTGCCCATAATTGTCATTTCATGGCACGAACCAAACGTCGTTGTTTCAACGCAGATGATAACTGGAAAAGGGTACATAGAGAGAGATAAAGAATGAGGCTAGTTCAATAATAACAAAAATAATTCAAAACATAGATCTCTTGGACACTGAGGTTTCCACATGGAGCTTTTGTTGGTCAGTCTTGAATATAGTTTGAAATGGATGAAATCCCAAGCGAACAAGTATATGGTGTAATACTGGCTTACATGCATTAGTATGATAATATACAGTAAGTTGTCTTCAAATAGGCTATATTTCCGTTTCAGCTTAAGGGAAAACAGAGCATCCTTAAAGCATCATGTTTATGATAATATGAAAGGTGTAAAAATATGTACATGTATTTGCTACCATATTAGTATATACGTAAAGTTGTATATACCGGTATTAAGAAAACCAATCGCTACCTGTTCAGGCCTCAATTTTTGAAGATCAGCTTATCATTTATACAGTCACCATGCAGTCACTATCTCTTTTTTCGCAGTGCCTTGCTCTGACATAACCGTATTTATTTTTATGAGCACAAGTAGTGTTAAAGCAATATCTCTAGTATCAACAAGAATAATTTCTTTCTGTTTCAATACAGATAATTTTCTTGATACTGCTTTAAGCATGCTGTGATATTTTTTGTATTTGTAACATATCAAAACATCTAGGTTTAAAATTCTCCTTTGCTTATAATTACAAAGTGTATAAAGTTACGTAGTCGCTCATAACTATAGTACCTACATTCTGAGGGTCCGTTTCTCTACATTTAAAACCGAATAACTTCTCAATTTTGTATGAATGACCGATAAATTGAACAGAATATTACAATACAGATATGCTGAGATTCAGCCAATGTAGTGAAAACTCAATTTTGAGTGAAAAATAAATATTTACGGGACACAATAATTGTATGTAGTATAAAAGCACAGAAGAACTACTTTCCCAAGGATGTTGCGTAACTCACTTAACCACGCGGAAGAGTATAGTTTATTTCGAATGCAAAGGTGGCTCATGCCTGAATTTGGATGGTAGATGTGCAGGTTTCAATTATTCAATAAGTGGTGTATCAATGGTCCATATAGAAAGCTTGAATTACGATGAAAATCCGCATAACCTCCTTATAATCACATCTAGCTATCTCAGATACATCAGAGATATATCTAGGGGTTATTTGTTGCTCTATAGAATTGCTGATACAGGTGTATATATCTGCTATCCGAAGTTACTAAAGACAGTAGGGAGCCATTGAGTTGCATCTATAAATAGAAACTGTGCCGTCGCGCGATAGTACAAATCAAAGCGCTGATAGTGCTAAGAGAACAGCATTATCTCATTTCTTTTGTTTATCACAGTAAATTTCAAAAGCGGTGATCAATTTTTCGCACAATGCCAATTATATAATAACCCCGCTTTAACGTTGCGTTGATATGGTCATTAGATGAACGCACCATTTGCTTCAACAGACTGATAACAATCAGCACATTGCCACTCTTACTCCCCCTATATATCTATAGCCTTCAATGAACAATCGTTTATCATTTTCATATAAGTTTAATACTTGGAAAAATTAAATTACCCTGAATATTTGCAGCTTGTCAAACCCTCTTCCACTTGAGGCACACACAACTTCAGTGCCTTCAGCCCTTTGATTTTGTCTTGTAAATAATCTGTTATTTATTTGTGTATTATTATGTCTAATATACAATGTCTCAGACAACACATAGATAGGCACTACCACAAATACTAAGGTACTGCAAATATGGATAATGGCCAGTATTCATAAAGAAACTGAAGTCAAATGCTTGATTCAGGTCAAATATCAGTTATTTCTGAGAGAGAGTTTTCCTGTTTATTGTTCCAGAATTTGATAAAATGTCTGTTTGTTTTTGAGCGTTGAATATTTCAGAATTTTTTTATGATTTATAAATTGATACCACATTTAAGATGCAACTTTACATGTAAATTGGTGGGATAAGAGATTTGTGTTGTCATCTGTTGGTAGCTTTAAAGACTAAACTTATTTCAACATTTGCTAGCATAGTTATGTATTTACACCCTTAAAGCTCCCCTATACCTGTTATGGGTTCCCTGTTTCAAATATAGAGCGGTGCGGAGCTAAATATAGGAGCAATGTGTAAAACCCCTGTCTAAAAATAGATTGTCTTGAGATATGTTTTTATTAGACAGGCATCCTTAAATGGCAGAAGAGAATACAGAGAACTCAGGCTTTAAAAAAAAAATGGATAGAATACTGTTGTTTCAGAATATTACTGACAAATTTAAACTCTTTATACGTGGCGCCCTAGTTTGTAAATATGCAAGTAATTTTGCGATAATGATTATGCATGTGGAATAAATTAATTTTAAAACAACACATAGATGTGTTGATATAAAAATTACACAGTGTATCATTACTTTCAGAAGTATAACTATTATGTCTGGGAAGCAAACAGCCCCTCCCCTCCATATATCAGTATTTTAATTTTAAAAGAAACGTAGTTTTAAATCATAATTAGACATGTTTGGTCAAGGCAGTATAGTAGCAGGTACCTCTGCATTTAAAATTGCAATAAATTTCGTTATACAGCATTATCAAAGAGAAACGATAAATTTAACATGATTTCTAAACATTTGGGTCATGATAAAATGACGTTAATGACACGTTGTTTGATCATTAATATTATATCTGAACACAAAACACTCGTCGGACATGATATATTACATTGATATAACAATGACCAGGCATTATATTATGAGATAAAATAACTTAACTTTTAAGAATACAAACAAAACCTTTTATGTTTCGCAGGTTTATATCAGTCTTGATTGAATTTATTTATTTGATATTATACTAACGATAACTTATTTTAGTATAAGATTAGACGAGTATAAAATTTTTAAAATCAAATTTCATTTATGCACAATATCTAGACCTAGTACCTCACAATATAAGATGTTATGTAACAAGATTACGTGTACCAGCACATTCCCTCTGTATACATGCTGGAAGATTTGCTGGAAACAGATTACCCTACACATGAAAGATTGTGTTAAAAGTGTAATTCACATGACATACAATGTATTTGACATTTTATTTGTATATGCCAAAAGAACAGAATTCGAAGGGTAATATTTATAAATCGTTACTGTTATGTTAGACCTTCAGATTTTAAAAATTATTAATTGTTAAATATTCATGATAAAAAACATATATGTAACCTTGCTTGTTTTTTTAAAAAAAGAAGCCTTTAAAATTAGAACCATCATTAACTTTGTTATTCAGTTACTCCAACTTTGGATTATATTGTATTTTTTTATATCTTTATATTTACTTCTACTCTCCTTATAACTTAATAAGTCGTATACTTCGAAATTAATGACAAATATCACGTGTGTTACAGTTTGTTGTTGTAAAACGATTGTAGACAATGCACCATGTACAAGTCTGAAATCAAAAATATGTTCTTTTATGTTCTGTTCTGTAATACTAAAACAAATCATCATCATCATCATCAACAACAACAACAACAACAACAACAACAACAACAACACCACCATTACATTGAAATTAATATAAATATGACAGGGGTGCAAAATTTTCTTTTAGGTCACTCGTCCTACAGGACGAGTAGGTGAAAAATCTTACTCGTCCTTAAACACGGTTAGCTCGTCCTAAAATAATTTTAACTTTGCTTCCCGTAAAGGTGTATAAAGCTTTTGATATTTTGCGGAAACACCGCACAACAATTTTTTCTTCTTTTTTCGTCAACAACGGTAAGCCAGGAAACCAATGTTCTTTTCTTGTGGGTTTTGTTTTATCGCAAGCGTGTTGGTGCTTTCTATGTTTTAACTCTCGCTTTTTTGTATTTTCGTCGTCACTGCCACCGAGAAGTGTCTTCATTGATAATTGTTTTGACATTTGACCGCCGGAAACAAAACATATTTGCAGTCCCTGAATGTGCCACAGTCCCAGATTGTGCCGCAAACTAACAAAAAACGTATTGAAAAAACACCGTAGAATATTGTGAACTAGTCTGCGCTAGCACCTTATGGATCTTTCTAAAACAAATAGCGTTGCTATGGTGATATTTTGTCAAATTTCGCTCCCCTGATCAAGCAAAGAGTTTTATTGTCTTGATTAAGCATCGTAACAATATGAAATTCATTTTTTTCTGAAACATTTCTTTCTTGGCCGCAAAAAGTTAGAGTAAATTATGCCCGTCCGACCGTGAAATTCACTCGTAAATACGAGCGGACGAGCTCTTTTACAGCCCTGATATGTTTCAGGACATCAAGTAATGTACAAACAAACTGATCGAATTTCATGAAATCAACTATTCTTAAAATGAGAAATATTGTACTAAAACATGTATGTAAGTATGTATGTATGTCGCTACGACCTTTAACTCAAATATATTACAGAATATTCATTTGTCTACAGTTGTTGGCATTATTGATATATTGCTTCAAATAATCGTCATCATCATAATAATATAGTAAAATATAGTAAAAAGACACCATTATCAGAAACAGCGTAATTGTAATCCTACTTATTCTTAATCTATTGTTTGCAGGGTCCAGTCCACTCAAGCAGAAACTGTGATGTAGAAAACCAACAGGTGAGGTATTAGTTACACATTTTATCCTGATAACTCCTTACAACAGTAATTAATAACAAACTTGAAAAGAAAAGTATAAGCTATAAAATGAAACTTAGGTAAATGATATTGGATTACATTGGAAAAGGTATGTGTACGTGATAACTCAGATGATTCGAAACTGGGTGATTTTGGGTCAAAATGTAGGTCACGAGGGTAAATCTTTGAAAGAAAAAAGAATAATCTAGTAGTAACCAATCTTCATCCAAAACAGCGATAGCAAAATTACACCATTATCCCTTTAACATCTTACTTATTTGAGCTATAAGGGACACCTCGCACCATCCCTCCACCCCCTCGTCCCGCTTGTTTGTTTGTTGTCTTTTTTTTTAGCTCACCTGAGTACATGTACTCAGGATGAACTATAACGATCGTTGAATGTCCGTCAACAATTAGTTTGTTACACTCTAGTATCTTCAATTCGTATGCAATCATCTTCAACCTTTCAAAACAATGTTTGTAGTCATAATCTCACGGCAAGGTTACAGGACAATTAGGTCAGGAGTTAATCCCCCTTTAATCTAAAAAATGCCAGATTTTTACAGTTTTTACACTCTATCAAGTCCTCTTCTTAAGCAATCATATTCAAACTTCATGACAATATTTATATTTTAAAAAAATGCTTTTTTTTCTCTAGCATTTTCATTTCTGAATCAATCATCTCAAATCTTCAGGACAATGTTAATGACCATAAAATCTCAGCTAAGTTCCATTATGGCTGATATTGGCTTATTGTGTTAGACTTTATGCCTCTTTTAATGTAAAAATGCCAGATTTTACATAGTTTACACACTAGCATCTTTATTTCTGAAGCAATCATCTTCAAACATCACGACAATGTTTATAGTCATATATCTTGGCCAGGTTTAATTAAAGCTGGCCTGGGCCAATAAGGTCAGGAGTTATTACTTTTTTAATGTAAAAAAGCAAGATTTCACTTGTTTACTAGCATCTTCAGTTATTTAGAAATTATATCCTAGCTTCATGATAATGTTTAAAGCCACAAAGTCTCGGTTAAATATGTCTATGGCTGATATTGACCTATTAAGTGAGGAGGTATGACCCTTTTAATAAAAATCGCCAGATTTCACGTTGTTTACACTTTATCATCTTCATTTCTTAAACCATCATTTCCAAACTTAATCGGAAATGCTTACGAGTTAAAATATAAACAAAGTTTAAATGTTCACTTCCATGCAACAGTAAATCACCTTACATTGGATATAGCAGCCCAAATGAGCAGAAAACAACACACTTAGTCAACAACACACCAAGTCAACAACACACCAAGTCGATACTTTGGCTGAATCTAAGTTGATATTTTTGTTGTTAAGTAAGTAAAGACATAAATACTTATTGATTGATATTGGCAAGTGTTTTATATATCCTGTAAATGTTCTGAAGCTTCCAGCTATGTTTGAAAGAAGAAGAAAAATTCCTTAAAAGTGACTGCTCGCTAAAAATGTTTAATGGTGTTCTGCGTAGTAAATGAAAAAAATATGTATCGTCCGATTTGTTCATTGTTTTCAGATTGTACAATGTACCAAATATTTTCCATCATTTTTTTTCTCTTTAAAAAGATATTTCCATGAAAAGTGTACTGGGGATAGTCGTACGAAAATATAGTCCCGATAGTCGTTGGTGTTTTAAACGGGCTCAAATGAAATGATTACTTAAATAACAAAAATCGTTTTACATTTCAATAAACTGACTTTTTTAATATGACGTAGATCTTTTCTACTGTTAGTGTTAATTTCAGAATTTGCAGATGTTAAGTGCTATATACATATTTAGTTTTGAAAAAAAGAAGATATAGCTTAAGTCGAGACTAGGATGTGTGCACATGGTTGCAATATTCGCCACTGATCATGAAAACACTCAGTGAAACCGAGTCTGCGATTTTCATTATTTTCATTGATCTCATTAACAATTCCAATAATTTTAGAATTTATTTTTACATTTCAAAAAAAAAAAAAAAACCCTGCAAGAAATAAAAGTAAAAGTAAGAATTCAAAATGCAATAAAACAATCAGTTAAAAAATTAGGGCGGAAATCGTCGTGAACAAGAAAGAATGATAAAACAGAATGTCTCATCAGAAAAAAGTACTGCTTAAAAAATATAAGAACTGCAAAATCCTACTAAAAATAACCTGCTGTTCAGACATTTGAAGTGTGTGTGTGTGTGTGTGTGTGTGGGGGGGGGGGGGGGGGGGGGGGGGCGGGGACGACAGGGATAGGGGTTCGTTTCGTCTTCACTCCTCATAGAATGATAGAATCGCTAAATCCCGGGAAGTCATGACCCCCCTTATCCCCTCCCTCTCGCTTCTAAAGAAAGGTTTCCACTGGACAATAGCATATCTATTATTCCTCTATGTTGTGAAATGGTTTGCTTTAGAACAATCAACTAACCATTTTCGGTACAGTGATGAGAAGAGATGGTTTATTGGAATACCAAAGCATAAAGGTCATGCAACAGAGATGGGCGTGTTTCTATCAACAACTCGAAGATGAATTTCGGAAGTGCACGTATGAGAAATACATTTTCAATGGAAATTATATTTGGCATGGAGAAGTCGAGCTTAGAGTTGTTATTCCCCTAGGCTTTATACATCAGCAACAAACCGTTTAGTGATGTTATCAAACCGCATACCTTATATTTTAGACATAATTATGTCCCAGTATGTCCACCAAAATTTTCCATATCTTTAGATATCTATTACCCGCTCCGTTTTAACAATAATGATCTCCTCTCGATTTCAGACAAAGCTATCCCCGGTACATATATATCTCCTGTACAGTTTTTTTTAATTCATATCTATACTCAGTACACTATCCCTGTACATATAAATAGAAAATACATGCAAGTGTCATCAAATATCTCAATCATCTTTCGGTATTGACACTTGAGATAAAATTAAAGATATTCACCGGTTAAATTTTTTTCAATTGGCGATTTTCAAGAGAAATCGTCAAGTTATCGTTCAAAACACTTGACCTCGTCCGTGAGAAATCTCGCGTTACATCTATTTATTTTCTATAATAAAAGTAACATCGTATGTGATAAAGGTGTCAGCACATTTAAACATGTCAATAGAAGACGAACCGGTGCTCCTCTTAATTTATAACGTCTTGTTGATACCAATAACATGATACCAATAACATGCAGAAATATTGATGTGGCTTCAAGCGCAGTTTTTGTTTTCTGCTCATTTGGCCAGATATATCCGGTGTACTTTGATCCACCGTGTAAATGAAAGTTAAAATAATGGCTTTGCCGTATATATTTACAGATCCCCCTCACAACTGCGGATAATAGCATCGACCAGACCAAAACATCGTTATCCATCGTAAGTCAGAATAAAAGGGGGTGGAATCTCTCTGTACCCGAGTTTTAAACCCTGTACCTTTTGAGTGCTCGAATTTGCATCTTGATGCAAGAATCGCCTAGATTGACAGTTTCATAGATTGGATTAATCAGCATTTACTCATCATATTATTTATATCATGGCGCATTAATATGTCTTCTTACAGAGTATTCATATGCCTACTAATAGGGTCTTTATATGCCTACTAATTGAGCACATGTATTCAAATGTCTGCTAAAATATGCCGATTTTTAGAGTATGTATATGTCTATTAAGAGTTTTCTATATCAACTAATTCACATGTCTACTAATACGGTATTCATATGCCTGATAATAGATTTTTTTCATATGTTTTTCCCATTATAAAGTTCATATATTATATGTCAACTAACAGAGTATCAATATGTTTATTAATAGAGTATTCATATGTCCTCTAATAGAGTATCAATATGTTTACTAATAGAGTATTCATATGTCAACTAATAGAGTATCAATATGTTTACTAATAGAGTATTTATATGTCAACTAATAGAGTATCAATATGTATACTAATAGAGTATTCATGTCAACTAATAGAGTATCAATATGTTAAGTAATAGAGTATTCATATGCCTACTAATAGAGTATTCATATGTCCTCTAATAGAGTATAAATATGTTTACTAATAGAGTATTCATATGTCAACTAATTGAGTATCAATATGTTTACTAATAGAGTATTCATATGCCTACTAAAAGAGTTAATATAGGTCTACATTTCGAGTTTTTTTTTTTATATGTTTACTAAAAGAGTTAATTCTGAACTCAGTACCACTCTTCTCCCAAGTCTAATTACACTGAAACAATCCTGTGCATGAAAATGGTTTAAATCTATATCGCATATTGAACAACGTTTAAAATTTGTTTACTTGGATTTAACGTATTATAGATAATAATAATAATAATAATAATAATAATAATAATAATAATAATAATAAACTGTTATTCATTGGCATTGAACAGGGGCAGAGATTGGCGATATGGATACGAAAACATATTAAAAGGTATGTAGAAGCAAAAAACAATAATGTTATAAGCCTAAATGTATTGATTCACCTATTATTTACACATTGACAAGCTTCCCTTAGCTTTTCTAGAATGATGCAAAAAATCTCAGAAGTTAAGTATTTGTTACTTAGACACAAATTTAATGAAATAAGATGATCAGCAATGACTTAATGTCTTTAAAGAAATTTATAATAAAATAATTACCTTCACCATTTTGAACATAAATACATGCTGCTGTTAATAGATAGAGAAGGATGTCTTCATGATTACATTTCTTTTGTTATATCCAAATGTGTATAAGCAATCAATACTGAATCAAAATTAGTGCTGTGGTTATCGTTTTTAATTTCTGCTTTGTTTACAAAACCAGATAGCGTTGCCTTTAGATTTGTTTATATACAATCATAAAGCTCATTTTATGTTGTTAAATAATTCTTTCTTATAACTGAATACTGAGTATAAGTAACAAGGTTTGTATTTTTGTGATTTTAATTCTTGTGTTAAATGTTGATGTAGATTTTAAATTTTATAATGAATGGGACATTAAAGAGGTTAATGAGAAATATCTTACAGAAATCTGCAATTTTGAAAAAACAAGTGTTAATGCTGAAAGGAAAGTACTGATAATACTGTAAACAATTAGTGTAATAAGCTGTTGGCTCTTTACGGAGAAAAAAAAATTGTATATTTTGAATGGTAGAAAAGCTGGTGATCTTCATTGAAAATGTACGTATAGGGATGTCAGGGTCATGGACGTTGTTGACGCACCATTGTTGATGGTTTTTGACCAATTTTATGAGATGGTTATAGTCCGGTATTACTTGCGATATAAATTAACCCTTTCCCTCATAGAGGACACCATGAAAATACCTATGCGAACAGCATAAAACCAGATCAGCCTGCGAGTAACTCGCAGGCTGATCAGGTTTTATGCTGTTCGCTGCTCCTCAGTGGTCTGGTAATGAGGATTTTACAATTAAATTTGGTAAGGTTTGAGTTTGGCTTTCTGCAGATCAGGCTTTATGTGGTACCTATTGAGTGCGTCAAAATGAGTCTATATAAGGGAAAGGGTTAACTATCAAAATGTAGAACATACATCAATATATAACACACATATGAAAAGGGTAAAATCATGGGATGAGATTGAAAGACAATGTCATGTAGTTTGATAAAAAACCACAACAAAAAACAACAACAACTAAACATCTATCTCAACCTATCAGCAGACAAATTAATCGATTTGATAAGTTAGCCAAACCAAAAGTACTGTATGGATGTGAAATCTGGGGTATTGGGAATAATGAGATAATTGAAAGGGTTTAATTTAAATAGCTGAAGTACATATTATCATTTAAAGACCCCATTCAGCAACGGTTTATGGTTAAATGGGTTCATTCCCAGTCATAATTTATATTATGAACCATAATGTACCAGAATCCATGAATAATAGTGATAATTTCAAATTATTAAAAAATGTAAAGCAAATGTCTCAATACGAACTAGATTATATGTTACATAGTTATATTTATTTAACTTATGAATAGTTGTTGTCACACTATATCAATCAAAAGCTGACATTTTTTTCGGCGTAGCTGTATAAAATCGATTTCGATGTTTATTTTTAGACCAAAATCCCCCCTGCAAATCTGCAGAAGTGGACTCGCCCACTTTAACCTGTTGATCATGTAGTATGCGGAGGAGGTGGAAGTTAACCCATATATTATAATTAACACATACTTTCCTATCAATTAGGGGGTCTTACTTTATCAATACGGAACTAACCAACAAACATTATGAATCTTACATATACAATAACATACCTTTGACCCCTTTTTGTAATAAGTAAACTTAACCATGTCAGTGTGTACAGAATGTATATAAATAGACTGCATGATCACTATTTTAAGAATACATCTGGGTTCCCGGAAATACAGTCTATTATTAGATTGTAGGAGTTCAGTTTGTTTTCCATTTTACGCCGAATATCTTTTTTTAAAGATATTTCTTGTTTTTATTAACGACTGGTGTAGAACTCCTTTTTAATGCAATAGCTGAAGAATTTCTGCACTTAATCTAGTTAAGATTAATTTGAGATGGAAAATTAGTTAATAAAGACTTACAGATACAACTCTTCTTTAAAATGTAAAATCATAATTACCCTGTGAAACCGAAAGCAGAATATGTACACTATATAAGGCAAAGATAGGAAATGAGTAATTAAGTACATTATTGAATGCCCTGATGTTCTAGAAAAACGTAGGCATGTTTTTAAGGAAGAGTGTTATCTCAGACAGAGTTTTGTTAAAATTATAAGCTTGATAAAAACTGATAAATGTATATTCGCGGAATCATATTTACATTTATCATTTTGTTTTATTTTACTTCTCAGATTTGTGTTGTGGGTCTAGTTCTACTATTATTAGTTGGTATTGGCATCGTCATCGGCATACTTGTCAAAAACAAAGATGAGATGAATCCTACAACTATAATTACAACCATAGCTCGAGCCCATCAAGATGATAAGAGTAAGTTTCGCTGTTCTTTCATACACTTACTTGCAAACAGGTTCTATTGCACAACCAAACTAATGAGGATTTATTCCAATATTAAACCAGTTGTAATGATAACATGTTCTTTGTTCGAATGATTTTGTATTTCACATTAATTTTAGTGTGACATTAATAACTTTTTGTGTGTTTGGTTTAATATCATCGACAGTATTTTGGTCAGACTGTGATTTTATCATCATGAGAATATATTCAGTGTTGCCTAACTGCGATAAAACGCCGTATACGATGGTATAATACAATATCCTGACCATGCCACATTACCCTGAGAGGCTTTCTTAATGCTTCTTCTTGTGTTTTTGACATGTAAAATATTTCAGCTCGTTTATTCATAGAATAGTCCGAGCTATTGGCTTGAAACTTAAAATATACATGCACATAGTTGATCACTAGGAAAAAGTGCAGTAAGACTTAACTGGTCCCATTCTTAAATAGCTTTTGTAATGATCATATAAAAATGTCACTCTCTTATAATGAATTATTGTCTGGAGCAAAAGCTATTGAAGTAATTGACTTGAAACTTATGATATACATAAGTTTTGACTTGGAGAAATCACCAAGAATCATTACTCTACCTGGTCTTTTTTTAATCACCTTCTATTAATTCATTTCATAATGATTTTTCGTCCGGAACATTACTTAAAAAGATACACAAGGTGAAACTTAAAATATACATAAATGGGGACTAGAGGAAATATAGAATCGTAGCTCTACATTGTTCCACTTTCGGGATATGCTTTACTCTATGGAATAATGCAGGGTAAACTTCGTGATTATTTGGGGTACCTAAGCAGTGTAAATGTGATTCCGTTTTCCGATCATGATATAAAGATTCGATGAAACTGTCAATGCACAGGGAAAAAGTCAGCATGTTGTCCTCTAACAGCTCTTGCTTTATTTGTTGATGTTCATGGAATGATATTATTTCAGTAATTGGGGGAGTCTCGCCTACGACCATGCCTCACAGCAGTAAGACAAGTTCAAAGCCCACCACTGGAGGACAAACATCCACCACTCCCAAAGGTGATGGTGAACATTACATGCATTTTGATACATTCTCAGAAAAAAAAATAATGGAGGATTTGCATTTAGTTCTGCCTAGTTCAGATATTTGAATAACCTTATGTAGTTTCGTGCTTAAATTCAATAATTAATCGATTTCGTTTTGCATTTTAATTATTTTTTCTTCAATTGTTAAGACAAGTAAGACCTTGAAGTATTGGGTCCACTAGGGCTTGAAGTCATTCAAGGCTAAGTTCGGTAGACTTTCACATCAGCAGTTTACTTTGAGTCCCTGTGATTGCGTCAAAAGTTATTCTGGTGAAACCAGTTCTAAGATTAATTTCTGTTTGAAGTAATGATTCAGTCATAGAAAACTATTTCTCAAGACATTTCCATAGGAACTTGGCTGAATTATTCCCCCTTTTTAAGCTTAAATAAAAGATTACTGGTGTTAATGATTAAACATGTAGTATCGGGTCTTTTTTCATTCATTGAAACGGTCTATCAGATAAGTCTTTATACTTTCACTTTCTACTTGTGTAGTATATACATGTACTTAACAGGAGAGAGTGAATATTCTGCTTTATAAAGAACATTATATATTCCAGATCACTCAAATACAACAAGCACTACACCCCCGCAACGTGTATGTGAGACTGACGTAAAACGGATAGTGAAATCTAATCCTGATGGTAAGATATGCTTGACTAGACCAATGTTTTGACCAGTCTCATAGTTTAATAAAATTGAGTACGAGGTAAAGTCCCTGACATGGTTCCGATACATTTCGGACCTCGTGGCCTTTCACGGAGATAACCTGGGTTTCCTAATATTTCATTAGGGTGCCTTAATTGTCTTGGTAGAGGTTAAGTTGTCCAAGACGTAGCGGAACCATTACAGAGACTTTAACTTAATATTAAAGATCGAATGAAAATAGTCTATATTAGACTTTTGATCATTTGGCTCATTCATTAAAATCAACATTCCTCAAATTCAAAATTAAAGATCACATATAAATTGCCAAAATCCATGTGTAAATAATGCAACCAAAAGTCTTTAACCCTGTACCTCATATAGACACATTTTGACGCAATGGCAAACATAGCAAACCCAGATCAGACAACTCCTGTCAGGATCTTCTCTCTTTACAGCTCAGATTCTATACAGTCTTTACAATATCGAATAATTCATTTATTCATATACAATCTAAAATTATGTTCAATAATATTAATCGTACATTTTTACATGAATGTTCATTCAGTGAAGGGTTAAATATGTTGTCCATCTATTGGCTTTTCATTGATGACGTTACAGAAATATTTAATCAGAACTTCGGGTAATTCCGTCATTCTTCATCCTTCCCCGAGAGTGGTGAAGTATCGAAGTATTCCGATTGAGAAAGGTTGTCAATAGTACTAAGCACCATTTATTTCTTTTCATAAATAGCTTAAAACGTTTTAGAATTAAAGAGGCTTGAATTCTCTATACCTTTGATATATGTGACAAAAATATAATCAATACTGTAATATATTTACATGTATGTAATTATCTTAGTACGCTAATTTTCCAAAGATTCGTCAAAATACGCATACTTTTGTCTTTTAGATTATTTTGACTGTGAAAATGACGTGCAAGAGGAGATAAGAAATGCAAGTAAGAGTTCAATATGTTTCTGTGATATGCGGTGAATAATAGAAAGTCATACTCACTTAAAACATATGACGCATAATCTGTAGAAGTTTCTATATGCTAATTTCAACATGTGGAAGATTTATCATCAAAGTTTGTCAATATGCTGATTGGCAATATCTATCGGCACAATAAAACTATAAGAATTGTTTTACATCTCAATGAGATATATTCAGTTTCACCTAAAAACAAACAAAGATTAACTATTTCTGTCCCAAGATGCAAAAGCATGCACTTTGGTCTTCGTCAATTTAAAATTTCATGTTTGGGCTTAAAATCAAAACTTATACCTTGAATTAATTATTAGACATTTGATTTTTAATATTTTTCCCTTTCTTTCCAAATATATTAAAGGGATGTTTCTATAAAAATAAAATATTGGTCATTGCGATCATTCATTCATTTGATTATGTTTATAAATACTTGTCTTCGCTTGCAGGCTGTCTGTTCTTGGATGGATCCTGCAACTCGTGTAATGAAATAATGAGAAAGAATTTACCCATTACACAAATCGGATATTGTGTACGTATATTATCTATGTGACTACTTATTCACTAAGTCATATATATCTTAAAATAAGTTCAAAGTTGGTCTAATTTCACAGTCCAGAGACAAATGTGGATATGTTTTACCTCTAAATAACTCGTGAGTCGATCCTCAAAAATGGCACTCTAATCAGTTTACCTGAAATACTTGAGCAAATTCTTTCAAAGTTTACAAATATATATGGTATCATAAATTGGCCATTCTGGAGACAACAACAACAAGATAATTTTCTCTTTCTGGTGCTGTTGTTCTTTGGAAGTTTCACTCCCTCTCCAATAAACTGGTAGATCTAACATTCATCTTCACATATCCATATCATTTCAGGTTGTTTGAGGAGAGCATTCTGCAACATGAGTAATTACTGCCAGGAGGGGCAGCTTGAGTGTAAGGATTTCAATCCAAACCCCATTCTGCGTCAAATGTCGCCCTGGTTTCAATGGCGACAAATGCCAGTCAAAGCTCCCACTAGCTACGGTAAGATGCAGTGTTTAAATGTTAATATGTAAAGTGACAATTTTCGTAGTAAGAAGTAGCCTATTCTGTAATCGATTGTGTATTGGTAAAGTCGTTGTTATAACGGTTATCATACAACTATAAGGGCTACTGCCATATACAGATCTAGAGAAGTGGCCTTTTTTTGAGAAACTCGATCCCCTGTGAGATTCATTGTTTGATTCACACAATACTATTATAATAACTGAGGAAAAATCAATAGCTTAAGAATACAGTAATTGGCAATATTTGTAATTTTATACAGGTTATATATTTCGATTATTGCATCGTATAAAATAATTTACTCAGATCAAATGCCAGTGCCACCAGACAGGGTTTGTCAATGCGAGTAGCGAGCTATGCACCAATACTTACCTTGGTGGGAAGGAACAGCAATGTCGCCTTGGAAATTGCAGTTGTGACCTAAGTAAAGGCAAGTAGTATGACAGCTCTTTACTCCTCACAATGTACATCTAATCCCTTTTGATTGATGCTCAGTGTATAAGGATAGCTCCAGGAATCAAGATAATGTGACCAGGTGTGGTATTATGCCATGTGAATTCGCAGTATGACAGCACTATGTCTGCCTCGTGTACATAAAATCCCCAAGTCGCTATGACGTTAAGGTTTTCCAATTCTAATAGCCATATTTCATATCTTGCCACTGGATGGTGATATTTCTATGAAACTTTGTCGCTTTGAAGACATTCAATATGAATGAAAATATTTCACCAAGAGGTTTTTCTAGTTTTATCTAATTTGGGAGAGATAATCCGCATTGTCGCCTTTGAAGCCTATGGAAAAAATGCATTTTCTGTGAATATGAAAAACTGAATTTGATTTATGAGAAAAACTCATGATTTTCGGGGAAAAAAATCTTAACTTTACCATAGGATTTTTTTTTTGAGTGTTCAGGGGAGATAACTCATGGCAACAATATAATCAAGGTGAGGTAATAAAAGTACTTTTGTCACTTGTCATAACATGTCAATTTGCCCTTAAGATTTTAAAAGCTTATATACATATGTACTGTTAAGTTATATGCATGGCTTTGATGGAATTGATCGCTATTAAGATGGAAAGACCTTAAACTCACGTCGGTATGACGTTAAACCCAAGAAAACAAATGAATATTTAACATCAATGTATGATGAATCAGATCCCGTGTTTACAAAAAAAATGGTGATGAAGTTTGATATTAATACTTAAACTTTGTCCACAAGTTTCAGTAGGGATTTGAGAATGATACTCAAATTTGAGCCTGAGATCGTACTTAAGTATTTTTGAGAACACTGGGCCAGATCAAGCTTAAGACACTAGATTTAACAGTGATTTTACAGTGCTGCTACTTCCTGTACGACATAAATAATATACACATTAGCAATAAGCAATAAACTGGGTCAGCTTTAAGAAGCTGAATTTACACTGGTTTCAAAGGGTGTTATATAATACTCAGTAATCAAAAGGTGTGCACTTAAGAAAAAGGTGATTTTTGAGCTGCAAACACTCGCTTAAATCTATAAATACTTTTGAAAATTTCATATAATAATACCCATTTTGTGTTGGTCATATAAACTTATAGGTTTATTCAAATATGATTTATATCGAAAAGAAATAATACAATCGAAGGTCTGAGTGTACACTTTATTTTTCAAATGAGCATTCATTAAATTTTATAACCTCGAATTGTCCAAGAGAATGACTTACAATAAGTACATGTATTGCATTTTCTGTATTTGGCAAAACTCTTGCAGCTGTATTTTTTTTATTTTTTTTTTTTTTTTTTTGCTTTGATTTTGCTTTCAAATATGTTACAATACGATAGATAACATGTGTGGTACCATCTCATTATGATACCACTTCCCGTCACATCACCCAGTCATTACACAAAGTATGTGCTGAGCCCCATGCAGTGGTTATATGTAATGATGTTGCTATGTCACGACCGATATCGAACTCCCCGCTTCTCAATTTCAGGGCGGACGCACTGATCTTTTTTTTCGGGGGGGGGGGGGGGGGGGGGGGGCGACACAAGATAACAAGATAAGCTATGAGCTTGACTAAATATATTATAATTTTCTACAATCACTTACAACTGGTTTATCACCATTTATATTAAGATGTCCGTTGTGTATATTTGAGGTTGCAGTATTGTGAAATCAGTCATGTTCGTAGGACTTGATTTCGTTACTTTCGAGAAGGATCTTATCCACATTAATTAACAACCACGATAGTCGTGTATTGAAGAAACCGCGTTTTCTAAAACATGCATCTATAAATAAATGAACCCACTAACGTTCCTTTAGTACATGATCAATGAAGTTTAATGTCAAATGATTTTATAGTAGTACCAAGCGTTTAATGTGTTCGATTGAAAAGATGAGATACGGGTTGCAAAGCCAGTGACACCGGTAGCTTGCATAAGGGGATTTCTGGTGCCTGACTGTACTAAATTTTGTTTTTATGTTATCAATTTCAGAAATACAATCAGGGACTTACGAGAGGTGTGACGGGTGGGTATTTGTATATAACCTTATTATAGTAATAGTATTGATATAACAATAGTAAGTAAACACCAAAAAAAAAAAAAAAAAAAGTTAATGGTAAGTAAATAGGAGTTCTGAGTCTTATTCAATCAACATACATCTTTGAACCAATGAGAATTTTGTTCAAGATCCACTAAGTTCATCGCTTTGTTAATCTAATTTCAGAACTGCCTGAATAACTATCAAATGCGGATACTAGAGTCTGCCCTGGACCTGGGTACCAGCAAGCTCCACCGAGCTCACCTTACGTCCTACAGGATGAAGTGAATTGCCATTGTGACAAAAAAGGACTGTTGTTCAAAGAAGCCTTAGTGTACCATGCAGTCCTTAGTGTATGTACAAATGTATACATGGCTATGTTCCTTGAGACGGGAGCAACAGCCCACATGAGATAGCACAACATCATACAGTAGTCATGGAGTTGCTGTGGAGAGAGATAATGCAATGGTGTCAGTTTGAAAATGTGTCAGCAGTGACTCAGTGAGTTGTGAGGTACCAGAGGATATTAAACTAACTCAGGTCATAGTCTGCAAGTATGTCTAAAGAAGTCAATAGGGTCCACCTCCAAACTAAAGGGAGTCACTTTCAATGGTTCTGATGGGTTTGGTTTTTTAAAAGAGGAATATGATTTGTCTATTCTGTAAACTACGGTATAGTACGGTAATCCAACCATCATTAATTTATGATTATGGTCTATCAAGGGATCTTGAGAATTCAGGTTATAGTAAAAGAGCCTATAACTCCAAGTTAGTGGGTGCTTGAATTTATACTGAAGTCTTTTAAACATTTGAATGACCAGGTTATAAATTTTATACTTTGACTCTGTCCTGAAAATAGAGATTTTCAGGAAATTTTCTGCCAAAAAAAAAGAAGAAAAAATAAATAAATAATTGGCCTAACTTTCCACCGGCAGTATGTCAGTTATTTGGAGACTTTAGATAAGCTTTGTGACATGACAACAATGTGTTGCGATCACTATCAGTCTTATTTGTGAAGATGCAATTTTTCTCTGCATTTACGTTTTGCCATGAGAGCTCTTAAAATTACGGATTAAAATTGTGATTTTACACAGCCATGTAAATGGTATGATACGTTCCAGTGAAATTGAAATAGGCTGATGAATAAGCTGAGATGCATTTATAGGTTTTGAGGAGAAACTTCATTGCGTTTATTTTTAAAATGATAAAACTGCATTTAATCTTGAATACTTTAATGCTTTTAATAAAGTTTAACTAAATCGTTATCATTTTTGTTTTGTTTACTAAGCCCAAGTGTATGTAGTGATTGTGAGTGTAGGTCAGCTGCCCCTTATTGCAAATGCCCCTATGGTGATTAACCTGTGGACGACTGTACCAGGACCTCAGTCCTTCAGTACAACACTGCTCTCTTACCTATATCAAATATGCTATTATGTTTTATATAATCAAAGTAAATATTATCTAAAGACGATGTTATACACTTATACAGAAAAAAATTGTGGCATATAATACTAATTAAAATATAATAATATTGAAGTGTAGCATCCATTTGCGCATTTCTTTTGTTTGAATAAAACGCATCAATTTAATGTCATGGCATTTTGAAATTCATGAGTAGGTATTCTCCCATGTATTATATAATTATCTTGGAGTATCAAAGAAGTCTTTGTTAACAAGTCATAATTAAATAATCACATTTATTGAACATAGGTATCATTTCTTATTATTCTAATTCAAAAAAGGTGAAAGTTGAGGGTTTCAAATAAGTTTTAATATTGTGATAATAATAAATACCAGTCATAATACTATAATGTCCGTGTATAAATCGATTTCGAATCAATTTAGGTGCGTTAATAGGTTAATACAAAAATTTACTGAAGCCTTATCATTAAAACTTGAGGGCAAATGTGCTAATAGCAATAGCCCATGTATACTCTAGGAGCCCCATTTTAACAGGATAAACTATGTGATTGTAATACTCGTATAATCAGAAGTTTATTTTATTTTGTATAAATACTCTCCTAATAATCCTTTATCGCGCTATGTATGTATAACAAATGTGGTTCCTTAAAAATGAAGCCCTAGCAGGTGATATTTGTTGTTTTATTTATTTTGCCAAACTAATCTCCTCTCATATTTCATAAACGTATGAAAAAATGTTTCCAGGAGATAAGGAAGCTCATAAGTGATCGGTCAAACATTGAAGGTGGCACATGGTTATGTCCTAATCAAGAGACTTATATGGTTTAAATTATACTTATTTCACTAATTTAAAAGCAGTCTAGCGGCTCTAGGCCCTATCATTCATAACCTGACAAATGGAATCTTAGAGACTCAAAACAGTGGCTCACTAGATGGGTGTGTAAAACTTAAAATTACGGTTCCTTTCTTACACGCGTATTTACAGGCTTACTAATCCATGTGACTATAAGTTCAGACTTTCAATAATACGAAAGTTAGCTGTTTTGGAACCACTGGGGATAAACTTATTTTTAGCGATAGTTCACATAATATTAATTATATACATGTATATTTTTATTGTTATCTATATATAAACAGATTTATTCAATTGTGTTAAATAAATAATTGTGAACATAACTGATATTGATGCACCCAATGGGTTTAAAAGCATATGATGACTTTTAGAACTACAAATTCACGTCTCTCTTTTCATTTACAGCTCTTATCACCTGCGACATGCTTATATGAAAGTTAAAGATGCAATACTACAGATACGTCAATTTAGCTCGAATATTTTGAAACTCTCAGTCTGTAACAAATTAATTACATTTATCATCTAAGGTAAAAAAAAAAAAAAAAAAAAAAAAAAAAAAACTCGCCTGATCCTCTACCTCAATCGTATCAACAAGTACGGAATTTCACAGTCACCGTTTCGACTGTTTCTAACATGTTCCGTAAACTGCATACTTTTTACATAAATATAAATACAAGCCATCTAAAAAAAGAGGTGCACGTACCACTTCATCTGTGAGTATTCATATATTGTGCTCAACTTTATTGAAATATTTCTCCGATTAAAAACAAATGTTATGTAACTAGAAAATGCATCAATTAATTTTCTTTAAAGTACTGTTGTGGCTTAAATAAACACCTCAACTTTCACGGGGGAATCGTGTTACCATGCACGGGTTAGACATGGGGACATTCGCCAGACACCTGTTTGGTTGCAAACGCGAATGATGATGCATGACCTACGGGAGCCGAGCTGACTACATCACAGAGCTCGATCGATTCCGGAAATCTTCGTGAAGAGGTAGGAGAATTAATTTCCTACAGTCACTTAATATATCGGTGATTCTGTCGACATCAATCGGGCTAATCGCTTGACCTACAGTGGCAATATTTTGCATATCGTCAAAAGAAAAATTGAATTTTCATATTTTCACATTATTTTCTGCATTTATTGCATTGATTTTCGGTAAAATTGCAACTTTAATGATTCAAGCATATAGCATCAGTCCTTTTTTGCATGTATGTTTTAGGAATCTTGGAACTTTCCCCACAACGTCACTTATATCTCTCCCTAGGTCAATGAACAGCTCAGCGCGACATGCTATATTTAGTTGTGTGTAACGTAGTCACTCACAACTACAGTACCTACATTCTGAGGGTCCAATTCTCTATATTTAAAACCGAATAACCTCTTAATGTTGTATGAATGATCGAACAATTGAAAAGAGTTCTACAACACAGGTATGCTGAGATTCAGCCAAAGTGTTGAAAACTCAGTTTTGAGTAAAATATATATATTTACGGGACACAATAATTGTATGTAGAATAAAAGCACAATAGAACTATTTTCCCTGTGATGTTGCGTAACTTTCACTTTAACATGCGGAAGAGTATAGTTTCTTTTGATGTAAAGGTGGCTCGTGCCTGAATTTGGATGGTAGATTTGCAGGATTCGGTTATTTAGTGGTGATACAAAAGTCCATATAGTATAATAGAAAGCTTGAATTCCGATACAAATTCGCATAAGTTACTAATAATCACATCAAGCTATCTCAGATACATCGAGATACCTTCAGGGGTAATTTGTTGCTCTATGGAATGGCTTTATATATATTATATATATATATATATATATATATATATATATATATATATATACTTATACTATCAGTAGTTACTAAGGACACAGTATGGAGCCACTGATTTTCATCTATAAACAGAAACTGTGCCGTCGCTCGGTAGTACAAATCAAAGCGCTGATGGTGCCAAGAGAGCAGTATTGTTGCATTTCTTTTGTTTATCAAAGTAACTTTAATAAACGGGGGTAAATTTTCGCGCAATGCCAATAACCCCGCTTTAACGTTGCGTTAAAATGGTAATAACAAGAAATTAAAAGCACCATTTGTTTCATCAGACTGTTAACAATTGGCGCATCGCCACTTTTACTTTCTATAGCCTACAATGAACAATCATCTATTATTTCAATAAAAGTATGATACTTGGCAAAAACTAAGTTACACTGCATATCTGCAACTCGTCAAATCCTCTTCCACTTAAAGCACACACAACTTCAGTGTCTATAGCGCTTTGTTTGGTACTGGTTGTCACGCCTCTGCACAATGTGCCGCTCAGTGCGACATGCTGTTTTTTGGTACTTGTTGTCACGCCTCTGCGTCTCATACCAACACCACCTACAACCAGGAGATATTCTATAAATAGGAGAATGAAACCGGCCGTTTTCTCGGCCGTAGACAGCCATCTTGATTTTAACCGACACATAAGCTTGTTTTCAGCAGCGTTTTTCTCATTGTGTTAAAGGTGATTTGACATTGTTCGCTTACATCATGCAGTCCTGCGACTAGGTGAGTTTATTCATAGTGTTATGATTAATTAAATATAACAGTTTCTTTGATTTTGGCAATACAATTTGAAGTCACACTAGACGCTGACCACGAAGCTATATTAAGGTATTCGCATATATATCTAGGTATTCACACCTCTGCACTGACGAATGAAACTAAACATTTCATCCAATGTTTTTTTCTCAAATGGCGGAATGACGGTATTTATTTTTCACCATTTTCTCGCAATGTATCGAAAAAAAAAGAGTTGAATTTGCATGCAACTTTATATTCTTTTACTCTCCATATATTGCCTTTGGGATTTTAAGTCAATGATCTTTTGAAAAGCAGTGCTCCCATGATGTAATGGGGATTTTTAAACGAAGGAAACTGTCAACTTTTATACACCCAGTTAAAACGGAACATATTTATATTGCTAAAACCTGACTTGACTTAAACTTAAAGCACAGGTCAGCTATTCATTGAAACTTCTATGCTGCCTTACGAGGTTGAAAATAAACAGCAGATAGCGTCACCCAAACTTTATTAACCAAAACGGTGAAAACCTGAAATTAACAAAACCATTGATGTACTTTTTATCAATGCATTCTTCAAAAACACTGAATAGATCCAGATCTGGTTATCCTATGGTATACTGAGACCAACTTACCAAAACATATCAAAGACCCAAAACTAATAATGAAGCTAAAATTACTAAGTCTAAATTGATCTGGATCCAAACATTGTCCTTATCAAGTCAAATCCATATAAAATAATCAAATTCTACACCGTTAACCTATTACAAAATAAAATAAGTCATAAACAGCGATATTAAAAATTAATAAATGTCATATCCATAAATAAACCATACACGACAGACCATAACAGACCATGCGTATGTCAGACCATAAGTAGACCTTGCATATGTCAGACCATAACAGACCCTGGCTGTATCTCAATCTAAATTCACGTGACAATTATGGAAATAAACTATATGCAAACTAAGAGCATATCAACAGATACGAATTATTCCTTAGCAATATGAATTCTTAATAATTCAAAAATATTCACCAAAAATCCGATTTGTTACTTTCTAATTAATAATAAACTTTATGAAGTTGTATAAACTCTATAAAATGTTTACCTAGCAATATAAAACAATTAGAAAACAAACAATCAAATGAATAGCATAAATGTACTGCAATAACAGTGTGATGCAAAACAGATGAGTATTCATATATCTAACTTATAGATATAAATATGTAGGTTACAAGGATACACCTTACACAATCAATAATAACCAAATGACGTCACCTTTGTCTCGAGGGAGTTCCAATACTCTTAATATAGAAATGTCCGCACAAAGCGCGCGAACCCCAGTTACTCAAACAGGCGCTTATGACAAATGAAGAGAATTATACAGACACTTGCATAAATACATGTTTTAACATGAGAAAGCAAAATTATAACTTACAGAGCATGGGGGACCATAATTATCTGTAACTTTGCGGCGCGCAAATGAAACATGCCTCCTTTATTGGCCATTGACAATAAAATCCGAACAATTCCAAATGATATGGACACGAGGATAAATCACCAATCCTAATAAGCTAAACGAGTTGTGTCCCTTTGACCGTTGATTATATAAACACTAGATCTTGTGTAGATCGCAACAGAACAGCTTCAAATAGTGCAACATATGTGATTTAGAGCACCAGTTTAATTTTTAGTTTGTTTAGTCATAAACCAGTATAAAACAGCAGGTTCTGTATGTATATGTGGTATATAATAAATTATGTGTGTATACCCAAAGTCCTTGTATGTTCAAATACTCCGTTAGGCAAATCATGCTTGCAAAAGGTGGGGTTAAACATACTGATCCTAGTATGGTACATATATATTTAATATTCAAGGCAATCTACACTTTTAATCCTCATCCAGCTTTGGTGGGTAAGAGTGTGAAGATCGAGACATTTGACCTGAAGGTACTGGGTTCAAGACATGCCATAACAACTGAAATTTCTTCTTTTGGATTCAAATGAGAAAACTACAAAATGTGATTTGGATTATTTTGTTTAGTTGAAATGAAATCTTGTTGAGGGGGCCTCTGTGGCCAGGTGTTTATACCTGTTAACTTCTGTCACTTAGCCCTTCACCACAGAGTTTAAGTCCAATTCTAGTCAATTGATTTTCATTTGATTATTATATTTTAGATATCATTATGTGAAGAGCTGAAATGAGTATCTGGGCACAGGCTACCAGTGTTGGACCCTCCCAGGATATAATATGAGTAATAAAAATTGTGAAATTTGTTATAAAGTGTGTTTTAAATAGTTACTTTGTATCATTTATGGGTTATACAAAATTGAAAAAAAAAAGGAAATTCACTTTACGCAACTCTCCAGGTTTTAGCTTTGAAAATCTAAGCCTCGCCTCTTACATTCATGGATAGTTCAACTGTTCACAATAACACCTTGTGTTCTAATCAGTTTGTAAAAGCTAGGTCAGCTATTGACCAACTGTTACCTGTAATTTAATTGGCATACATCTGTAAGCACTGGAACGGTCCATTTATTTGCACCCTGGTCCAGTGCCACATTCCTGACCGTGGGTCTGAAGGTTGTGGGTTTGGACCCCGTTCAGGGCAAAGATTTTCCATGACCTTCCCAGGTGCAAAGTACTGGTCCAACGCAGGAACCATCATGAGGGATTAGTATTAGTTCTAAGAACTTATTTCTCAATCAACACTAAATAAATAAGTTAAAAAAATGTGCACACCTTTATAATTAAAAGGAAATCTAAACAATCACCAATATCAGTAATGACCTTATGATTGGTGCCTTATTGATAAATCTCTCGTGATTTGGAATAATTTATAATTACCATCCATGTACTACTGACATATTTTTTTCGGAATTTGAGATGCATGCATAGAAATCACAATCACGTGTATATACAAGTACATGTATATCAAACTAAACATGATCTAATTTGAACAGTGCATGCTTTTTCTCCATGATAGAAAATGCCTAATAACTTGAAGGTATGATGGTTTAATGGTTTCATGTGCAGCTTTAACACTTAAATGGTTATTGACTCTATACCCTGCTTTGTAGCTATATGGGCTCCGTCTTAGTACTTTTATCCTTCTTAGGTTTTATGTTTTTATGCCTTGGCAAAACAGAAAGGTTCATGCTGACCATTTAAAATTCACTAAATTAATATTAATCAGGTTATAACCAACATAATTACATAATTTTATGAAGCTTATGGCTAAATATGAAAAGGATGCAGTAATTTTCTTTTTTAATTTTTTTTTTTTAATTTTTTTTTTTTTTTAATCTTTTCTTTCAAAACCATAACTTTTATTTGAAAGGTGGAGAACAACCTTTTTTTTTTTTTTTTTTGAAAATGTACTTATATATTATATACTCAAAGTCTCATGTATAAAACCTCAGTATTTTCTGTCTTTGTATTTTATGAGTTGACCTCTCCTTTTTATTCTTATTGTCTAAATTGATGAAATATAAAAGAAGTACATAAGACATGCATCAGTCTACTGGTGGAATATGCCTCATGACATTTCGTAATGGTCTAAGATCATTTAAAAAAACACAAAATACAATAGTCAACATTTTTGCAGGGTGAGGAATTTTAAAGTTCTTGATTATATTTTGGAAACTAATACAAACACCATGTAGTAGGACTATACATTAACTTTGATTCGATCGGGAGGTCATTGGAGATTTTTTTAAGACCTTCCCAATTCCTATTGAACAATAATGTAACAATTGTTTATAATGATAATAACTCAAATATAATTCTTTGCATTGTAAGACTCAGTATTCCCCTGTTTCCTCCACTACAATTGAACTGGAGGCTGGCTGTATGTAAAAATGAAAAGCCTCACCTAATTTAGGCAGTAATTGTACAAAAAAAATGTTTGTTAGTTCTATATAACATAAAGATAAAGCCCCATTTAAAAGCTTCCCTCTCAAAAAGCTCTCTCTCTCTCCCCCCCCCCCCCCCATCTTTGTAGAGGAAAATCAGGCAACAATTCTATTATGTTATCTAATCCTTCTTACAAACAAAGGCATAACCTTTCAATCCTATTATAAAACACTATTCAAAACACAATTGTTGAAAAAAATCACACTTCTTATTATTAAAGTGGGTGGGGTTGTTTTGTGTTCAGAGACTTGTCTTGCAACTTTAGTTTATTGAGGGAAAATTTCAAAGCAGGGATTTCCAGTATGTCGCTTGCGTTAATTTCATATTAATGTCTGTATACATATACCATCTGTAACAAAATATTTCACTTGCTTTAATTGCCTCATACATTTTCAAACACTTGAGCACCAATTTATTCTTGTTTTTTTTTATCTCATCTAAATTCCTGAAATTGATTTATTGTTTTATGATTACAGTGGGGTTCATGCTAACATGATACATGTAGAGTGGTTTCGGGTATTCCCAGATACCTAAAACTTACTGAAGGTATAAGTTCTTGTGTTTTGAACATATGGAAACTAAGAATTGTTAGTTACTATATAAAGACAAAGTTAAGGCAAAATACTTGTGCACAAACATAATTATGTATATACGCGCATACAAAATGGCAAAAATGTTACATCGAATGTTTTGGCCTTGAGGTGTGGACTAGGTCTAAATATAACTGTATATAAACAGAGAGAGAGATGGGGAGATGATCATACTCCCATGTACTCTTATATTTGTTATTTAGTTACTTCTTATGTCAGACAATACTGAGTATATACAATATACAAGAATTAGATCTAACAGTTACTCATGTATTCCAGGCTGCACAGGCTACTACATTCCATATGGAGGATTGTTTGAGCTGGTAACCTGCCCCAACTACTTTGGAGAGTTGGTGGAGTGGCTGGGCTGGTCACCTGTCCCAACTACTTTGGAGAGTTGGTGGAGTGGCTGGGCTGGTCACCTGCCCCAACTACTTTGGAGAGTTGGTGGAGTGGCTGGGCTGGTCACCTGTCCCAACTACTTTGGAGAGTTGGTGGAGTGGCTGGGCTGGGCTCTGGCCACCTGGTCTTTGGCTGGGCTACTTAGAGCTCTCTTCTTCATGGCAACCTTCATACCTTGTTCTCATCACAACCATACCTGGTAGGTAACACAAATCTATATTTCTTGCACATGCATTATTCTTGAAACTGACTTACAATAAATGAGATAGAGGCTATAATGAAATCATGTGTGTCACATTGTTATATCCCCAGAAGTGGGGTGGGGGTGGGGGCGCTATATTTGAGTCACGTCCATCGGTGTGTTGGTCGGTTTGTCTGTTTGTGAACGAGACCCTATTTCTCAGCTACCTTTGGTCGGATTTTGATGAAACTTTTTAAGCCTAGTTACGCATATTGTTTGCATTTCATGATTCGCTTGATTTTGAATGAATTATAACCCTTCGTTTTATTTCTCAAAACTGTCTTTCTTGATAATTGTAACTGTGACAAAGCGGTATCTGGGGTACTCATCAGTTTCAAGGATAATTCTTGTTGTTCCTGTCCCTACTTGTTATCCATACTTTAGTCGTGTCATGTTGGGCCCTCTTACTGTTAACATCTGACATACTCAAGGGTGTAGTGCCCATTAGGTTTCAGAAAAAAAAAAATGTAATTTTGGACTTCTTAGAAAATCTTTGAACTCACCATTGTTGTTTTAAAGTCAAAAATCCCACAGGAAATCCCCATGCTGAGGGGCATGAACCCTGATCCTGTGCATATCTTTATTTCCAGCCTGGTTACACCAGGCACTGGTAATGGTGATTCAGTTGACTCTTGAAGCAGGCGTGAGTTCAGTATGACAAACCGTATGCAACCGGTCGCTTACATTCAGCTATGGAGTTGTCTTATGACTATATAGCATGCTGTTCACGTGCTCCTTATGCTGTACATGGGTTTACGTCAGTATCGTGGTTTTTGACACTGAGACAGTTTCATAGCTGACTGTAAGCGTACGGTTGCATACGGTTTGGCATACTGAACGCACGCCCGGCGGTTCTTTTGTTTAGGATGGGTGGATCAAGGTTACTGAGAGCAGAAAAGTAAAATGGATAATGATATAGGAGATAGCAGGTGTTATAGATTTTAGATAACCATTGAATTAAAATATAATTGATACTAATGAGTTTTCTGGATTAAAATATAATTCACTGGTTTCTATTGTAACTGTCTGTTCCAGGTACAAGAGACAGTTTGATATGTACCCACCCAACAGGAGGGCACTGATACCTTACTTGTATTGAGACTGGCCTGTATTGAGAACTTGGTATACCTGTGAATACAGTGACAGCTGATCCTGCCTCAGACTTATCCTAAACCACATGGAATCTGTCATTGAAATGATCAGTATGTAACCAGGTTGAAACCAGATCAGTCAACTTGGATGATGATCAGAATTATGTCATTGGATCTTCAAAGGAGACGGGGACACCGTATATCCTCCTCACAAGAACAGGCTTTAGCTTAGTTTTGTTGTAACTTATTTCTTAATATATCAATTGGAAAACCAGGCTAATCCCTCTCAACAGTTTTTGGGTTGGATTAGTACTTTGCTCTTGGGAAGACAAAACCTGTTTTTAGTCTGAAAACTTTCAGACAATATGGACCTTCCAATGTTTATAAGATATTTATATTAAAAAAATAACCCTACAATGTTTATAAGATATTCATATTAAAAGTTGATCTTTCAATGTTTAAAAGATATTCATATTGGAAATGTTTATAAGAATTTTAAATAAGAAATGGACCTTTTAATGTTTGAAAAGAAAAAAAAATAGGCTTGAATGTATATTTATAAAAATCAGAACAATATTATAAAAATGTATATTATTGCTGAATACCAAAATTGAAATGCAATTTAAAAGTAAACTTTGAATAACTGTTGTATGTATACCTGTGTATTTTTCTTGTCTGAGAAAGTGATATGGTGTAATCTAAGCATGCTGTTACAAATAACTTTAAAAAAAAATGATTATATTTTCCTGAATTTTCGAATGGTATTATTAAATATATCTATTTTCTAATGGTACCAAAAAACCTTTTTTTTTAATCAGTTTTGTTCAACCTGTACATGTGTAAGACAGATAAAAAGGAATCTCTAGGACAGAATGACAGTTAACTTTAAAAAAAGGCCATTCACTCAATGGGAATTGATGACTGGTCTTTATCTGGAAGTGGCTGTTATTCAGAGTTTTATATTGTTATAAATTCAGTGTTGGAAATGTGTTCACTGGCCTTTATTCACAGGTTGGCTGTTATTAAGAGGTGACTGCCAATAAAAGTTTGACTCTACAATCAATCAGATTATCATTTGTCTTGGTGTAGTATCATTTCACTTATCTGTGGCATGACTCATTGACTTTAAATTCCTTGACCTCAACTGAGATTGAACCCACAACCTTCGGATACACAGACTGTATATTACTACAAGACCATGGCGGCCCTTTTCAGAAAACTTTTCTTTTGGCCATTCAAATGGATAAATTAATGAATTCCACTGAAGCATATTATGTAAAGATAATTTCATTTCCTGATTTTGTAATTGTATTACGTAAAGATGCTGGACACACACACACCAATGCTCTCCATTCATTCGAATCAACTTAATCATTAGAGATCCGAATGACACTCTGTCACCAAAGTTGAAGATAAACACCTGTGAAAGAGATTAAATTGCCCCACTCTCATTTTTATTATGGGAATTTATTATCCTGTACATTTCCAACAAGTGCAATCAGCGAATAAGACAAGAAATATAAAAACCTGTATTAATCAGCTTCTAAAACATTTTAAAGTCCTCCAAAATTATTAATCTGGTTCTAAATTACCATGTTCCATGTTCAGCAATTTTATGATTCAAAGTCATGAATATTTTCTTGAATCGCAACGTACATGCAGAAACATGAGTAATTCTAACTATCTACAGTTAGGTACAGTAATTAGAATAGCTACAAATCTACTTGAATATGTTTAACATATTTGTATTGAAAAAGTCTTAGTAAAAAAATCCCAAAAGCTAAAAGATAAATTAGAATAGCAATGGAAGTGATTATTTAGAATGCGTTGATGATTTCAATTGTATGACTTTCTGTATTTAATTTTTGTGTGTGCAAAATTGATGGTTTAAAAGTCAGTTTTTGTTGATAAGATTAGGGTCATTTCGAGCACACAAGGAAGTCCATTAATTCTTCGATTGTTTTGATACCGTAATTCGAAAGCAGCCTTGTACTTGATCCCGTACTGTCTGTTAGATTACCACCTACAAGAAACTGCACTCCCATTTTCTCTTGTGCCCACGTGATCACCTGATCTGTCATCGAAGTTATCACGCCAACCATTTCCGCCAGCTGACGAAGAACAACCAGTCCATACGGAACATCCTCAGTGACGTAACGATAGCTGAAATTAGGAACAAACCTGCCGTCAGTGGTCCGCGTCATTGGGTGGCAAAGGCCGTCGTAGGCACGGTTCGTCTTAAGCGACGTAAGAAGCGACGTCTTGTCTTCGATTTGGTCCCCGTAATGGTCGAAAAGCCAAGTGTGCGTATTTGTTGCTCCTGAAATATCAAGGTTTGGATATTTCTTCTTTATGGCTCTTGCAATGTCATTTCTTTCCTCGGAGACTGCGACCAAGCAAGCCACGGTTGCTTCATCCACTCCTTGATAAAACAATGGTTGTAGATAAAGTGGCTGGCCGTCCCAGTCTTTCCATCGAGAATACATTATTGGCGTATGAACTGATGGATTCGTCATTAACATCAGTTGAAGAACATGACCCACGGGCTTCAAAATTGGTTTAGTTCCCAACAGCCTCTGCAGCATGTCGAGACCTGTGCCATCATGGCCCGCCGACTCCTGCTGGATGAATGAATATTTTATTTCATTCTTTGTTCCGAACACTACAACTTCTGACCCATAACTTTTCATTCTACATGCCCATGGAAGGGTCTCCAATGCCATCACACTGCACTTTTTCTTATTTTCTCGTAATATTGATAAACACTGAAACTCAAAACCTGGTTGACCTGGCATGCCCACAACCAGACATTTATCTGAGAGAAGACTAGCAATCGGTTCCAGATACATTCTTATGAACATACGCAGGAACGCAAATTATAACTATATCAGCCTTTGGAATCGTATCACTTAAGGACTTGGAAACTCTAAACTTGACTTTTCCAGCTGGTTGTTGAAGCTTTTGTGAATTTTCAAGGGAGACGCAAAATCCAAATTTGCTAGATTCTGTTGCCCACTTTTCAGCCCTGTCATCATATACCGTGATCACAGTGACGTCAGTTCCGTTTACCCTAGAAACAAGACCGGCGAGCACATGCGCTCCGCTCCCATGACCACATATAGTCACCGCGGTCTTGTTTGTTTTGGCCATCGTGTCGTCTGTACAGATAAAAAAGGTATGACGCATAATTGTGGTATACTAATGTAAAAAGCTTGAAGGAATCTTTTTTCTCTTAAAGCTTGGTTTTAAGTAAGTGTGCACTTTAATAAAAGTGAATCATCAATTCATTTTGATCATAAAGGTTTGACACGTTCTTTTATTTTCAGAATTACCATTTTTGTAATTAATTCATTTTCCAACCTATAACAAGTGTTATATCCTAGAAATGGAAAGAAAGGCCCGGTGGAAACAACAGCCCGTGAATAAGTGGGTTGAAATTCCCACTCGAGCTCAGATCCACGTGCCCAGGTGGTTTAAGAAATAGTTTATTGGCGCATGCGCACAATAGACATGGAAACTTCAGCTCGGTGGAAATCTCAGCCAATTACACCGGCTCAAGTGACATATCCTGGTATAGTTAACAAAATAACACAATTTATAACGATAATATCCTGATGTTCACTATATATCCCAGATGAATAATGTCCATTTAGGTAAATATATATATGTAATTCAATATACTAACTCTCTATCCCTCCCTCTTATTTCTAGAAAGAAAAGAACAATCTAATAATTATATTCTGATAATCAAGAAGCTTATCAGGAAATAAATATACCGGTACACTGGAAATTTCTAGACCAATCTCCACTGTTAGCAAAAAACTTCCAGAAAATTATATTTTTTCTTAAGACTACGCCCAAAAGCCCGGCTTTCACCTTAATTATCCTAATTTTACTTTTCTTCAAATCTATAACTGACTAAGATTAAAATCTGTAAAAACAGCTGTGAAAAACTAAAATAAATCACACAAACAACTTTTGGTCAATATTTCCATACAGACAAAGGATACGTCACCATTTGCATACGAAGATTTCAAAATTTTCCGAGGGGGATAGGGGGTGGGCAATAGCACGCTTCTATCCAGCTACGCGCCTGTTCTTTACCAGAAACGTCAAGAATTTTTCCATGTTGTTTGGAGGTTTCCAGTACATGTATATATTTGAATTATATATAGTACTCACCTGTTTCGTTTTTCCTTCTATCCTGTATTTTTGTTTCTTTCTTTAATTTGGGACCACCCTTATGTTTCGTTTCGATAAGGGAGGTAACCACTGAGTTACTCGATTGTATCAGATTTATTTTGTTTGAACTGTTTATGTAGTAACGTACTGCTCACGTTGTTTGATATGGTGTATTTTTCTTTCTATTTGTAACTTCCTCTCATATTTCGTTTCGATAAGAGAAGTTGTACGAAGTAATACAACATTGTTTCGATATTGATATTTATATATATTTATATGTCTTATGTGATTTGCTTGTTACATGTTCGTTTACACTGCTTTCACTTTTCGTTTGTTCATCTCCGTCATGTTTTGTACAATTTATGTAATATGTTTTGCCGCATGTGTCGTGCGACCTTCTGGCTTATGCTGAATAAAACTTTCAAAACTGTCAAACTTTATATTTTGACTGGGTAACTCTGATTTCCGCTATACCGCTATACTCTTTGTTCATGTACAGATTTCAACATAATATCGACTTTTAATAATAAAATTCACTCTTATTCAATATTTTGGCATAAGTATGCCTTTTTCTCAAGAAACAAAATTGAAATTCTAGCAAGTTTTACATAACAGAGAAAGGCAAACTTTTGCCGAAATATTGAATTAGAGTGAATTTAATTATTTATTGTATTAATTCCCTCTGGAAAACCAACATTTTTATCGACTTTTGTACCGGCACGTGTTGATACATATTTATGGAGGTTTTTTTCTTCTTCCATATACATTTGTTTAAATAATAGAATTTAAAGAAAAGAAGTTCAAATTTTACTTACATGCAGCACATACTTTTTTATCTTTCCTATCATCAAAGTAATTAATGGATAAAATAAACCATATTAACTCAATAATTAATCAGCTAGCAGATTCCAGTCGACCACTAACAAACGTTCCCTTTCAGTAACAGTGTACTACATGGTATGTTTATTTCTAACTGCTGCATAACGCCTCCACTGTTGCAAACATCATACCTGTAAGGTTTAGACCGGCTGTAATTTTTTTTTTTTTTTTTTTTTTTTTTTTAAATTTCATTAAGCTTATACATGTGTATGTACAGTTACCATGGTGAATGAATAATCGCCATCGTCATTTGATCACATTCATTTATATTTGTCATACAGGATGAAATGTATATTGATGCAGCGCATTACTCGTATAAACATGTGTTATCTATTTTTAGACTACTGACACTGTCTTTTGATGTTATTTATTAATATAAATTTTATATCATATGTGGTGATTCCGGGCCGTCAAGAGCCGGAAAGGTTCCTGATACGGTTTTTAATTGCTGAACTGTGTTGTGCGTTTCTCCGTGCCTGTATTTACATGATGTAATTTTGTAAAGGAAAAAATATTTATATATGATTTGTCTCTCTCCTTTTCTTGAAATTGTCTTTGATAATGAATATGGCAGATGTCATAATGTGTTCCGATATTTAAAATTTCGTTTTACGTTTTAGGTTTTATCTGCGAAGTATTGCTACACTGGTAAAATACTTCTCATATTTTACCTGTAGCTTTATACTTTGCACTGTTATTATGATTTGTCTTTTCCATAATTATTATAATGATGCATTAATAAGGCATTTCTTCATTCATATTTTCTTCCTTTTATCTTTTCGTCTAAACCACGTGATGCATGCTTTGTCTGTCATAATTCAGTTATTCAACTATATTTTATAGCATAAACACATAATGTTTATCGCCATACAAATACAATAAATAGTGCAATCATGGCATGCATTCATACTTTACATATCAAACATGAGAAAAACATGTAAATTTATCATTTGAAATGTGGAAACATATCACATGATCATATATAATACCATTAATCTAGTGGACATTTGTATTTTTTGCTGATTCTCGTTTACAATTTGCAAGATATACAAATTTATTTATTTTTTTATTGATACCTGACTGTTTATTCTGCATTAATGTTACAAATTTATATAATGTTGGCCAAGAACAATAGTAACGTGGTAAAATTTCTGAATTTCCTATTTTTACCTAAAGTTTTGAAAATGTCATTTTCTTGAACAACCTTAGGTCCGGGCCTACAGGGCCTAATAGTAGCTACGCCACTGTCCAACGGTGCATGGGGTGAGCATACATGCAGGTCATAGACAACAAAATCATAAATAAAGGGAAACAACTCGTTTGAACAAAGCACATAATCAATAAGACCGTTACCACTAGCAGACATATAAGTAAAACTTCCCACACCGCTATCGTCCCCGATTCGCCCATTAACAATTTAAACATCACTAGATAAATAAATATAATAATATGGAACGCCGTAACTGTCTTATGTTGAGAGATTTCAAGTTTGTTTTTTTTTCGTTTAATGTCCTATCTTGTTAATATAGTTATCATATTTTTTCAAGTGTTGCATTGTTGTGGAAACTTAATATGATATCTTGTCTGATGAATGTTTGATCATGTTCAAAGGGCATGTTATGTTCAAACAGCGTGTTATCATGTCAGACATGCGTAATACAATGTTAAAGTGTCGTGGTATCGTGTTCGTGTAACGTGATATCATGTCGGACATGCGTGTTATTTTGTCAAAGTGTCGTGGTATCTTGACCATATAACGTATTATCATGGCTTGTCATATCGAAATGCTGTCTCGTCTTAACGTCATGATATTATGTTCAAACGGCATGATGTCTTGTCATAATGAAATGATATCTTGTTAAAACGACATACTGTCTTGTCTAAACGGCATACTATCTTGTCACACTGGCTTGCTGTCTTATCCGAACGATATACTGTCTTATCAAAACGTCATGATATCTTGTCAAAACGGCATAGTATTTTGCCAAAACGACATGATATACATGTATCGTCAAAACGGTCTGTTGCCTTGTCATAACGACTTGCTGTTATGTCCAAAAACATGCTGTCTTGTCAAAACGTCACGATATTTTGTCAAAACGACACGATATCTTGTCTAAACGTCATGTTTCCATGTCCAGACGACATGATATTTTGTCAAAACGGCATGATGTCTAGTCATAACGACATGGTATATTTTCAGAACATGCCGTCTTCTCCAAACGTCATGATGTGTTGTCATAACGACATGTTGTTTTGCCCAAACGACATGTTGTCTTATCAAAACATCACGGCATTGATGTCTGGTCATAACGACATGATGTTTTGCCAAATAACAAGATGTTTTGTCAAAACGACATGATGTCTTGTCAGAGCGACTTTCTATAATGGCCAAGTGGCATAACGTCCTGTCATAACGGCAAACAATATAATTACTACTCTGCATGCTATCATGTCAAAATTCGTTATGCTGGTGGTGTGACGTCATCACACTGAAGCGGTTACAAAATTGTGAAATCAAGCGGTCCCGAATCAACTCTTTCCCGCGCTGGGTCAGTTAATTTTTTAAGAATTTTGTAGCTGAAAAAAGTCGAGTCACAAAAATTAAGCCCCCCCCGCCCCCGCCTTTCTTAAATACCAGTACTTTTGCAATACAAAGCCATTTATAAGTCATACAATGTACCGAATATAATTCGGAACAAGTACTTTTTGCAAATCATTTCGTGTTTGTTTGCTTGAGTTCAGCACACAGGGGCGTAGCTTGGATTAACTGAATGTTTAGACAGGATTTCCTAGGGTGTGAAGCCAATTGTTTGCGAGGCCATTCTGATTTTGAATCTTCCTTTTTGTTGAGAGAAGAAACATCTTGTGCAGATTTTAAAGCAGCAAATGATTCAACTAGACGACCGAACATCAGACTTGGTGTATAGTTATATAAAGCCTTTACATTATAATATTGAAAATTCATGACTGTCATTCAGTACGTTCCGAGACCGACCTCACGTCGTATATAAGCACTTAAAGTTATAATTTGATCGATGTCTCATGTGTATTTGAAATACGCTGACGAGGTTTACATAAACAATTTATATATGACTAATGGAAACTTTTATCAGGTTCAAAGCAGAGTGATTTTTGTGCTTCATTATATGCTGTGCTGAACGAGACAGGAGTAATTATTCACGGTTTATTTCATAAATGCACCAGACTTTAGGCTTTTGATCGAAATCACTTTCATTGTGCTAACAACGAAAATGGCTAAAAGTAATAAATTAATTATTCAAATAATGTAATGCGTCCCGCTGTTGTTGTTGTTGTTGTATTTGGGTTTACCGTCGCTGCGATAGTATTTCAATCATATAGCGACGTCCAGCTAATTACAGGTGGAGGAAGACCCCGGGTATACAGAGGAACCCGGGTAGAACCACCGACCTACCGCAAGCCAGCTGAAAGGCTTCCTCACATGAAAAATCCGAAGTCCCTACCAGGATTCGAACCCACAGCGGTAAGGAGCTGAGAGATTTGTAGTCCACGACTGTAACCGCTCGGCCACGGCGGCCCCGCGTCCCGTTGACGAAATCTCTAAAATAAAATGGGTAGATTTTAAAACACGATTTACACTCGTGAGGATACTCATATTGATACGTCAATATAAAGTTTCGTGCATGAATGCACATTGAAGACTATTTACGAGGCGATGTGCATACTTCAAGCTGAATAAGTATCTTGTAGGTTTGAAAATAAAGTAAAGTTTGAATTATTTATTCCCTTATTCGCTACTCTCAGTCGAAAATAAAATATTTATCCCTAACTACTCTCGCACTAGAGGAAAACAAATTTATCTTGCCTATGTCACAATATGACAATATTGTAAAACAAAGTGAATATATAATCCGAAGCACTTAAAGTTCCTTCCAAATAGACAAACAACAATCGGATTGCAGTCATGTACGTTACCATGGCGCCCTTAATATAACGTATGAATATTCCTTTTGTGTTAATTACTTTTACAATAAATGTGTCTGATTTGTGAAATATAGTGAGACTTGATTAGCCATGTTGTTTGTTTTACATTTTTAAATTCAAGCGCCTAGAAACATGAGCTTGATATCCAGTTCTTATCGTATCTTTGTATTATATATATAATCTATTGCTGGAATTTGCCAGGAGGTTTTCGTGTATTATCTATGTATGTTTTATTCTATTCTGCTTGTTGTTTTCGGTACATGCATTATTCGACACAATTCTATATAATGTTAAAATAGCAAGTTCATATTTTTTATATATTTGAGAAAATATGTGTAGGCACGTGCCTATTGTGCCTAAAGGAAGCTACGCCAATGAGACAACATGTACCATATGACTTATGGTTACCACGGCCTTGGATCGATGCAGTGGTCTTCCAGGAACTTGACAAACACTTTAACGTAATTCAGTAAATTAATTTTATCTTTAAGATCTACACCTACACCCCTTACACACACACGCGCGCGCCGGAGTATGATTCGTATGTATAAAATAAATGTTCACGTTTACAGACATAATACATAGCTTTAATCTTCAAAACAAGGTATAACAGAATAAATTGATTCAAGGTAACGAGACGATTTGTCGTTTGTATGTTTATTTTATTTATTTATTTTTTTTTTTGCGGGGGGGGGGGGGGGGGGATTTCAGTCATTTTAAGACGATGTCTACTTTAGATATAGTGCTGCCACACTGCAGTATCACACCGTAGACATGTGGTATGATACCACACCCAGTCACATTATCTTGAAACCGGGCAAACCAGTCCTGGAAGTACCCTTACATGCTGAGCACCAAGCAGTACCATTTTTAACAACTTTAGTATGTCGCAGCCGGGATCGAACCCACGACCTTCCGATTCCGAGGTTGACACTCTTACCCTTTATGCCACCGGAACCGGTAATTTGTCGTTTGACAAGATAGAATGTCTTCTAGATAAAAAAGAGTGTCATATATGCAAAATAAATGTTTTTTAAAAAAACTTCAAGATAAGATGCTGCTTGAAAGAAAATAACATCATTTCGATATTTCACCTTATAGCGTGTATAAATAGCCTACTATCATGATACTTTGAAATGATAGAGCCGTCACATGACAAGATATCACATGCTGTGTACATGATGAAATTGTGTATTGACAAAATCACATCGGTATTTGACAAGATAAAATATACAATTGACCAGTCAACACAGAGAACTGACAAAACAACACACAGATCGGGAAGATAAATAATACTATGAAATAATGTCATACAAACCTGACATGAAACCATGTATTTTACTCGAGACAATATAGTGTTCGAACAACATAACTTGTAATTAGACAAGATAAGACAGTTGCGGCGTTCCATATTAATAAGCTTGCGACCTGCTGTGTTGACAATCTTGTTTTTTGTAAACCGACAAGGCATGCTCAGCTCGTGCACCTCGGTCGAGTCAAAACAATCGATATATTTTTCTGAAAGATCAATATTGTCAATAAGGTCACTTTTTTCGCCACAACAGGCATTAAGATCTCCAACGATAGAAACAAGACCGAGATTACTGTAAAAATTAATATCAGTCTCGAGTTGCTCAAAATAACCGATATCATGAGACAAATAGTAGGGACTGTTAGTAGTGGAATATAACAGAAACAAAAGTAAACATCTTTGTCCGTTTTTAGATATTGCTTAAAAATTTTAATCCATATGACCCGTTTTGATCAACTTTTTCAACAACAAAAATATTTTTCACTGTAGGTTTATAGAAAAGACATATATATACCTCCATGACCACGTTTAGTTTTACCAGAAAGACTCTCAGTTCTTGGAACTAATATTTTATCAAAACCCTCAATACAAAAATCATCATTAAATTTCTGCCAAGTTTCGGAAGAAAAAACAAAATGAAAACGTCAACAAAGGAAAGAAAATCATTGTCCTCTACACAGGACCCCCCCCCCCCTTCCAGGACAAAATACAAAGATCATGCTTTTCTCGTGCATCCTACCTCGTCTGGCTAGCCGTCTGGTCACTTCATCGACAGGATATTTTAAGCCTGTTAGCAATATCTTATCTTATTGCACTACTCAAAAACAGTTATAAACGGACTTGCCGTTTTCGTACTTAAACTTCTACTAACAATGATAACAACATTTGAATGTGGAAATACAGGTTATAAAACATAGTTCAACAAATTATTACTTACTGAAAGTGTAATTATTATATTGTTGTAAATGAAGCTCTTCGATTTAGTTCTGTGGTAATTATGTTGAAATCACCTTTATCAGCGAGTACGAAAACAATTAAAGGTCAACCACAAAGATTTCATTTTCATTATTTTGTGTTAGAATACATCAGTGTAAGACCTTCTTTACAAAAAATATGTTAAAATTATTTGTAGTTTGTATGAAATCGGCTATTGAAAGTTGCAAAAATGACCCAGGTGAGAAAAGTTTGACTGACTCCTCTCCCTTTGCTATGACGTCATCAATATACAGCACTATATATCTTATTGAACAATTCACGGTTACTGTAACTAATTTCAAGCTAAAAATTATTGTTTCAATACTCGTCCGCAGGTTAAGATATCAAAAATCATGTTTTCAGTCGTAAAATGCATCTTTAGAGAGGTTCAAACAACTATTATTAGTGTTGTTTTTTTCATTCTATGTCTTAATATTCGTCCGCAGACTCTCAATGGTCTACGGAGGAATTTGTTTTTCAGAAGTATATTAAAAAACATGTCTTCCGCCGTAAAATGCATATTTGGAGAGGTTCGCACAGTTTTCATCCATAATTAATGAGATCTTTTTTAATATTCATAGAATTATCTAGTTTCAGGCCGCTAGCAGACTTTCAGCGCCCTTACGGGGGACATATATATTGACAGAAGAACATTAAAAATCATGTATTCGGCCGTAAAATGCATACTTGGAGGGGTTCAGACATCATTGGATGAAAACTAAGATTTTCTTTTTAAAATCAATATTTAGTATTACGCCGCCATTTCGTGGCAGCCTTTCAGTGGCATTACGGTGGAAACTATTTCGAAAAAGTGCTATTAAACCGTTATTCAACACTGAAATGCGGACATTTTCTCATATTCTTCACCAGTATATGATAATAAACAAATTATATCGTAAATGCCAGGCCTTCAGTATTCATCCAGCCTTTCTGTCGCTTTACAAACATAAATCATTCAGAAAAAATCATTAAAATAATTTCAATATGAACTGTAAAAGTAGTATTTTTATTATTTTTTTAAATGAAATGCGAGAAATACATAAACATATCACTTCCTTTAGTATCCATGATACTTCACCATCATACAGGAAAAGAAATAATTTTTGTTATCCTTATACCATATTTACATAAGAAAAACGAATTGATGATAAAAAAACGCTACTCTTTTAGGTTTCAAAGTTCACGCCGTCAGGCCGCTAGGCCGCTGTATTCACGCCACCAGGCTGTTAACTTCACGCCGCCAGGCCGCTAGGCCTCTAACTTAACTCCGCTAGGCCGCCAGGCCCCTAACTTCACGCCGCCAGGCCGCTAACTTCACGAACATATAATGGCAGGTAATTTTGTCTGGGTTCGTGGAAATGTAGAACGATGCGTTATTACTTTTTTTTATACAATCTTAATTTATATTCGGAGTCAACATCAAAAGCTAGATATTCATATCGATAAAATCAATGAAGCAAAATCAAACGGATTTTTGATTGGCCAATGCAAATAGTCGTCTGCAGTAAGTGGCACAGTTGTTAGTCAATTTACGATGGCGTCTTCACTAAGTCAAGTGCTTATAGTTTCTACTCTTGTTGGTTTGTCTGCCCAGTTTTTGAATCCTTATGATTCTTTTCAAGAGGATGTTTTACAACGCCTCGCCGGAGTGAGTTTTTACGAGTGTAAACAGGAATGTAACTCCAGGACATCTTGCAAATCTGGATTATACATACGCAAGTTGCATCTCTGTAATCTACTTCGTATAGATAACAGTGAAATAGTGCCAGAGAGAGGTTCGTATTTGTTTAAGAAATCGGATAAATCGACAGGTATCGATGATGAAGACGTTTGTGAGATTCCAAGAAATTTAATAGGGGCAAAAGTATACGGGAACTTGAATATGATTGGCTATAAGATTAAACACCAGTGCATACATAATTCATCTGTTTTTGCGTACAGCTCGTGTAATCCAAATGCAAGGTGGACCGTCCCAGGCATCACTTGTCATCAGTGCACCAGCGACCTTGACATTATGCACAAGGTCAAGGTCAGTTTAACCGAGTTTAACGATACACACGTGTCCTACACTTACACGTGCAAAGACGGATTTGAACCAAATCATATAGTGATACTATGTGAAATGGTAACTGGTATATTTGATTCAGACGAAAGGCACCTCTGTATACCATCCCGACATGACGGTGATTGGAAGTTTATTTTTCTTTTGAAAAACACATTCAGTAGCTATATATTGAGAGCCTGGAAAACTGACCAGGAGCAAAACGCCTATAGGGATAACACTGTGATTGACAACTGGTCTGCTCATAACATCACCGAGGTTCTAGTACACATCAAGGGACCAAGCAACACTGTCGCCTTCTTGCATTTCAATGCTACTGGCTCAGACAAACAGAGTTGGTTTTCGTCCGACAGACTGATTGCTAGCAGTTGGGATGACTTGAACTCTGATACACATATGTATATGAGTTCTCTGGTTGGTTATCATCCTACAGACGCAAGATTCGCGATGTTAAAAAGTGTCAGCAATAATACAGGAGAGGACACAGGGTGGGTCACAGTTACGTGGGGATACAGGGTATTCAGTGGCACTATCAATATTCTGTATTCAAAGATCAAACATGCTGCACGATTTAAGGATAGAGGAGAAACGGGGGACGCGGAAAGATTTGAAGTTTGGGTGAAAGTAAATTGATTATCACTTTCGTTTTCACACGTTTTCCCCACTAATCACTAAGGCTACTTTTACAATTTTCGGGTGTTTCAGTATATTATGGCATCCCTTTAATGTGTGATTAGCGATGGTCACCTAACTTTTAACATTATGATATGTTGAGTATGTAACTTGCGTACTTTTTCCACACAGTTGGGAAAAAAAAGAACAACAATTCACGGAGTAGTGGAATTCACATGTCCCGAAGGTATTTATTAAAGGGAGGTATGAGTCGTGACCTGCAATCATAAAATACGATTCATAAATATAATATAGCGACAATTATTATAATTCATGTGAATGACATATAATAACAATGTTAAATATGATTCATTTATGTGACTAGTGGCCGTCACTTTACAAATATGGTTACAAACATACAACAGTAAAATATACAGAACGTACATGTACACATTAAACAATGACAATCATGTTTCACGGATAACTTACCAATATAAGGTATTGCTCACAATCTGATCTGGCTCTCACAGGCAAACGTTCATGGTGTGCTGGTTACGTAAATATTTGGAATGGTTAAACATATGTGAAATAAAGGTAGAACTAGTGAAATTGGTTATGTAAGACCATTACCATTTCATTAATCTGCCACTCTGAATACAATGTATACAAGCCGCGTGTAAAGCGAATTGAACCAGAGTAAAGGTCTAAATACAGCACGTTCCAACGCAAGCCAGACAAACCACCACGGTATCAAAAAGATGTAAAATATACATACCAATACATTTTCCGTATAAAAGACTATTTCAAAGTATGGACAACATAAGACAACCTGTCTTCACAAAGCACAAAGCGGGAATGCTCATATTCCGCGGTCAAAATGACCACCTGACTAATCATGCAAGTCCAAGCCAATCAAAAGTGAGTAAGTAATATATATGCAAAACTCAAGGGTTCAAAACAGGTTAACAAAAAACAAACGGTCTCACACCAGTATAAACGAACCCCGTCACAAGTATTTTAAATATGTTTATTAATATTCTAGTCATTATGTCTCTTGAAATTCTTAAAATGAATGGCAGTATACATGTTTTATTATAGTTTGCACATATGTATATATTTGTATGTATACAAATGAGACAAAAAATAAGTTGGAATATAATTATAGAAAGATCAATTGATATAATATTCTACATATCAACCTTTCAAGTATTCTGATAATGATCGAGGTGAAAATTTTGTAACGTGTCTAAGCGGTCTAAATAAAATTCTTAGTGACCTATATGATTTATTACATAATAATCACTTTGTTTCTATTGATACACTGCCCATTTGTACTGGCGCAAAGTCAACAGTTGTATCATATGATGGAAGTAGGGAATCATTGATTGACCATGTATTGATACCAGTTAGCTGTGTTGATCTTGTCAGTGCATGTCACATAGTTGATGATAATTGTATTAATGTATTTTCTCACCGTCCTGTTGTTGTAACATTGTCTTTACAAATTAAACGTGATTTTCCACTTTCTACACGTGTTGCAGCGATCAAGTGGAGTAAAATTAAACCCGATGAGTTGTAACAATATCAACAAACATTATCGTCTCAGCTCAGCACGCGTCTTGGTAATACTTTTACTGTTAAATCCTGTATTGATATAGATAATCTTTACACAGGAATAGTTGATTCCATCGAATATGCATCAGATTCATGTCTTCCACAGTCACAATTTAGGTCATATCTTAAACCATATTGGAATCAGAGTTTAAAAGATCTCCATGTGTGGATGCGTCATAAGCGCAATGAGTGGATAGCGGCTGGTACATGTAGACCACGTGACAGGTCACATATAACTTTTAAATTATATAAAGAGGCCAAACCTACCTTTAGACGCTGTCACCGCACTTCAGCTCGTGATTACATCTCAAAAGCATATTATGACATTGATACGGCGGCGGCCGTTGACTGTGGTTTATTTTGGATGTTATTTAACATCAGAAGAAAGGGCAATTCAGTGAACTCAACTTTAATGGTAGAGTAGTACGTGATGCTGATGATATTACGCAGGAATGGGGCTCCTACTTTGCTGATTTATATAGTGACATTGATTACGAGTCATATGATCATGCTTTCAGTCAGGAAGTAACTGCAGCGGTTGAGCAGTGGAATCTTAAAACTTATGTAAACCTTGATCAACCTGCATTTTCACATTGCGATTTGACGCAATGCCTTAAGTGTCTTAAGTCTTGAAAAATGTGCGGCCTAGACGCCATTTATAAAGAACACATTAGTAATGGATGTTCCAATTTTATGCATACATTTTGCTATTGTTCAATAAGATGTTTGAATAGTCGTATACGTGCCTCCTCAATTAAAAGAAGGCTGTATTGTGACTTTATTAAAGGGGGGCGGGGGGAATAAGTGTAGAGATGACCCCAAGAGTTACCGGGCTATTACTCTTTCTCCTTGTTTATTAAAGCTGTATGAAAGCATGCTTTTACTTAGATTGATAGAAAACATAAATGTTCCTATTCATCCCCTACAGGGAGGGTTTCAAGAGGGTATGGGATGTAATATGACGAGTATTCTTGTACAAGAATTTGTACACTATTGTAGGGAAGATAACAGCAAATTATATGCATGTTTTCTCGATGCTCGTCAGGTCTTTGACAGGGTCTGGCACAATGGGCTGTTCTATAGGTATAACGGGCCTTCTGTGGCACGCAGTTGTTAGTATGCACAGTGATATGTCTAGTTGTGTATTATACAGGGGACGTAAGTCAGAATTGTATCCTATATTACAAAGTACGAAACAAGGCTCGAGATGGTCACCATTTTTATATTTGTGTTTCATTAATGACTTAATACAACAGCTGGTTGATATGAGGGTTAGATTCTCTATGAACGGTTACAGTCTCTTGGCACCGACCGTAGCGGATGACATGATTTTATTGTCGTTAGTAGTATACCGGACGGTTTGGGTGTAAACAAAGATGACGTAATAGGCGGCCATTTTGTTTCTATTAATAGTAACTCATTTGCATATAAGCGTTTAAGGGTTGTGCGCATGTGCAGCGGTCATATTGAATTTTTAGGTATCTAATTTGCATATAAGAGTTTAAGGGTAGTGCGCATGTGCGGCGGCCATATTAGTTGTCATTTGCTTGGTTATAGTATACAGAGGTGACTTGTATACTCGATCTAAGATCTACTCGCGGAAATTGAGGGTCACTTCCATTCGATCTCAAACCTTGGTATTCTTTTAATAGTAATAATTAATTTACTAAACAACAATAAATAATAATAACAGTAATATTAATTTTAAAAATCACATCAATAATAATAAAAATAATAATAATAATATAGAACATTCATAAAAAATAGGATGATAACTTATATATATATCAACTAGGTCTAAATACTAATGCTCACCTTTTACGATGTTGACTCCTCGGCGTCCTTTGCTCAAATGAAACTCGAGCTAAGCGACAGCTATTTTTAGAAACTATTTTTAGAAATGACATTTCACAA
>CM037785.1:34320500-34364078 GCA_021229015.1 Solen grandis | reverse complement strand
AAACTCACCTTTTTTTTAACTCGAAACTCACATTTCTTACTCGAAACTTACTACTAGAAAAAAAAGAAATCCTCTTTTTGGTATAGGTACAGCCAGCTACAGGTTCTCTATACTGTAAGTTATATTGAGTAACCTCCCTGATCACTGATCAGCCGCTCATTGTTGTTATAGTAATGAATGATGGGCGTGTCTATTGTAGACAATATCCTCAAGAATCTTCCAACAGTATCATTAATATGCTTACACAGATTCTAAGACAGTGCGTTAAGTGTACATTCGTAAGTTTGTTAGTGCGTATGTATTTGAGTGTTTGAAACTGAAAATCAATCTGTTTAATTTAGTTAAAAGCCTATTTCTAAGACAAATAGATATTAAGTGGCGTTGTACATTATATATCATAAAATATCATATATCAACATAAAAAAACAGGACTGGAAATATGTACGTAATAAATAAAACTTCTCAAATACCATACAAACATTTTAGATTTTATTTTAAACACATAACAATTAGCTTGGAATTACAGGGTATATTATAACTAGACACTTGCACCTATACCACAGTCCCACGTTGGGCGCAAAATGTCAAAGGGTGAGAAAAATGTGCAGCCTGACCGGGACTCGAACCCGGGGCCTTTCGCTTATAGGGCGACTGAGCGATCCGGCCGCAATAACATATTTCTCCCCTTTTGTGAGTAATCGGAATTGTGACACATTATTTTCAAGAAAACATATCCTTCTTCGTACAACTGATTATTACTTGCCTGTATATGGATGATTAATTTTGAAAAGTGCATCGTCAGAGAAATAAATTCTAGAGTTACATTGATTGTAGACGTTATAAACAGCAAATACACATGGGTAATGAAGTATCACCGTACACTTAAGCAACTATTGACCTCAGTATTGAACTGTATTCGACTGAAATTAGTAAAACATAACCTTTTTTGCAATGCACTGTACAAAATTCAACAGTTTGTTCTGAAATTTGACACAGATCACCAGATATAATGTTGAAATCTGTCTGTTATTGTAAAATCTAGTTTATTGTATTATTTCAACATCGTTTTCGTTTTAATATGCTCCACCTTAATGCTCCAAAAATAGTTATGGAATAAAATCAGGATTTTAAATAACCTCTATGGTGTCAGAAGTAAATTTTAACCTGCTTCTGATAGTTCTTGAGAAGGAGTGTGATGTGTGTTGATGCAGCCAAACAGTTAACCGAGGCAGTGGCGCAGCAAACTAGTATATAAGCGGTCGTGGGATCGAGTCCCAATCTGGATGCACTTTCTTTCAGGCACGTCAACAATCGAAAATATAATATAACGTGCACATCAAACGACAATGCAGAGATAAACGTGTATATAGTTCGTTTTGCTATTGAACAATACTACTTAAAGAATTAAAGTCATTACATCGGAACATCCATTTAATTTGATTTCATAATTTCTGTAATGTAATTTTTTTCCCCCAACTTGTTTATGTATTATTGCAATGTAATTAAAACAATACAAACATACATATAAAAGTTTAAATATAAAACGTAAAGTGCAGAGGAGGCTTTGTTTTTCCTAGTAGTGTTATTGTGATTGGTATACAATGTTGAGTCTCTATTTCTGATAACTAAGGGAGGCAAAAGCGACATGGACCCAAAAGTACTTGAGAAATTTTATTCTTGGAGAATCCGTACTTACCAGTACGTCCTGAACGTTCGGTCTCTGAATTTTATGCTGAAACAAAACCGTAATTCACCATTATTAGAATGGTCTATATACTTTATAATAAAAAAGACCAAATGGCTCATTATTTTATAAAAAAATAATAAGTTTAGAAATAAATGCGTTGACAATTAACAGTTAAGTAATATTTTACAAATAAAATGTGGCCTGCATGATTATTTAGAATAATATAAACAATATACGTCGATTAAATTCATCTTAAAAATCTTATAATCGTTTATTTTTGGTATTTGATGTCTGATGTTAGACAAAACAATTTGGATGTTTCATAAAAATATCTCAATCTGGTTGATTTCATTTGAACCGGAAGCCTCAATTATCTAGGCAATTGAATAGTAATAAAGTGTTCCTTTTCTATAACATTTCGGTGTTCTAGTCAAGTTTATGTTGTAGAACTAAGTACTCGGTAGGTCTTGGGAATTTTAATTTTATATTTTACTTCAAAAATGAACTTTGGATGTACAAGCTTATTTTTTTTGTTAGCAGTATTCTCAAACATTTTTTTCTTCTTCATGATGACATAAATTTTGAGTAACAGTTAACCAGATGTTATTGTGTAGGTTGAATTAAACCTATTTTTGGTAGTACATATAATACAACAAATACAGTCATTTGATAAACACATGGTACTTATTCACTGGTACTTATAATACAACAAGTGTATATACCAAGATCAATCTGCACATCCGATCATTCAAGATAATGTCGTATGGAGGTCAAAAGGCGCGTCCATGGTGGAACAACTTTTATATTTTTTTTTTTTAATTTTATGTTAGACTGATTGCAATTATAAACATTGTTTCAACTGCCGTTTCATTCAAGGTTGTAAATATCTAATGTATAACACTATTTGGAATGAAGTGCCACGTTGGCTAATACCATGGTTCGTTGCGACTAGTAAGTGTGTCTGTTCATTTAGTACGAATTTTGCCTTATCATAATCAAAATCATTATGTCTCACCCATCTTTTTCTGGTAGGGTGGCGGTACTCATAGTAAAAAATTGGTATGTGGAGCCGATCACTTTAAAACCGATATTTTAAACGACGTTTTGCCGACGTCGGACTGATGTTATCATGGCGTCGGGTCGATATTTATAAATTCGACGTCGAACCAATATGGGCCGATATTTACTGAACGTGGAGCCAATCTTATCATGATGTCGGGCGGGCCGATATACATAGTCGAGTCGGGCTTAATGTCATCATGATATCCGACCGAAGTGTTGTTTACTTAATGGATGAAAATGTAGTACATTGTATGTAGCCTATCTGCAGCTGTCCGTATATAGTTTTAAAGTGATACCGGATTCAAAATCGGAAGGCATCTAAGTATTTAAACTGAATGTCAATATTTCCCATTGTTTCACCACTAATGTGAACAGCCTGTATGCATTTTTCTTTTTCAACACGTATATGACAAGCTGGGTTCAATTAGTAAGGACATTTAAAACTTCTCAACAAAACACTTAAGAAGATAATTCATATTTGACTTATGATGTACATGTCTTGACTGTCTAGTATACTTGAAAGCTTGCAGTGTCAGTATCAACATAAAGCATTCGATCAACAGTAACTACCGTTTAGTTATCAGAAGATCGGCATGTTAATTCTAGTACAAATCCTGTGTGTTGTTTGAGGATTTACGCACTTTGTACAATACACGTAGTTAGCAGTCGTTTAAAGCAGGTATTTACAACTTAAAAAAAATGGAAGTGTTATTTTTGTGTTATTTATGATATGCTAATACTGTTCTGAAACAAGTAAACACAAGACTGGTGTCTTTTTTGCGTTATATGGTATCATGTCATTTGTCACGGCTTGCATAATTGTTGTTGTTGTTGTTGTGCCGGAGTTAACCGTCACTGCGACAATATTTCTGACATAAACCGATAAATTGGCAAAGACCAAAAGTGCACAGAGGCACCCTGGTAAAACCACCGTGTCTGCGGCTTTGTATCAAAAATAGGCATATACTGCAAGCAAACAAAATCAGTTGAATTAGCATGTTGCCCCGTAATCTTTTTGTGAAGCAGAATACTTAATACCTATGTCTTATGGTCAATATTTTCATTCAAAATCTAAAAACATGCAGTGTACTTACTTATACGGTGTCTTAACATGTGTCTGTATTTCTATTACTTTTTCTTTTCAGAAAAAACAACAACAAACAAACTTGATTTGGAAAATGGATGTTGCGAAGGTAATATTGTTAATTATCTGCATATGACTATTATCAGTATTAAAACAAACATTTTAATGACCAAAAATTAATGCTTTATAGTGTTTAAATGTGTTTATCATATAAAATATATGATGTTAGGGATCACACGTATTAATGACGGTAATTTAAATCATATACAGTGAAAATTAAAAAGTAACATCAGCTTTCGATTTTCTAGTCTGAAAGACGAGGTGGTATGACTAACTAGTTAAGTGATTAATATCGAATCGGCTTTGACTAAAGTACCAATACTGAAGTTGTCTTAATACAACTTTATTCTTAAATAAGTTTTTAATGTAAAATTAGTATGGGCATTAATTTTAACATGTCTTTAATCCTTCTCGATAATTGTTTGGTTATTCAATTACTTTGCGATCAGCTTCTTGCCCCTGACTTGGTCCGGACATTCTTCTTCGGATTCGCAATCATGGTTTCTACTGGTCATCGAAGCCCTTCTTGGAATTAATTCAATTTATTTAATTCGTTTTTTTTTTCTCAATAAATACAATATCGATTCATTAAGACGCATCCGCACAATGTTCTATTATCTTCTATTTATAATACATTTGAATTTGGAAGACAAGTACTGGGGCCGAAAGGAATGTTCTGATTAAAATAAAAAGACAAAACAAAACAAGAGATTACGTAAAAAATGAAGCATATTAATCTCAAAGGGGAAGGTAGGAGTCTAGTTCGAAAGATATAGTAAAAAATAACTCGACAAAATCTCGTTCTTGCGGGCTTAACATTTTACGGATTGAATTCCCTTTTTATGGCTTTAATGTTTGTATGAACGCCGATTGAATCACGTGCATATTGAATAAAGGACTTTGAGTGATATTTCTGCGTGATTAGGCCTGTTTAATTACATGCTTAAAAGCAAGAAAAAGAAAGTTAATCTCATAATAAAATGGATTTTGTGTCAAAATGATAGGTTCAGACTTTTTTTCTAATAAAAGTGGGCATAATGTTTACGTAACATAAATAAAGAAGAAGACGATGGAGTTTTGTTTTCCTTGATACATTAGACATTAAGTTAGAATAAGACATAAATCAAATGACTGATTATATTCATACATAAATCAAAGACTATATATAAAAAAATGAAAATAATAACCTACGGTATACATGTTAATTTTTCATGCATGCAATGTCAATAGATGTTGTGTATAATTCGAAACTGTTTGGTACCAATAATCAGTATTTTTAGCTTCAACATTCGTGAGGTCTTTTTATTTTATAGGGGCTCAAATATATAGAATAACAAAATAAACAATGGATGTCTTATAAGCATTGGACGAGTTTGGCTCGCATGTTGTTCTTCATTTTATGTGGACTATTTCGGTTGTTGATATTTCCTTTTCCGGGCAAGTCAAATTCATGTATGTACTTCATGTATTTTGATCATTATTATTTCGTGTTAATGTAATTATACTCTTTATTTATTTAAAGAAGCAACAACTCAAAGACTTATTTCTATAAGTTTTTATCTTCATTTTCATTTTAATTTCGTTAGGTCAACTTGTTCACAAATTGCTATTACAGGTGCACGTTTGTCTAGAAACAAGGGAAATAAATTGTACAATAAACGCATTAACATTGAATTATATCACTGCATGCCGGCAAAACTAAGCGCAGTACATTTCAACAGCACAAACCGCGCTATTCTTTAGATCATCTGAAGTAGAATAATACTATTACATTGAATTTGGCACCCTTGATGCATCAGCGTTTTTTAAAAGTATCTGGGGAAACAAATCGTCAAAATATGTATATATTCAGCTCTTTCCGCAGTAAAATCACAATCATACGGGGAAAATATGGTGATAAGTTTCATACTAGCTACGGTCAATATTTTCATAAACAAATTCATGTGGTACTAAATGAGAGATTGGACATCATGATTTAATCATTATCACCGTATTTAATGATTTAGACCATTTTGTCTGGCAAATAAGGACAACTGTTTAGGTGGATTTTCGACTGTCTGTTATTCAAATGTGCTTTCTACAATAGTTTTGACATCACATTTGCTATCATAAGCCCGCTCTAAACAGGTTTGTAAATTCCATGAGTCTTACCTTTATTCACAAAGCTATCCTTCAAGAGAACAAGTGCCGACATTTTCGCCATTTTAACTGATCTCGCGAGATTACGTTTCATCCCGAATTTCTTTAGAAGAGTCACATATACAAAGACAACTTTTAAAACGTTTTTAACATTTGAATTAAGGAAAAAATGTATACATTACCTATTAGTAAAATAGTTAAACTGCACGCAAGAAAAATAATGCTTGTCATACTGTGAAATCATTAATTTTCGTCGGACACCAATTTTCGTCGTTTTCGTGGAGGGATTTATCCACGAATATTAACCCCAACGAAAACGTGTCTTATAAAGATCTCAAGAACATAGACCCACGAAATTCCCTAAGGTATATAATTAACGAAAATTAATTATTTTACCGTAGTAGTTTTCATGGCACATATCTATACATCCTGACCGTTTTCGTTTATTTTTTAATTATTTTTCTGGGATCCTATCATTTATTCAACCGAATACGGGGAACACCATTAATAAAAGTAAGGAATTTTGCCATTTAAAGCAAATGTTTAGAGTTTTTCTGAATTTAGACCTTCTACAGACCATGTACATAACTAATCCGTGTTGATCACCTAAACTATTACCTTTATATTTTTTCTTATCAATGTATAGCGTTCCCTGCCCTTAAATGAAACAAAAGACCAAATTGATATAACTTTACATAAACTTTGGGGTTTTAGTGTATACATGCATTATCTTGACTTTATGCAATATATTATAGCTACTTATCCCATTGTTACATGTAAATAAATGAACTTCTTTACCATGTAATAGGACGCCTTGTTCTATATCTAGATTTTAATTTCGTCAATTCTTTTCCATTGATACTTAAGTCCTACTTCCTGTTCACTGTAAGCTACATTAACAATGAGTGTAATTGTTTAGGTATGGACAGTGGCGAAAATTCATAGATAATATTTTAATATATATGTTGTTGTTTCATTTAAAATTTCCTTTCTTAAAAATGAGAGACACCTTTGTCTTATGAAAACATTAGAAGCCAAATATATTTATAATTATCGGACTACAATTCACATATATGATCTATTTAATATTCAATATTATGTACTATAATAACAAAGGATTACATCATAAATCAGATTTTCAATTAGGATGATAAAAATAAACCAGTTATAACTTAAAATAGTTTTATATTTAATCTAAAGACAGATATATAATGATTCATATGTTATCATGATATCCTCTAAAAGTTGTAGAGGAATAGAATGTAATTCATATAGTAAATAAGTAATTCCATACACTGATATGCTGGAATGGCGAATACAATAAATAAAAATTAAATAAATAAACCATAAGGATTACATTATTTTGAAAACTTTGAAATACAAACAAGTTGACATTGTTTTGCAAGAGAAAGTAGTTGTTTGTGACTTGACATATTGTTTATATTCAGAAACGTTTATCTGTTCAGTTAACATGGTTTGCCTGTAACAGTTATAAACAAAATAATTAAAAATTTTTAATGTATCTAAATGCAATTTTAAATAAACAAAAAAACCAAAAAAACTGATGACTGTCAATGTGAAAATTGGAAACGTGTGAAGATAATCGCACATCTTTTTATAATCGTTTGACTAGACCAACATAACCCCATTGTACACATAGCTTCATCATATCTTTCATTTTATTACAGCTTCATTTATGGGCTCACTTCATTTACTTAAGTAAAGCACTTTAAACAATTATCTGTTCTATGCCATAAATAGTTTTGCTTCTGCAATAATTTGTTTTGTAGTCAAAATAATCAGGCATTTACCTTACAATATTTGGGCAGGTTAACAGTTGTTACATTCCCTTTGTAAATGACATTTTATTTTAATGTTAGTTTTATTTTCTTTTGTCTGCAACATCTATGACACATTCAGCATATTTGAAATATCAAAATGCATGTAAAGTCTTAAAAAAATGAATGAAGCCTTCTTCACTCTAAAGCGACGTTTATTTTAAAACTCACTTCCGGAGATTTCAAATTGTTGGAGATGGAAATTTTACATTGATTTCCTCATCTTCTTTTCCTTTTTGTAAGTGAAGTTTCAGTTTCAGTTTGATCAGTATCTAAGCATTAACCTTTTACATATACCAAAGTAAGGAAATAAAACTTTCATAAAAATCAAATTTTAATTTTAAGTTTTAATTTTAATTATGATATTTAACTAGATTCACATTGAAAGAGAGATCCAACTGGTATTTCTTAAAACATTAAGATTAAATCACGCAAATCCCTCAGTATATATAATATTTAGGGATAGACAAAATTTACTATGCCACGATTGATATTTCAATTTAGCTAGACATACATTTAAATAGGAAATCGAGTTTAGTTTTGAGTGCTATATCGCAGTTAAGTTTAAAAAAAGTTATAATTTACTCAGTAAGGCATCAACGATAAATTCATCTGAACGCAATACCGTGCACTATTGGCATGATAAACGAAACCCTACTTCCATTTTTAACGTTAACGTATCGATTTATTTAATTGTGCATTTGTACAATTTATTCAACAGTCACAGAACGTAATATATAACGCCTTGTTTGAACCGTGCATATATCAGAAAATGACGCACGCAAAAGCATTATACGCTTTAAAACATATTTTGTTGATCAAATTAGAATATTATATATACGATGAAGTAATTCCCATTTAGTAATACTCAGACGAACATTTCTTGACTCCATACAACAAATTATTCTCAGGAAGGAATTAAACCTCTTGCAATAAATTGAGATATTTTGACATTTAAACACATATTTTCCCTTTCACACTCGCTTCAGTTCCTTGGCCTTCACATTTTCATTAATTTTTTATGTAGGTTCACAGAAAGTTCAGATTTAAAATCGTCTTACAAACTGTACTGCTTACATCAAATAATTCATCTTGACTTTAGTACTATTTGAATGTAATTGAATTATCACTTTAAAATGAAAACACAATTTCTGTCACTGAATTGCCACACACTGGATCGCCAGTACATGTTTCGGTAGATCAATTTCAAATTGTTTAAATTAAGCTATAAATGTTTCATAAACACAATGCTTTTTTTCGGAGAGTCATGTTTATAGATGCTTCAGATGTAATCATACCACCGTGTGGCACGATGCGTGGATCTCGATCTATGAAGTAAGGGCCAAATATTTCAGTGTAAGCAAATAGTGACCACATTATTCATGATTTCATCTTTCACTTACTGAAAACTGTAGAACAATCCGTCAAGGTCTTTCCTCATTAAAGATCAATAGATTTATAATTAGTAAGCTATCAGTTGTCGAGATAAAAAGGATTTCGGTGTACAAGTAATGCTACAATACGATAAGTTCATATTCTTAACCTAGTATTTCATTAAGCTGGACACTTGTCCATTCTCAAAGCGATGCAATTTTGGTTGAAACAAAGAACTGCACAAAATGTGTTATACACTGGCACCCAGTGACCTTGAATGGCGTTTGTCCTGGATGGTTTGAGGCTATCAGAATTGTAATGTGCTGAAATGGATAATATAAAACATATTTTGATTTATCTAAATATATTGTGATTTATTGCACATTTGATATGCATTTTGTATTATTTTATATTAAATAATCTCTTACATTAATCTCAAAATTGACAGTAATAACATTTTACCTAGATTGATACACAGATTGTATTCTAAGTCGTTTGCTATAATTCACTGGCAGAAAATAATAAATCCTTTTCAAAATCATTTTAACTTTTTGTTTATTTATTTTATATACCTTAAGTGACCAGCCGTGTGTTTTTATTTATTCATCGTTCTACATCATTTCTACACATAAAAGAGTGATAACATTTTTTGACAAGAATGAATACAAAAGTGAAAAGACAATTTTCAAAAGTTACACTTACTGACGTACTAGTCATTCGTATCCTGTGTTGTTGTTATTGTTACTAAAATAACGTTAACGCATGCAAATAGGTATATCACGATTTTGAACGGATGCATCCGAGTAATGGCGGCGGTATGGCGGAATATGAATATTGGCTATTCAATATCATTTCAAATCATTGAAATCGGTCATGATATGTGAAAGTAAACAATGTTTTTCCTAACAATACTTCTTTTTAATGAAAAAACTTTAAAAAAAATTTTCTATAATAAATCCCCCTTCATTTTGTAATACTCGTTTTAATGATTTAATATTTATAAACTAAATATTATGATAAAGACACTACTTCAACAATGATTATGTGGTCTTCATAAACTTAAGATAAACACTCAAAACATAGCGGATGTGACGTGTATATATAACGAAAACGAGTTATTTTAAAATACACGTTCGAAATAAGTCTTTAGTTTGAATTTACGTTTCGAGTTTGAATGAGAAAATAATAGAAATTTTTTTTAAAAAAATAACAGAAAATAAAAGATGAATTAAAACATGAATATTGATAAAAACAACACTCAGTCATCAAGCTCCTATGAATTGAACCGGAAGCAAACGATTTCTGGGATACCACCAACTTCACACCATAACACGAGGTTAACATATTGGTAAAACGTTGAATTATTTTATATTATGCTTTTTTGTATGTAAAATTATTTCATTATCAGTTAAGGAACGGTGAAATTATAAACGCATGTTTATTTTTGCAGAAGAAAATCCTGATATCTGTTGATATCGTAGACTTAAATTTGGTATCGACCCCCACCCACACGTCATGCATTTAATTTTATTTCTATTTAATTAGTTAACTTGTAATATATCTTTTCTTTTCATTTCTTATCAATATATGATGTTCTTGACCTCCATGATTTACGGATAACAATCCTTAAATCATATAATCAATGAAACACTATAAAAAATTCATCCAGTGTTTGTCTATACTTAAATAATGCTTTTAATTAAGTGCATTGATAAGTATGTTTTCTTTTTATACCCAGTATTTAAAACTCGTCATTAGTTTATCTCATATTATGACTCAATTTCTGTCTCTTTTGCTTCACGAATGATAAAAACAAGATCATTATTGATTGTTTGGTTTACGTGATTATGAATTTAACTTGTGCAAATTAAATAATATGGTATTTACAATATTAAACATATACAAATGATCAACCAACTGAGCATCATGGTAGAATTTTTTTTCTCATTATGTAAAAATCTGCAAAGACTGAATTGATAACTTTTCCTAAATTGTCTACTTTAATTTTTATATAGCCATGCAAGTGTACCTTGCCGAAAGCATTATTTACATATGTTTACTTTGTACAACTTGTTCCAATATTGGAAACCTTATTATGTCTCTCAAATGATGAAAATAAATACATTATTACAAGTTTGTCCCGTTAACTATGCATTCTTGTAATAGTTATGTTCTGGAGTGAAAAAAGGGCATGTTTAGCATAGAGATAAAATATCTCTTGCAATGCTGGTTCAAATATTAAATGTTCAATAGTATATTGATGATATATGAAAGCACTACAATTATATGAAGATTCATAAGAAAAATCTAGCACGTCATTTTTCAGCACTGATTCACTCTAACAGTATCATTAACATAAAATAAAATAAATAAATAAAAAATTAAATAACAACAACTGGAATTGTCCAGTCTATCTTCTCTCAGTTGATATGAAGTAGACAAAAGATATTATGTTAAAATTCTATCAATGGTTTCTTACACCAATTAGCTCGAAGAAGATGCTTACTGAAAATCCTAATCAGTTCCAAATATAAGATACCATGTGACAGCCGTCTTCCTCCAGAGAAGACCATAAAGAAGTCAGCTAAGGTCAACCATTTATATACCTTTCTTTGACATCATGTGACTTTTTTCATATTGTCTTAAATTGTTAACGAGATAATATAACACTATGATTTAGTTTCATTCTTTTCAGAGCCAGAAAATATGGTGGAGGGAGTTGCCCCTATACAAAACAGAGGCCCCGATGGGCATGATAAAAGTAAGTGTGTACATGAATGATGATTTACTGAGTAAATTATATGTTTCCGTTATAACAAGACGTTTAACAATTTATATTGAAGATTATGGAAAAAGCGCTGAGTATCAAGCAGGGTTTAGAGTAGACTATTGCAGCATTGATAATGCTTAAATGTTGTAGTCTGTTGTTAACAAATATTTGCAGAAGAACCGAAAACCAAAAAAAAAAAAAAAACGCCTTTGAGTCGGTAAACAGGCCAATATCACAATATCAATATTTAAAAAAATATATATATCAAGGGGAGAGATTTTACATTAATTCAATCAATTTATAGATCAGTAATGGCATGTATTAAAACACATTCAAATACTTTGGGTTTTGAATGTCCTGTCAGTTTGAAGCAGGGGTGCAGTCTCAGCCCGATTCTATTTTCTATGTTCATTAATGAACTGTATACATTTTTTAAGACCAGAAACGTTCGCGGAATCCAGTTATTTCCAGATATAATTGAAAAAACTGTTCTCCTTATGTGATGATGATATCATTTGTATATCTGATACGATTTCAGGACTACAATTACAATTAAATTTATTACTTGAATTTTGCGAGGTTTATAAACTTAGCGTAAATATTGATAAAACAAAAATTCTAATCTTTAAAAATGGGGGACAACTCTCTAGAAATGAAAAATAAATGTAGTTATGCAAATAGTAGGCTGATGAAGTTGACGGATTTTGCTACGTAGCATTATATTTTTCCAATAGATTATCAATGTTCAAAATGGCAGAGAATGTTTTGGTAAAAGCAAAACAGTTTTTAGTACACATTTTTTATTCCTTTAATGAGTATAAAGGTCGTCCATATTCATTATTTTTCAATATATTTCATACTAACTTTATGCCAATCTTGTTATATGGCTCTCAGATGTGGGGAATAAATAGCTGTTATTGTGTAGAATCTGTTCATTTGAGACTTGCAAACGTTTTTTTTTTTCAAATATTGGAACTCGTGCTTAATGATGAAGTCTTAGGGGACTTAGGTAGATTCGTATGCGTCAAAGCATTGCATTAAACACCGGTTGAGAATAATAAATATGCAAAAAAATCAAAACAAAGTTACACCAGACTGTGTTATGATATGATGCTATATTATGACAGTATAGGTCTAACAAAATGGGCAACGTCAGTCAAACAAAACCTATATAAAAATGGTTTTGAATATATATTGGAAAATCAATATGTATATAATCAAAAGTTATTCTTATTCAACTATGTAAATAGACTAAGAGACCAATACATTCAACTTTGACAATCTCGTTGTTTAGAAAATTAACAAATGGTGTTAATTTTAAATAAACTATGATGTTGAAAATCATGTAAAGGTAACAGATATTGGAACATTTCGAGAATGCATGGCTAAATTCAGAAGTTCTTGTCATTGCCTGTTAAATGAGACCGGTCGACACCATAATATATCGAAAGAAGAACGCATGTGTCCATATTATAATTCCACCCAGGATGACGAATATCACGTTACCCTGTTGCGTCCTTTATATAAGGATCTAAGAGAAATGTACATATCTGATTATTATAAAGATTTTGATGAAATTCTACAATCGAATGGCACGCAAAAATAAAACTGTTATTCGAAACCGTGCTATGTTTTTATACCATGCATTTGGAAAACGGAAACTCTTCTAGCAGGCATTGATTAAAGAAACTTTTGGGAATTGAATATTATGCATTTTTAATATTTCAATAACGAATCTTTTTTTTCCTTCAAATATTACCTACTGCCATCACATGTGCTGCATGTTATAACATGTATTATGTATATTGGCCGGAGGCCTTCTGTACAATAAATCCTTGTATTGAATTGAATGATTTCAGTGGTTCTGTCGTTTTAATATTATGAAGCTTTCTAATTGCTATTTTATGTGTTTCAAAAATGTGGAAATGTTTGTACAACTTAAATACATCACCACTTTAACTTATATGTAACATCATACCTTTCATGTAATATTGCAATCATATACGACAGCTGGCTCAAAATGGCGCTGTACACCATACATGCATCTATGAAACACTATTAAATACATCAATATTGCTAAATACCAGTAAATAGATATAAGAAGCAAGTAAAATGGGATAAAGAAGAGGCACTCGTAACTAAATATTACAGATTGTAAAAATAATTTAAATAAAGATCCCTTAACGAGGCAAATATATATATATCGTTGTTCAGCTACAGAACACTGAGTGTACTATTGAAAAACAATGTAAAAAGTTCATTACCATATTTTTTAGGTTCTCACTTGCGGAAGGCTTGTTTAATATAATAATTACTGTGTGATTGTGTGATCTTTGTCGTATTGAAATCAAACCTCATTATTTTATGGTTCTCCTGCAACATTTTTTATATAGTTTGAAGACAGCATATCATTTTTAACTCTGATATTGTTTCGTCTGCCCACTAATCAGTGGCATATACAAAAGAATATGACCCACCAATCCTTTGATTACAGTTATAAGCATTGGCCTGGAGAAATTGAAGAGAAAACTTAGATGTAAGATCTGCTTCAAGTCTTACGCACGAGTAGTGTATGATCCATGCGGCCACTATGTCACGTGCGTAGACTGTGCTGCACTTACCAACACGTGCCCTGTCTGTAAAATCATCATCGGAAGGAAACACATAGTTGCTTAGTAAGTATTTTTTGGTCGGTTTTAAGTTAATTTCACAAATTTACCATCGGTTAGAGAAGATAATTGTATTAAAATTTTGTCTTGACAAAATAGATAAAACAAATCAATTGTATTACATACTACCGGTATTTCCTTAACCTTTCTAGATAAATGCCCATATAGTTGATATTGACCTGTTTTTCACAAAAGGTCATATGGTTTTGATTGTAATACAACTTGTGAGCAGTTGTCATGTTAGCTATGAATGAAGTAAAGGCGTGGTTCAAACTGCTCACTGCTAAATCTAGATTAAGTTATTAAAATATTGGTGGACTCTTGACAGACTCTTAATAAGTATCATTCTTTTCAATAATTGTGAATAGTCATTTTCAAAAATTGGTAATTTTCTTCCAGGCGGGCTCAACTTCAGTAGAAGAAGTGCTGAACAAAGAACTTAATGGACCTAGATGGACCCAGTGCCTTAAAAAATTTCAATAGACTTTCGCTCATTTTAAATTTTTTATATAAAACAAACACACTCTGCCTGCACAGAAATGTCGATACTTTCAAAATCTGTTGTTGTTTTTTTTGTCGAACTCTTCGTGAAATGTTTATTGTTTCCTTTGTTGATTTTATTTTTCGTTGTTTTTGCGCTGATTAAATCAATTTTATTCTGATAATCACGGCACATCAGACGTTGGAAATATTATCATAAAAGTGAATGCCATGTTCTCTCCAAGTTCCCGCTGCCTTATAAATTTATCGAAAAAATTAATTGATCCCGTAATCATATTTCTGTTATAAGCTAAGGGAAATAACTCATTAAGTTTTCAGCATTTATCTGGTCCACGCTTATATTATTTAAACTCTATAATTTGATATTAGAACCACATTTACATGAAAAAAACTTTTTAGCTTCAAAATCATTACAATTACAAGGTATGTTTTATAACTAATAACGAAACTTACCTTTCGAATATTTTATTACCTACGAATCTCATTTTACATTGAATAAACAAAATAAAACTGCAATATTTCGTTATTGTTACTATATTTTGAATTCATTGAATTAAAAAAATCACAGTTTTTCTACCTATATCGTGAGGAAAGTAAAAAAAGACTGTCTTGAACACCATTACCTTAAAATGTGTGTTTACGTCAATATAAATTTGACCTATTTGAAGACATCAAATTTTCTTAACAGACTAGCACTACATGTTGAGTAATTAATTTATAAATAAACTGTATAGCTCTATGAGAAATAGAAATTGGATCATTTTAATTAAATTATTTCTGAATGAAAACATAGGATGATATGATTCTTTCAACCAATGGTTCAAGTAGCGCTAGGCTTAAATGTAAAGTACAAATAAATTAAATTAATCTGATAAGTTCAATGTTTTCAATCAACTATAGTATAAAGTGCATAACAAGAAGAAAACATAGTGCAGATTATCTAAGTCGACGCAGAGATGAATACTGTATTCAAATGAGGTGTTGAGTGGAATAAACTGCGGCTGTTCCAACTTAATTCTTTGAAATTCAAATAACGAGGTATTCAGTTTTTCTTGACGTTTAACTGTAAAGTAATTAATATATTCGCGGGTAAAAATAGATTATTAAGCATTTTTAAATGTAAGTTATCCATTGCTCTAAATGTTACAAAATATTACCACTGCTGGTATAAATAGGCGAAAGCTGATCATTGATTCTACCAGAGCTTTATGAGTGCCAGACATTTGCTACAGTATTCAACGCGTAGGCAACCATACTTTTAGGTTGTTTAATGTATACTAAGAATACTTTCTAAACAACAACCTATATTTTTCATAAATTCTAAAATTTGGTAATCATTGTATTCAAACTATTTTATTTATGTCAAACAAATTATAAGTGTAACAAGCAATTGGGAGATTTAATGTTGGTAGTAGAGGAATAAGTCTAAAAACAAAAATCACACATTTTTGTTGTAAAATGTACATAGTTTTGTAATGGTATATCCGACATCTACTTGAATTGCAGTTCGACATCATAAACCACAACACCCCAATGGATATGGAATAATTGCATTATTTACAGTTTTAAAGTAGTGGAAAAGACGTATTTTGATATATTGGAAAATTCCTGTACCATGTAATTGTTAATACATGTATGCCCCACTGATAATGGTTGATTTTCTTTTAGTCATGACTTTTAAACAATCTATTCGGTAGGATATTCGCAATAGATTGGGACTTACAGATAAAAGAAACATCGGTGACGTAGCCGAGTCATAAATGTTGTAGCCAGAGAAAACAAGATTAAGGACTGAACCATGGGGAACCCCAGAAAAAAACGTGTGCCTTTGGACGTAAGTTTGTAAAGCACTATTTTGGGTTCATTATCCATTAATTGTTTATACGCTTAATGTATCTCCACGTCATTAAATGCAAATAATTAAACACATAGTTACTTATATAAATTTTTGCATCTGATCAGAACTGTTGAGATTTCTTAGGCCTTTATTGCCTTTGATTTCTGTTTTATGATGATGACATTTTTAAATTACTAGTCTCATAGTACGTAGCCGTAAAAAATGGCCAGGTCATGCACTATTTCACTTTATATGAGCCCATTATATTCGGGACTGTTATGGGGAAAGTTCTTAATTATAGGTAATAGTTTTTGAAATAAACTAGATCTCATCTAACGGTAATCTGCATATTAATTCGATCAGATTCTATGTTCAGGTTACATTGTTTAATGTAAAAATAATATATTAAATTGGGTTGCGATAAATATTTGGAGTGGAGTATATGTAGATTTCATGAATTGCGGGGAGTGTTGACATATACATATTAAACATTGCAAGTCAATTGAATATGTATGTTTCTGATATTAGCTCGTATCCTGTCGTGTCCCCGAATGTGAAGCTGAAATTATTAAAAAAAAAATAAACACAAAAACTACATAAACGCATTTTAATAAATAAATAGCTCTGACGCTTAGTATGTTTTAAAAGCTATAATACGGAACTAGAACATTTAACATTAATGAACGTTAACATTTTACAAATTCAAATACCTTAAGGTTCCTCTCCGAAAGCCACTACACTAGCCTTTATAGTGCTTTCAATTTACACATAATCACAAAATTGATCAGTTTAAACCAAGTCTTTGAACTAATATTATTATTTATTCAGTCAACATTATCTTTACTTTAACCGTTGAATGATATATTATCCATTTTTTTTTTTATCATTCTGGTGTTAAAAAAAATAACACTATCGCACTGTGGAAGGGTAAACGGGTCAACTTCTTCTCTGTTTTATCCTGTTAAATACAACAACCTTTCTCAGTTTTTGTTTTCCAAACTTTAAAATTCTTTAAGCCCTAATTCTTTAATTTCGTTTTCAAAAATGCAGTCCACTATTACTGTGTACGTCAGACTAGATTAAAACACATCTTGTTAGTTTATAAAACATATAGTTGTTTGTTTGACAATTCGCTCAACGCTTAACCATTTTCTTACGTCAAACTACAGGAAATTGTTCCTTTGTAGCTCTGATTATGTTTAAAATTAGCTCATGGAATTTCTTTCACGTGTGGAGAATAAGTACAAAGACATAAAATCTCTGTTAAGAAAATGCCATGGTATCGTGCACCAATCCACATGCTCCTATACGCGTGTATTATGACGACAGATTTATGGAACATTAAACGACTATATACACGATAGACATTATGATTACATAAAAGAGATATGTGCCACTCAATCTTAAAGTAATAGTGACGACAAAATCATCAACTGAAATAGAGAGATAGTGAGAGATGGATGCTCCTATTGGTATGTTATGTAAAATGTAGTCTTACACATTTAAAAAAACAACAAAAAAACAAAAAAAAAAACGCTGATTAAGTTGAAATACGACATACACAATAGGTACACTATTTTGGTACTCCATATACGCCCTGGCGGGAACAAAACAATCCTACACATGTATGGTACGCTTTTCTTGGCATTATACGATTCCTAATAGGTTAAAACAATACCACGCACTTACCGTATGCTGATATTTGGTATAATAGTCTCACGCATTTACGATATGCTCTTTTTTTAATAATATCTGGGCCTTGGCAGATTCTAAACAATATCTAGCATTTAGTACCTTAAATTCACAATGGGTTTCACGCGCAAGGGCATTGTTGTTAACGGCTCTTTTGAAAATATGTTACAACGTTACAAACAGAGCTTGCTTCTTACTTTTCAATTCGAATAAGGCAGATTACAAAAAAACAAAGTGTAATGTTGAACTGCAGGTTTACGAGCTAGAAATGACCACTACAAGTTAAAAAATTGTTCGTCTAAAAGCAGGAAGATATTTTCCATACTTCCGCAATGAAAATATACGAGAATAAAACTAACATTTATTATTTAAGGATAGTTACATTTAAAATCATATATGTATAATAGGCGAATGTAATTTTGACCTGGTTGCCTTTCCATATCGGACAAACTAATTTTGATTGCTTATAATGGCTGTGGGTAATAATAAACATACAATGGAACATTCAATATTTCTTATCATGTAATAAATCTAAGCATTGTGGTATCTGACATAATTTTCCGTAAATATATTGTGACAAATATAACATCAAAACTCACAAGATAGAACAATGGTTAAACAGAAATTGAAACTTATATACGAAGCAATGATGCAATTTAGGGTTTTCGGAATTGCGGTTAACGGGCTGGATTTTCACCAATGCAACAAATGTTTTCTCCGGGTACTCAGGTTTCCTCTCACACAAAGAACTATACAAACGCCGCCAGCAGAGCCAACGAGAAGAGTAGCATAAGCGAAGACGCTTTCTTTTCGATCGTTGAAAAAGATATGTTTTTCTTAGACTTATAAATGATCCTTAACGTTTGAGTGACGGGTATTTTTGTGGCTTTGTCGTCCTATCCAGATCCTTATCCCAAACTATATGACCAAGAGCCATACATATATACAGTTTTGTCCAGCAGCACACAAGGTTAGTTTGTTATTAGATTTTTGGTCATTGCTAAACTTAGTTCATATCTTTGTCACACATATCTCTAAAGTTTTATGAACCAGTATTAAACATTTTTACAGGAAAAAGTACAACATGTGCATATTTAGAAATGTGTTGCTTTGTCCAAAACAACAATGCAATAAGCACATGTTGCTGCATTGCGTATAGTATCTTCAAAAGTGTACGGGTAATTTGACCCTTGTTTTTATTACAAAGGCTAAAAAGTGGAGACAAATTTTCTCTATTGACATCTCTTAGTGAAATGATCCATGCTCATTCCGTCTGTCTGGAGCTATGCCGCAGGCGTGTACAGGGATGTTTTACAACAAATTATCTTTTATTTAACTTAATATGCCTTATTTGACGGGAAATATCACTTAAACTAATTTGCTTCGTGGTGTTAACATAATACGGAAATTATTGTGTCGTTTATTTATAACTTTATTTTAACTGTTATCAAACACTGTCTGATGGATATGACAGGTAAGTAAACAAGGCGAGTAAACAGGCATGGATACATGAAGCACGTTGTTTACATTTTTAATTTCAATGTTATTTGCATTTTCATTATTGTTTCCATAACTTTTTAAATTATTTAAGAGTTTCCAGTGTTCGTATTATTGATGTAGCTTATCAAAAATGTCCATTAAAAAAACCCATTAATATTTCTCAGGATAACCAAACACCGTCATTGATAAAATGGTTTATTCGGGATGACGCAAGTGTGCTCTAGATTGAGTGAATAGATACTAGTCTGCAAACAATAGTGAAGGTATTTATACATATGTCATTTATACAATAATGGTGACTCATTTGACAGATAATGCGCTAAGCATATCATTGTTATCTTCCTTATCAAAATAATACTCAACACAACAAACATGAGTAATGTAGATTAAGCGCAGTGAAATTATGCATGCTGTAGTACTCTTTTATAATATGAAAAAAATGATCGCTGAAGATTAAGCTGTGTTAGCTTTTGAAATATGAATAAAAACTGTAAATACTGAAAAAGCCCATTGCATGTTTTTATTCTTTATCATAGTGTTAGCGCAAAAGGTCTGCTGTTGGAAATGATGAACAGTTTGGTTACTTTTCTTTTAAGTCTAGAGACACATGTAATGATTGAACTAGATCATACTTATTTAGTGAGTTGACTATTGTTGATTACCTACATCAGTCGTGTATATTTAAATGTGTCTGATAATTTTATTTCTAAACTGTACTGGAACCGTATCTTTTATAGTGACGCTTTCCTTTGCACTCTTATATAGTTCTGCCCCTTGCGCTGTCGCGCGCTTTTAGTCACGTGGTATTTGTTTACTTAGAAAAGGCTGTTCTTCGTCAAACCATTATTTTTCACTCAATATCTGGCTGTTTATGGCTGACCACAGCGTAAGTAAAAGTACAATAATATAAAATCATGTTCAAACAAGCTTTTGTAAAGTCACATGTCTTTATATAAGCCCGTTTATCGCGTATTCATGGAGAAAGGGAATCGGCTGATTCTGCGGTCTAAGACTGTTGCTTGTGCAGGTCGACAGTTGCATATTAGAACAGGACTTTTGGTGCCAAGATGATAAAGGCAATAATTATTGCTAGTGAATTAATTGTTTATACAAATTTGTAACAGTTACTACCGTGTTTACTTGTTAAAAAGGGTAATTCTGCATATTAATTTGGACTGTGAGGAGTTGCCAAGTTGTTTTTACATTAGTGATTACTGAAACCTTACTGCAAGTAATATATATGTGCTGGTATCACTGATCAAAATGGATTCTTGTATTCTAATAATGAGTTTGGACACTGTCAAATTTAAAGTGCAAGATTAGACATTTTCAGTGAATTTAATTTTACTAAGAAAGACAACTCTGATTAAACTTTGTATTTTCCAGTAGGGGTTACCTCCCTTAGCAACTAACTTTTATTCTTTATGCAAGTAAAAATTTCTTCACACATTCTAGTCATAATATAGATCCTGCTAAGCTTATATACAGCTATTTTGTTTGTACATTGTTTACTGTATTTTGTATCTGAGAACATTGTATTTAGTGTATTTTATGTATCTCTTTGTAGTTCTTCACCATCTATAAGACCGTCAAAAAAGTCTTGAGGTTTAAACTGACTGTGTTGTGTACAGTACAGTGAAGAAGCTCGTCACAGCAATGGAAACCCCCGCTGTCAACCCGGCACTGGATTCTGCAGCTCAACCGGAAAAAGACCCGGCTGTCGAAACTGCAACACATGGGCGAGAACAGAGGATCAAAACTCTCACCGAGAAAGGTGCTGCTTCTTATGAAAATACGCTTTCGGACTTCAACAGGCGAATCGATCCGATTCAGGAAAGGGCTCGACATAAGATTGATATGTTTCGGGATGGACATATCCAACCGGAGACTCTTCAGAAGAGTCAATTGTATATTAAAGAACTCTTGAGTCAGTACAACTCAGTTACTGAGGAACTGATCACATGGTTAAAAAGCATCCACACTGCTGATAATTTAAGAGAAATTAGTTATCAACGAACGGTTATATATAGATTTACGCATGAAATACAAGAAGTGCTGACAAAAATGAATCAACAGATAAATGTGGACATTGTGCATGAACAGTTGTCACATAAGCATTCAGAACATGGACAATCCCAGTAGAGACATTCCAAACAGAGAACTTCACAAAAAAGCAGTTCTCATTCAAGTTTTTCGTCTCATGACTCAAGATCTAGCGCATTCTCGCTTCTGCTAAGAAAAAAGGCCAAAGCAGAAGCTAGCTGCAAAAGCATCTTTACATTATGCTGACAGAGAAGCTGAGCTTAAGAGGAAGCAAGTGGAGGTGGAAATCCAAATGAACAAGTTGAATAAGCAACGTGAGGCTGAAATGTTGAATGCAGAATATGAAGCAATTAGAGAATTGGACTCTGTAGAAAGATCTTCAGGGATAGAGGGGCCCCTTGCTCGGGGGTTTGGTTGGGTTCCGTTTTTTGTGGGGTTATGTGCATTTCCCAAATTTGTGGGGTGTTTGTGGGGTTTTGTTTGGGGTGTTTGGTAGTTTTGGGGGTTGTTGTTGTGGGTTTTTGTTTGGGGGGGGGGGGGGGGTTGGCCCCCGGGGTGTGAAGGGGTTCTTGGAAAAGGTTTTTTTAAGGTTTTAAAAAATTGTATTTTAAAGGTTTGGGTGTCCTGGTTGGTGAAAAAAAGGGGGTGTTTTTGTTGGGTTTTTTGCAAAATTGGGGCTAAAAGGTGGGGGTAAGATTTTTTTCCGAAAGGGGGGTTTTGTTTCTTTTTTTTTTTTTTATGAAAAGGGGGTTTGATTTGTTTTGGCCCCCCACCCCCACAACCCCCCAGGGTGTGTGGGTTGAAAAAGGGGGTTTTCAAGTGGTTTTTCCCTTTTTTTGTTTTGGAGTTTTAGTAAAAGATTTGGGGGCTTTTTGAGTTTGGGGGTTTAGTTTTTTGGTTTTAAAAAAGGAAAAGGGTTGGGGGGAAAGAGGGTTGTTCCGGGGGGTTGTTTGGGTATTTTTTTGGGGGAAAATTACGAAAAAATTTTTAAAATATAGATTTAATGGGCGTTTAAAATTCTTGTTAATATTTATTTTGGGTTTTAATTTTTTTTTCCCCAAACTTTTCAAAAATGAAAAAAAGTTATTAACAAGAATTTTACAAAAAGGAAAGGGTATTTGGGGGGATTTTCAGGAAAAAATTATTTTTAAAAAAACGTAGACTGGGGGGAGCTAGTTTTTTAGTTAATTTGTAGGGGAAAAAACTAAGCAAACCACAAATTTTAACGGGAAAACAAAAGGAAGAAAAAAAAGGTAACATGATCCCAAAATTAATTTAAGGAAAACCTGTGTCTTGAATACTTTTTTTCTTGGGGGGGAAAAGGAACATGTATGGCCGATAAACCATTCACCCTAGCCCAAAAAAAATCACCGGTGGGAAAGGGAAAAAGCCCTTAAAGCCCCTACTTTAGAACTCGAGGACCACAAAGAAAGGGGGGTTTGATTTTAACCTGGAAAAATTCCTGTAAAGAAAGCTGTTCCCAAAAAATATGATCAAAAACAACTTTTTAATCCAAAAACCTGGGCGTAAAGAAAAGTTTCCCCGGAGTATGGGCGCCAAAAGATAAAAAAAAGTGTCCCTTTTCCCCCAAAAACCCAAAAAAAATTTCCAAAAAACACTATTAAAAAAGGGAAAACCCACCCAAATTAAAAGACCAAAAAAGACTCTTTTCTTTGCGAAATTTTGCATCACGAAGTGGTCCGAAAGGCAGGGTGGGATTACTTTTTTGGGCAAACCTCCGAAAAAACCAGGAAACATTGCTTTTTACTCCCGGGAAATTTTGGGGAAATTTAAAGCTTTTTTTCCCGAAAAACCCCTTTTGGGGGTTTTTGTTTGGTTTCAAAAACCAATTTTTTTGTAAAACTTTTATTTTGAAAGGAAGCCCCGAAACTATCCGTTTTTGAAGGGCAAATACCAAAAAAGTTGACTCCGCAAAGGGTTTAACCCCCCCCCTGGAATGCAAAAAACAGCAAAATCTCAGGAAAAGAAAGAAATTTTTGTGGGCCTTTACTTCCTTCCAACAAATTGATTACTGAAAAGGTTCAGAACCCCCAAAAAAAATTTTGGAAAAAAGTATAAAAATTTTTTAAAAGAAGTGTGTGGCAGTCTTCCCCCAAAGGACTTGGAAAACTGGAAGGGGAAAAAAAGTGTTTAAAGGGGTGGTTTGGAAGGTTCAAAATTCACATGGGGGTTTCTTGAAGGCCAAATTCGGGAAAATTTTTTTTGGTTGAAGAAATTTTGGCGGGACACATGCCCAAAGGGGGTAGCGAAATTTTTTAAAGACAGAATGAACCCTTAAAAAAATTCTTGTCTTTTTAGATAGTCCAAAAAGAATTTTGGTTGCAATTCGGGCAAAAATAAACCTGTTTTTCAAGGGGGTAAAAAAAAATCCCATTGTTCAAAAAAAAGAAAACCTTAGGTTTTGGTTAAAAGCAATTCTCCTAAGGAAAAAAGGGGAAAAACTGTTTGGCCTTTTTTGGGGAAATGGGGGTGTTGAAAAAGGAAAACACCTATAAATTTTGGGAAATGACTGGGTCTAAAAATGGCAGATTTCTTGTTTTTAGGAATCTGTTGAAAGTAAAACCAAAAAAACCAATGGGAACTTTCCTACCCTTTTTGAAAAGGCCCCGGAAAAAAACCGCAACAAACGGTTTTACAAGAGTTCCCTTGTTCCAAACTTTTTAAAAACTGAAAGGGTGACCTTGAGAATCAAACTTTGGGGGTGAAGTCGAAAAAATTCCCCATGGGTTAAAAAAAAGGGTTAAAATGGAAGCCCCCAGATTTGAAAAGTTTTAAAGGGGGCTTTGCAAACCTTTTTTTAAAGGACTTTTAAGGCCCGGCGGGTAAAATTAAGGGCCAGGTGCTTGGAGACCTATTCAAGGAAGCCCCTTTAGGAAAAAGGCACAAAAAAGGGGAAGTTTTTAAAACAAAAGAAATGGTCTCCAAAAAAAATTTGTCAAGGGCTCAACGTTTTCAAATTTGAGAAGAAGGAAAACAATTGGGGGAAACGAAAAGGAAAAAAAGTTTAGAAAAATTTTATTTTTTGAACAATTTTTTTCCGGTGGGGAACCCTGGGGGTGAAAAAACTCCCTTTTTTAACCAAAAGGGGGGGGGTCACGGGAAAACCCCTATATCCAAACAGGGCCTTGGGAGGAAAAAAAAGGCCATTCTGTCCAAAGAGGGGGGTTCCCAAAATCGGTTTTACGAACCTCCATTTTTCAATTTGGAAAGGGGCCTTTTTGGACGGCCGCAGAGGTGGGGCACAGTTCGAAAGGTGAGTTTTTTTTAAAGGGTTTTTTTGGGATATTACCTTGAAGGACGAAAGTGGTTTCGATTAGGGGAAAGTTTGGGCATCAAAAGGTAAAATTTTTTCTGCGGGTACAAATTTTGTGGGGGTGTTTGGTTGGGAAATTTGGTAAAAAAACCAATTCCCGTGGGTTTGGGGGGTTTAAAAAAAAATGTTTCTCCTTTTAGGGTTGGGAAGCCTAGGGGTTTACCCGGGTTTTCCTTGGCACTGACATTTCAAAAATCTGATTGATTTTTCCTTTGGTGAGTTTTTTGGAAATAGGGTCTCCAGTGGCTACTTGTATTAAAGACGGCTGGACCGAAACGTACGTTTTAGTTTTACAAGGAAAAACTTGGGGTGGAAACCTTTTCTTTTCAGAAACTGGGCGCTCGGGAAAAGATGAGCCCAAAACAAAGTGGAAGTAGACCAATTTGGAAAAGGGAAAAGGGTTGGCTCTCAAGGGAAAAACTTTTCGAATGAAGGTTTGGAAATTGAAAACTTTAAAAAGAGGGTGAAAAACGGAAAAACGCAAGTTCACTTAAAAAGGGTTTTAAAAAAAAGGTTAAAAACCCCATAAGAAATTTTTCCGTTTGTAAAGATTGAAACAAACTAGGTTCTTTTTAAAATCAATCAAATTTTTTAGGGAAACTTGCAAAAAAGGGTTTTTAAACAAGTTTTGGAAAAAAGAAATTAAGAAAAAAAGGTAAAAGCGGGGGTGGGGTTTTTGGCGTTCTTTTTATGAGCTTTTCCTTTTTCATTTTATATTTCTCCTTCCTTGCGCGCAGGAGGGTTTGTTTTAGAAAAGCGTTTTTGAAAAATTTATTTTCCCAAAATGGTGTTTTGGGGAACTAAGAAAAAAATTTAAAAAAAAAAAGTTTTCCCCTTTTGTGCTTTTTAAAGCCCAAGGGGTTTTCTTCAAAGGAACCAAAAATTCGGTTAAATGTTTTTTGTGCTGCGTTTTTCTTTAGAAAGGACTTTTTTGGGAAAAAAAAAGGCAAAATTTTGGATGAAAAATTTTTTCTTTTTAAAAGTTAAAGTGTTTTCTTTAAAAAAAGGGTAATTCCAATTAAGGGGGAAGGGGTTTCAATTGGGTTTTTTAAAAGTGTTAAGAAAACTCGAAAAAGGCCTTTAGACAAAATGGATTTTTGTTTCTTAAAGGGACACGGGCAAAAGGAAAAAAAATTTTTTTATAAATTTTCTGGGCCCCTTTTAACGATTTCCCCAAGGTTACCCCCTTAGCCCATAACTTTTATTGAAAAAGAATTTTTTTCCCAACATTTACAAAAAGATGCAAGAAAAACATTTTTTTTGGAAAACGATTTTTTAAAAAAATTTATTTAGGAATTTTTTTATTCTTATTTTTTTTAACTTAAATTAAAAATTTTTTTGAGGTTAAATTTACGGGTTACAGTCTAAAAAAGGGGCTATTCAGCCTGAATTAGGGAAAAAATTAAAAAAAGTTTTTTAAAAAACAAAAGAAATTAAGTGTCCAAAAACAAAATTTTTTAAAGCCAAGTCCCCCCAAAACTGTTTTTATCTTTAAATTTAAAATTTTTAAAGGGAATTATGGGGGGCCTTTACAAAATAAATATTTGAAAAAACCCCCTTTTTTTCCTGGAAAAAAAAATTTAATTTTTGGTTTTTAAATGCATGAATTGGTTAAACACCAGCCCTCCAGGTTTACTAATTTCGGTTTAAAAAAAAAGGAGTTTTTGGGTTTTTTAAGCCTTCCCCCTTCAAATTTTTTTTGATAATTTTTGGTCAAAAGGAAACTTAAAAAGCCCAAAAATTTGCTGTTAAAATTAGATTAAAGGTTTTTTTGAGAAAAACTCATTTCAAATGGGTTTTTTTTTGGGGGATTTGGAATTTTTTTGTACCCCCGAAAGGTGGGAAAAAAACTTTTTTTGAAAACGGTTGGCTTTTTTCAAAAGCTTAAAAAAGTTTTCACGAAAAAACAATTTTAATATTTCGAAAGAGATAAAAGTTTTTCACAAACATTAGGGATGAAAATTTTCTTAAAGAAGTAAATTTTTTGAAAAAAAGTACAAAATTTGTTTACAATTTACCTTTTCATAATTTTTTTTATGGGAAAAACAAAAAGAAAAAACCAAAAAAACCCCTAAAAAAAAAGGGGAAAATTGGTGGTTTTGGTTTTCAACCCTCCATGTTTGCGTTAAAATAAAACTTTAACGTCAAAATTTGGAGTTTTCTTAAAATCTAAAAATTTTTTGTTTTAAATTTTTCAAAAACAACTCCCATATTACTTTTTAAAAAACCTCATGGTGGAGTTATCGCAATTTAACCCCAAAGCCAATTTGAAAAATTTTTTGTTGTCTTTTTTTAGCCCTTATTTTTATTTTTTTAAAAAAGATGTTTTAACCCTTTTGAAAAAAATGTGGGGGAAATAAATTATTGAACTTGGATTTTTGAAATGAAACACGCTTTTTTTGTTTTTTGGGTTTTTCAATTTAAAAATTTGGCGCGGTTTTAAAAGGGATAAATTAGCTTTTTTAAGGGAAAAAACAACACATTTTAAAGAATTGTCTTCTCAAACAAACGTTTGCCGGGGGCAATAAATGGCCCTTTTTTTAAATCGTGAAAACTTTAGAGGAAAAACAAAAAAAACCAAAAAACATTCAAAAAATTAAAAAAAAAATTTATTTAAGAAAGGTTCGGAAAAAAAAAAAGTTTAAAAAAAAACCCGGCCATTACCCCAATTTTAAAGTTAAATGTGGAAAAAAAAAGTTAGGGGCAAAAAATTTTCCCAAAATCTTTAAAAATAGTGGCTTTAATAAGTAGAATTGTGGGCATTAAAAAGGGCTTGGTTTAAAAAAAAAAAAAGTAATTTTTTCCATTAATTAAATGTAATTGAAAAAATTGATATTTATATCAAGGCGGGGAAAAAAAAGGGGAAGTTGAAAGGGGAAAAAAACCTTTTTTAAAAACGCCCTTTTTTTTCTTTTGTAAAAATTTAAGTCCTGCCTCCTTCCTGTCCCCGCGCCCTTAGTTTCAATTGGTATTTTTTATTAAAAAAAAGGCCTTTTGTTCTCGTTTGGAAACCCAATTTTAAATTTTTACCAATTCTTGCTTGGTTTTTGGTTGTACGGTTTTTGGGAAGTTTTAAATTTAAAATATTTTTTTAAACAAAATTTTTTTTAAACAATGTTTTTTTGGGCCTGGGGTTTCATTTTTGGGGGAAAGGGGAAACCCCGGATAATTCTGGGGGGCAACCGTTCCTTCAGTGACCCGGATTGAACCCGGGACTTTTGGGCAAGGATTAATAAAACCCCCAAAAATTTTTTGTTTATTAATTTTTTTACAAATTTTAATTTTTACTTTATGGTAAAAAAAAAATTCGATATAAAATTTTCCGAAAAGGGCCCCTTGTTTTAAAATGAATACAACCTTAAAATTCATTTTTTAAAATATTTTGCTTTATGTAAAAATTTCTGTTTCAATTAGGGGGTTTGGGCAATTGTTTTAAAATTTTTGGCCCGATTTAAAAATTTTTTTTTCAAATTTTTTTTAAATAAAAAACAAACTTTGGAACTTTGTTTTTTTTATAGGGGTTAACCTTTTTTTTCCCTTAGCATAAATATCGTTTGCATTTAAAAAATTTTTCAAAAACCTTGGCCCCCAAAATATTTTGGGGAAAACCCTGGTCCTTATAAAGGTTTAAATTATGGGGTTTGACCCTTTTTACTGGGAAAGTTTGAAATTGTTTTTTATGATTTTATGTCTATTTTAAAATTTCCCCATCTTTTTGGGGGGAAAAAGTTTCTTTGGGGTTATCTACCCGTGTTTTTGAGGGTTATAAAACCCCAAAAGGACACATTTTTCTGTGGGTTTTTTCTTTGACATTAATAATTTACCCAAAAATACATTTTTGGATTAAGCCCCCCCTTAAATTTTACCCCCATTTTTTGTTTTTAAAAATTGAAATAACCTTTTTTTAATTATGTATCTGACTTGTTTAACTATTTTTTAAAAGGCTTAAATTTTTTCAACTTTGGGGCCTTCGGGTTTTTATGAAAAATTTGATTTAATTTTCTGAAATATTTGGTAATAAAAAAAAAAAAATTTATTTTGATTGTTTTAATTATTTTTTTGGTTTTTTAACAAATGCCCCTTTTAAAAACTTTTGAACTAATTTTTCCCCGGGGGTTTTTTAAAAATTATGCCAATGCATTTTATTAAATTTTAAATTTAATTGAAAAAGTTGAAAATTTCCCAAAAACCCTAAAACGATTTATAATATAAATAAAAAGTATTTCGGGAAAAAAATAACTATTAAAAACTTAAAAGGGGAAAAAAATGGGGGTATTTGTTATTTAAAAAAGATTTAAGGTTGAAATTATTTGTCCCCATTTTTAAAAAAAAAAAAAAGATTTGAAGTTATAAAAAATAACAAAAATGGTTTTATTAATTTGGGGGAAAAACAATTTATTGTTTATTTTTTTAGGGAAAAGATAAGGGTTTTGCGTTTTAAAACCCTTTAAACTTTTGGAGGGAAACAATTTTTTTTAACTTTTTAATACTTTAAAAGAAAAAACAAAAATTTCCTTTTATAAAAGCATTTTCCATTAACCCATTTTTAATTGTCCCCCCTTTTTCCCCTTTTTGAAAAAAAAAAATGGGAAAAAACCCAAAAAAAAAAACGAAAAACCCAAACTTAAAGTATTTTTTTTTTTATGGCATTTATTTTGGCAACCCCCTATCTTTTGGAAAACTTGTTTTGAAAAAAAAACCATCCTTTTTTAAGTTTTTTGTTTTTTAATTTTTATAATCAGAAAAACATAGGGAATTCTAAAATTATTAAAAAAATTCCTGTGTTTCAATGTTCAAAATTCTTTTTTATTTATTTTTAAAAAAATAAAAAACCCCTACATATTTTTAATAAAAAAAAATCAAACTATTTTTATTTTAATGGGTTTTTTCCCCAAAAAAGGAAAACAAAATTTAAAAAACCACCTGGGGTGGTTGTTTTTTTTGCTTAATTCTTTTTGCTTATTTCCCCTTATTTATATTTTTTTAAAAAATTTTTGATGTTTTTTAATGAAAATTAGAAAAAAATATTATTTTTTTTGGGCAATTTTTGTAAGGGGGCAAAAATTTGAAAAAGAGGGGCCCGTTTTTTTCGTGAAAAACTTGTTCCCCAAATTCAATCACAAAGTATTCTTTTGGATTTTTTTGTTCTTTAAAAATTTATTTTTTCATTAAAAATTCAAAAAAGGGAAAAAAAAAATAACACATTTTATTTTTAAATTGAAATGTCTTGAGGGGAAATACACCCCCTTTCTGACCGGGGGGTTTAAAAACCAATAAAGTTTGCACTTTCCCCTTTGTTTCCCAAAATGTTTTTGAAAATTTTTAAGAAAAATGGGCGGACAAAAAAATAGTTTTCAAAGGGCATTCAAAATTCACAACAAATTTTTTGGGTTTTTTAAAGCAAAAAAACATTCTTGAAATTAAAAAAGAAAAATTGTTAAATTCCCAAAAAAAAAAACAACAAAAAAAAAACAAAAAAAAACTCGCAAGGAAAGCAAAATGAATAAAAAAAATTTTGGGGGAAAAAATTTAAATTACTTTAATCCTTTTTATTTTCCCCCCCAGGGGGGGCTTAAACCCCCCGGGTTAAAAAAGTAAAAAATTCAAGTTCCCGGTTTCACTATATTTTAAAACGGATGGTTTTGGGGGAATAAAGTGACCTTGTGTACAATTTTTTTCTTTTGGGAAAATTATAGAAAGTTTTAAAAAATTAAATTTTTTTCAGGGGCTTTTAAATTGAAAAAAAAAAAATTTTTTTTCTTTTTAAAATTTATTTTTTTTTAATTTGGAAAAAAAAAAAATTAGCTAAATTATTTTCAAATTTCTTATCAATTAAAAAACATTTAAAAAAAAAAAAAAATGTCTTTTTTCTTTTTTTTTTGTCCCGTCGGGGTGAAAATTAAGGTTTTAAATTTTTTAAACCCTTTTTTAAGAAAAATTTTTTAAAAAATGCGTTTCATTTTCGTTTAAAATCATTTTAAAAGGCAATAAAATTTAAAATTTAAAAAGAAGTGAAAATATACAAATTCTTTTGAATTGAAAAAGTTAAAATTTCCTAAAAAAAAGGTCCCCGGGCCCTTTTAAAATTAATAAAATTATTAAATCACCGTTATAAAATAAAAAAATCAATGGCGAGCATGTGTCCAAAGTTTTTTAGTTTGTTCCGGAAAACCCGGAAAAATTCCCCCTTTTTTTTTTGAAAAAGACCACCAAAAACCTCTCCTTTTCTCAAGGGGTTTAAAAAAAGACCATTTGTTTGGGGGTAAAAAAAAATTAAAAAAAAAAAAAATTCAAATTTTTTAATTTCCTTTTTTTTTTTTATTTTATACCCCCCAAAAATTCCCTTTGGGGGAATAATTGTATTGAAATGAAAAAACAAAACCTTGAAAAACCTTAGCAGATATTTAAACAGAAAGGGTTAATTTTGGCTTTTTTTATTGAAATGGGCCCCCCCTTTAAATATCAAATTTCAATTTCTTCTTTTTTTCCAAACCCCCCTTTTATTTTTTTAAAAATTTCTAAAATTTGTTCAAGTATTTTTTGGTATTTAGGGCATTTTTTCAAAAATTTATTGGGGCCCCCATTGATTTTTTTTTAAGTAAAATTTTGGTATTTTTTTTACCAAAAATTTTAAAAAATATCCCGTTTAATTTAAAAAATTTAAAATCATTAAACTTTTTTTAAAATATTAAAAAAGGGCCCCAACCCTTTTTATTGTAATTATACTTTTTGTTTTAACAAGGGGTTTTTTTTTTTAATTTGTTTATTTTGGGAAAATTTGATTGGCCAACTTAAAAATTTTTGGTCAAAAAACCTTATTCCTTTGGAAAAACTTGTTTAAATTTATTTTTGTTATTGCCCTAATCTAATTTTTTTAAAAAATGAAAATTAAAAAGGGGCGTAAAATTAATTAATTGACTGCCAAGTGGACTTTTTTGGGTTAAAATTTAAAAAATTAAGCAATAAATTTTTAAAATTTTCCGGAACGGTAATTTTTGGATTGTTTTGGAAATGGGGGCGTTTTTGCTTTGGTTTTCCTTTTTTTCGGGGACCCCAAAAAATGGACTTAAAAAATTTAAATTTGTTTAAGGAAACATTTAATTATTGGGCCACGGGGTTTTTAAAATTTCCTTTTTGTGATTTTTCTTTGAAACAAATTTGGAATAACTTTTTGGACCCGGGCGCCCAATTTTGACCACTTTTAGGATTTAAACCCCAAAAATAAAAACCTTCAAAAAATTTTAAACACAGGTTTTTGTTGGGGGTTTCTCAATTTTAAATAATTGGTTTTAGTTTTCATTTTTAAATTATTTAATTTTCAGGTTTTGAACTCAATTTTTTAACTTTTAATTTTTCTTTACAGAAAAAGAAAATAAAATTTTTTTCCCGGTGGCGGGTTTTTTTTGGACTTCGGCCTTCCCCCTTTTTTACTGATTTTTTTAAACATTGAAAAGTTCTGAAATATGAAAAAATTTTGTATTTAAAAAAAAAAAAAAAAAATTTACTTTTTTGAGTTGGTTTTTTAAAAAATTTTTTTTTTCAAAGTTTTTTGCAAATTTTCATATTTTTATAAAAGGGTTTTTTTGGGTTTGGTTTCTGTAACCAAGTTTTTTTGTTAAAAAAAAATTTTAAACCAAAAAAGGCGAAAAAATTATTTATTTCAAATTTAATGTTTATTTTTAAAAAAAAATTACAAAAAAAATTTTAATAAATCTGCAAAAACCTTTTTTGGGGTTTAAAAAAAATTTTAAATTTTTTTTAATGAAAGATTAACTCCGTAATATCACAAAAAAAAAAAACCTTTAAAAAAGGGTTTAAATTTGGTTTAAATTTTATTTTTTTTAAACTTTTCCGGGGTTTTTCATGAACAACTTTTAACAGTTATAATAATAAATTGATGTTTTTGCCAAACAGATAATCATACGTTTGACTTTTCGGGGTTGGAGAAAGAAGTACAAACAGTCAACAAATGAGTGAGATGCAAGGGGCTAGATGCGATTACTCGAAAATGCTCCCAACAAAACGAACTGGACTTACAAACATTCATGTGTGGTCACTGTCGACTGATCTACTTAGAATACAATAAACATTTTAATATATAATTTAAGTTTAAAAATGTTAACGCATATTCTTTTCCGTGTTATTTTAGAATATTAAATATTATTGGAAGTATTTCTTTTTAAATTAAAAAAAAAAAAAAATTCTTCTTTTAGTTCTTCTTTGATAATAAACGAAAACCTATTGAATTGCACACATGTGAATATGTTAAAACATGTTAAGTCATCTTAATACAAAAAGTTGCTTGTTAAAGCATAATGATAGATAATATCTGGTCCAGTATTCAATATGTACTTTAAGATCAAAATAGCATTCCTGAGCACATTAATAAAAAATAAGATAATAAAAATTGATGCATCTTTTTAAATGATTTACTGTGCATTTTCACTGATAAGATCAGGTTAAGAAGAAATCGCTTGCTTCCTGTGTCACAATGAATTAATCATTTAATAAATTCACTATAGTACATGTCTGGCACACCTGTAAACAAATCCGATCAGATAAATAAAACCGAAACTAGAACACAGCTTTCCCCTGAGAGTTTCATATCTTGAAATCGTTGTTCATTACAAATTGGCAAAATTATAAAACATTTATATATAATCAATTATTGAATATAATTGGTTGTACTAAACGTATCTCATTATATAAATACATGCTTTTCTGTGCCCAATATCTTTCAAATAAATAAAACATTATGACAGAAAGTTCGTCTTTCTGAGACTTATCACAAATGGCTTTAAAGTAAACATGAGCGTGTAAATATTGCTTCCCTGAGCACAAGATAAATAAATAACTACAATCATTAAGGCAGGTAGTTGCTGAAAAACAGTAGCACATGAACAGATTGGGATGTAACACAACAAGTAGGCCATAAGTCACAAAACTTGGACATGTTGAAAACATATATGCGTCTCCTATAAATTGTGAAATGGTCGCTAAAAAGAAATGAAACTAATAATTTCAGCTAGATGTTAATGTTGAGAAATGTAGATTGAGCTTCATCAAAATTCATTATGAGGAGGGAAAAAAGGCCATGTTCGAAATGAAACCATTCACGACGGGGGCCCACGGACGACTAGCCATCTGGGTCTTATCTGAAGCACTTCTAAGTCATGTGTTAATATTTGTACCTTTCTTTTGACAGCACAGTATATTAAACGGTATTATTTTTTTCATTTGTAAAACAACTGTCATTTTGGTAATTACATAATTTACTGTGCCATACATCAGTGTGAAACACAAAATACTTTTCAGACGAAAATCATTGTTTCTGCAATAAATTGTAGTCGGTTTTGGTATAAGAGAAGCACTTGGTACCCCTTCATGACCTGTCAATTTGATTCATTTACATTATATCGTAATTTAAAACAACAACAACATCTACTGTGATACAACAAACATTTTTATATATATCGTGAAAAGAAGTGTTAATCGTGATTAAAATACAATACTTTATCCGAAAATTAATGTAATGAATGTATCGGCTGGCTACAGCAGTTACACGGTGTTATGACGACGAAGATGAATACTGTACCAAGTACTACTTTTCTTTTCCCCCCACATTTTGAGTTTCCATTGCATCAAAACGTATTTTTTTCAGAACTGTTTCAATATTAAAAGAAAAAAAACTTACAATTACCTGGGGGATAAAATACCTAAATGGGGAATGTAGGGTGCAAAATACAATATTTCGCCTACTTTACCTAGAGTTGGTTTTCGATTTGCAAATTTGCTTCTGGTTTGTTTGTTGGGTTTAATGTCCCACCGACAATATTTCAGTCATTTGGAGACGATGTCTACTTGAGACAGATATAGTGCTGCAACACTGCAGCATCACACCGTAGACATGTGGCATGATACCACACCCAGCCATATTATCCTGACACCGGGCCAACCAGTCCTGCAACTATCCCTATATGCTGAGCACTTTGCTACAATAATTAATACAATGAAAATGATACTTACCTGCCCGTAGAAAGGTACTCTAGAACATAGGATATTTACTTAATCGAAAACAGTAGTACGTTGATTAAGCAAATGACGCGATTTTATGGAGAAAACGAACTCTGTCGCCATTTTTTTCATTACTTTATAGAAAGGTCACGTGATTCTCATCCTTGTTTGCAGTGTGATGGAAAAATATATAATTTGATCACTTTAGTATCATTAATGTTTCATACACTTATCATCTACTGCAACATTTTAATGAATGTGACCTAGGTTGTATTGTATGTAAATAATTTTATGGGTAAGAATTTGTATGATTAACTCAAAGTAAATAAAGTATATGGCTTGCTGATAATAATCTATTAATACACCTAAATAATTTGACTGAATAAGGTAAATGTATTTGAGATACAGTGTGTTTGTTTTTCAAACATAAAAAAATCGTCTAGGCATTCAGATCAATACACATGGATATTATATGAAAATAATAGCATGGGTAAAAAACAAATCACTGGTTTTAGCATTCAATAGACTGAATTTAATCACTCATCAAAAATATTGTTTTTATTTTTGTCAAAATGAAAAGGCACGCATTACTTGTTGCCAATAGCGTCGAACATTGTCATGACATACTCGATCATTACACCATTCCAGCGTTTGTTCATACAATGTTTATCCCTGAAAATGAAGATTTTGATAATACGGTCTACCAATTGAAATCGGCCAAACTAATAATTAGATAATTTTATATCGAAGATCATCATGTACAACTAAACCCTTATATTATCAAATAACTATGCAATATTTTATTAACTAGTATGCCATTCCCCACTGTTGACTATAACTGTAATCGTTTTGAGTATCAAATTTCTTGGAGACAAATCCACTGCGGCAGATGCTACCTTTGAATCCTTTTGAGCTATTTTACTGTGTTTGAATTTAGTGTATGCATATGTCAAAAATAAGATATATACTACACCACGATATATACAAAATATAATTACATGTTACAAAATATACCAATAAAGTTACGAACAATATTAAAGCGAAAACTACGAGTATTTCCGAAAAGAAGCGTCAATGTATCTATATGGCGATAAACATTAGAAAACCGCAAGCATACATAATGGATGATGCAGGCGTTTACTTTAGGTTTAAGTGTACATACGTAAGTTCGTAGGAGCGTGAATTTGTGTATGTGTGTGGAACTACATAAAGCAAGTATCATTTGCAAATTCATATAAATTTAAGCATAGCCTTGAAGTTGATCGTATACATTTATACAAGAAAAAGGCATCCAATGATGTCACGTATGTCTTCGTCCTATAAAGAGAAACACTGCTTTTACTTTACGTCTTCACATATCATAGATCTAGTTATTTTATGTTCAATTACCGATGAATACGTAGCCATGTCTAACATACCACCAATCTGCTTCCGTTAAATGCCCGCTTTGTTATCATCGAAAGATACAACATGCTAAGTTTGACAATACCAAATACATTTGAAGTAACTTTCTCGTTTTGATCTGATACTTCTCTGTTTTACGCCACACATTATATAATACAATAAGTTCATGTAAATGTAATGGTGAGACCGTTTTCATCTTCGGTTTGTTTTGAATTCACGGTGTTTTTTCGAAGATCTTAGGCCAAGAAGTTTCGGTTATAACAGCACATTGAAAAATTAGATGCTTCACCCCAACCCCGCTTTTCCCATATATACTTTTCGTCATAATTATAGTTATTTATGTCGTTGGGCAGTGAAACGCAGCATACAATCATGTACATATTACGGGATTAGTGATTACCTTTCTTATATTTTCAAAACTGGAAATTTGTTTAGTACTCGTTATATTTTGAAAATTGAATACATGTATTTATATTTAAACATCTTTAAAATTTAGTAAGTTAATACGATAATTTCATGGAGTGCAAAAAAAAACAAACCCTCAAGATGTTACAATGTATATACATGTATTCAGTTTTATTACAAAAAAATATTGATTAAATAACTTTCCATATTGCAGGTATGTATACATAATCATTTTATATATCCTTAAAAATTGTTAAGCACCATTGTATGTATTGGGTTGAAATAGCATGCACAAATAATCTCTCGAAATTGAATTGGCTATAACTTGTGTCAGAATCCATTTAAAATTTTTTCAAACCCTTTTTTAAAAAAAAACAAACAAAACTACAAAATATTACTCATATAATTTTCAAAACATTTACATTTACTGATTGAAAATTCATACGGTTTTGTAATGTTTTGAATTACATTTCCAAATCGAAATAAGTAAGAAATTATGACATGTGACATTTATTTTTACCACTAAATTACTACATTATCAAAACCCGTTCTGCATCTATTTCATTTTCATGATATCAATGTCTATATATTCTGAAGAATGCAAAAAAAATATATATTTTTTTTGTTGAGCTTTAAGTAGTATATTTCATTTTACAATAAGAGGTTTGGATAAAATAGTATCTTTATTCAAAATCGGAGACATAATATTCCCTTTCCTATGACTGGCCTTATGGCTTCCAGTTGGCTGTTTCTTTGTATATTGTCAAGTTTTAGAGGAGATGTTAGTATCGTCCTTCAAATTGTCAATAATACTCAAAGATAAGTCAGACAAAAACACTCAAAGTTCAAACTAGCTAAATATAATTAATTGTAATTTAAAAAATAATTTTGTTGCTTAAAAAGTGAATATCTGTACAAAACAAAATAGGAATGTATCTAATTGTATTACAATATAATGTCATTAACAAGTTAAATATAGTCAATAACAACGTCCATAAATTACATAATTAAACTATGACAAAACCGTGTTAACACTCCACTCTTCAAACGCTCTGAAAATCTTAAAATAAATTTGATTCATTATTCTGTTCTCTTGGTTATATGATTATCAATGTGTATCACAGTTTAAAGCTAATAGCATTGCTTGTATCCAGGTCACATACGTTCCTGAAAGAAAAGGAAATAAAAAAGCAGATACAGAGAAAAATCTTAGGACGACATGTATATCAAATAGGGTCTAGGTCGACCTCTATCAACACTAAATTATGGTAGGGGCAAATCTTGCCATACTTATTTTATAAAATATCTTTGTTATTGACTAAGCTGATAAAATATTATTTTTTATAATTATTGTTAAGAAATCTAAAAAATATGTATGTGTATTTCGTGTACAGGAATGATGGTAATTACGTCTCTTAGTATTCGGGTATTTCGTAGCACTTAGTAAAACTGACAAAACGTGTAACAGGACAATGGCTCGCTCCCAATCCACAAGTTTACCCAATGTCGACCAATCCCCGCTTACTCAGTGAAAATAAAGACAATACGTTACTGTAACAGTCGGTCTGCTGTCTAGATACTTATTAATGTGCCGATGATGCATGCACATAAAATGTCAATCATTCACCAAACTTGTAACACACTAATATGTTGGCAGAGGACACATTAAAGATAAATTCAGGAAACAACAAGGCTTTGACAGTATAGCAAACACTACTGCTAGGACTTCTTACCGGTGAAAACTCATTGGATAAATTTGTGCCAGACGAAATAAAAAAAAAATAGAAATGGGTTATGATCCCCGAGCATCACTAACCATCAAAGCGTGCAAATGGCTGATGCGCGCTATACACAAAAGTGAATATAAAACTGTAGCCTATAACAATCAAAGTCAATTTCCATTAACTATTGTGACCTTGATCTGTCAAGGGTATAATGGCTGATGGGCGCGACTTACCCTTAGGTTATGTGGAATACTTCTGTAAAGATTTATGGAACTTTATTCATAAATATTCACGTTATGTAGCGGACACGAAAGCGGGACGAACGAACAGATTAACGGACAGACAGATGGAAGGACGTGCGCAAACCGTAATTCCCCGACCGCTTTTACAAGAGGGGAATTTAAACGTCATGGATCCAAAATTACTTGACAATGGCAAGACTTGGAAAAGCAATACTTACAAAGTACGCCAGGCCTGTCCTGAACATTTGGTCGTTGAATTTGATACTGAAAAAAATACCATTATTATATTATATATAGTCCAAATAATTATCATAAAAACACCAAAATATTCAATATTATGAGGAATAAAAGCAGATCTAAGGAAATAATGCTTCATAGTTAATGATATTATATAAAAATATTAAATTTTGGCTAAAATGAAAATTTAGATTCTGTCCTTTTAACAATATTTGTTAATTTAAGTTATTCGCATGCTGTATGATGAAGAAAAAAAAAACATTTAAAAAAAAAACGTTTAAGAACGACACAAGGTGTCTGATGTATTGATTTAAAAACCTACAGAGGTCCATCTTTAATTGATATATTGGTACATTGAAACGTTGCGTTGAATAACCAATAATACCCTTGGAACCCGGTTATCACGATACCATATAGCAACATGATATTTATAACGTTCGCTTTCTTGGTGTTGAAAGATATTGGCGTCGATAACCAGCACAATGACAAACAAGCAAACTCATTGAACTGACTAGACTTGACTATTTGAGTTTACCGTCGCTTCGACAGTATTTCAGTCATATAGCGACGTCCAGCTAATTACAGGTGGAGGAAGACCCCGAATGCACTGAACCACCGACCAACCGCAAGCCAGCTAGAAGCTTCCTCACATGAAAATCCGAATGACCCTGCCGGGAATCGAACCCACGCGGTGAGGCTCATTAAACTGATATCCCCGCAAAATAAAGCAAAGCACCGGAATGATGCTATAAGATTGGGATCTTTCATATAAAACTTCGACCTTGGAATTTGAGTGAAAATCAGCTTGGTATCGTCTTAAATGTATATTTAAAAGTAACAATGGTCCATAAATCAATTAGGTATCGGCGGATTTTTATTTCATTTGACACAAATTATTTCCCTACCAATGTTTGCATTATTGCTTAGTTTCTATAAAACTATATCCGATTTATGGTAATCGAAGACGGACAAACGGATTGATTGAAGGGCGGACGAACAACGCCCCCCCCCCCGCCCGATGTGGTTTTAATAAGAAACTGCACTGCAGCAATCTACTAGCATTGTCATAAATAAACATATTTAAAAATTAATACGACTTACCCTTTCCCCTGGCTGCAGATAATTGAACATGAAGTCCCAAGAAAAGTTTTTGGCTTGCTGCTGTTCCTCTGTAAAAGAATTAGATTCATTCTTGAACAAGTAAACGGTGTTGCACGCAGCACACGAGTCCTCTACCGGTGAGGTTCATATTTTTTCCGTTACCATAGCAAGCAGAATTTTGGTCCGAGTAAAATAAAATGACGTGCAGAATCTCCATGCTGCCATATTTTCATGATACATGTACACGTATTATCTTAAACGGTATTTTATATCGCGAGATCCAGATTTCCGGACATCCGAGGGCAGACAGACGGGGGCAAATCTATAGTCCTCATCTGGTAACGCTGGTAGGGGACTTTTAAGGACTGAGACCATTTGCACATTAAGGAGACATGAACTATAACAAAATTACACATGAATGCGAAACTTGTGTAGACATTTCTTGAGAGTAATCAGCATGATGTAAAACTTGGTACAAACTTACATCTATTTCATACGTTTCACTATAAAGCGTTTAATATTCGCCTTAGGCTATAAATGTTAGTCATATCAGGTCCTCTTTATTTATGTCGAAAGTGGCTCTGTCTCCTAACAAAATTATATATTTTAGAAATCTACCGTTAATTGTAAATTTTGAACAATACCGCATTACTGTATTAAGAGATTATGCAATGTATTACTAATTTCAAACATTCTAGCACAGAAACAAATACATGTGTATGCTTTGCATTCAAAAACAATTATTCACAAGCTCTTGGACGATATTGACATGCGTCAGGTGCATATGATCGTGATGCTAAGGTTACCAGTAAAATTAGTTTTAAGTTGAGTTAAATTTTGCGAATCTTTTATGTTGAATGTGGACTGTAGAACTTGATTAATAAAAAATTTTATGTTATATTTCTTCTTCGAACTTCCTTGTCCAACCTTTTATATTTGCAAAAACAACTTGTAACCGTCGCCTTTTGACTTTTGGTTGCTGAAATACACATCTATTTTTGTTTGTGTTCCTTCAGATCCTAAACAAGAAAAAGCGTAACGTCTGCAAAATGTTAGGAGCAGCAACATGTCATTCAGCTGTGTGAGTATTAGAGAGAGAGAGAGAGAAAGAGAGAGAGAGAGAGAGGAGGGGCGGATTAGTCGTACCTTTTACTTGACTTTTCGTTCTTATCATGCTTGAATTGCTGGAGGCGGAAGATGATGTGTCATCATGGTTACCATAGCGATTATACATGTAGGGGTGCTGTTCTGATGACAAGTTCATTCGAATCGGCATCCTTCGGAAAATATCACTGTCTGAACCATTCTTGTGCAGAGGCCTTAGGTTAAGATCAAAACAAAGTGATCTCATACGAACATTTACACAGTATTGAACTTTACACCTCTGATATTATTATTATTTTCTTTCGTGTTGAAGACGTCTTTTGAAATTGTTTCGAAAGTATATAGAGACTTCATACTAAATAAATGTTAACATATTGCATAAATGTAACATTTCCTCATTAAAAATTTAATTGTCATAATGTGCGATTACGCATCCCTCAACAGGCTACGTGAGTTTCGAACAGTTTTGTTTTATCAAGTTTTTACCCTAACAAACTCTTACAAAAAGGTATAAAGTCTGAGCCATAAAGAATGGCGTCATTAGAAGACTCATGAACACTGAGGGTTCTGTATAATAACGTTACATGTATCAGGGTTAACGTCTTGAATTCTAAGTGAAGAAAACCACAATAAATGTCTAACATGCCAAACATTCAACTGATTTTCTTTGAATGGAAATCTTTTTGGTATACATATGCGATGCATCGCAAACTAATTATACAGCAACTGTTAAGTTACTCTTAACTACTTTAGCAAATATAGAGGCATCCTAGATCAAAGCTGCAATATTCCTTCTATCGTTAACAAAAAAAGGATAAAAAAATCCAATTCAGACATTATTCATTCCTGATGAAACAAAATCAGTTGAAATCATATAGTTTAACCAAACACACCGATAAACACGTGTTGCTCATTTTTTGCTTCAATATATATTTGTATACACCAACGCTATCAATGTAATGAGTAAAATGTAATTCTGAGTCAGGAAAAAAGACCCACCGTTGAGTGTTCCTTCTCGAGCGTCTCCTGACGACAACAGTTAAGAAAATTGCGATAGCGAACCCAGAGATAAAGACTAGTGGCACGCCAAGACCAAGACCGAGCTTCAACAGGAAGTTGTCTGCAACAGGCACGTGTTGAATATGCACAATAAAATGTAAATACGACTCAACTATTTTTAAAACGAGTTGATGCACGATGCTGTAGTTGTTGACTTTTATAAAAAAGAACATTAAAATTCAGAATTTGTTTACATCCTCTGTAAACACAATTTGTACAAAAGAAATATCAGACATGTTTTCCATATAGGTGTAATCTATATTAAGTGTTTGTTATTGTTTCTGTCAATATGTTGATGAATTCAGAGAAAGTAATGTATATGTGATATCTTTACAGTAATTATACAACAGGTGTGATACAATACACAAATATTTACGTATTAAAACCGACTGACTATTTATCTGTCTCTCTGTCGGTCTTATTTAATGTACACACACTGTATAAGAGTAGAACATATTTCCTCACCTATATGAATGTCTGTTAAGACTAAATCCTTTCTTTATTTATTTTAATGGTTGCATTCCGTATAATTACGTTCGGAAAAATATGCAGGCTTTCAAGGAAATTATAGTGTCTGAATTCAAGAAACAAATGCATTTGATGTCAACAGAAATATATATTTAGATTAAACACTGACTTTAACAAAGGAACATAAATCGATGTAATAAAGTGTCTTCTACCTTCAACTGGTTCCTTCC
>CM037785.1:34270400-34320400 GCA_021229015.1 Solen grandis | reverse complement strand
ATTGAAGCTTCCAGATGACAGAAACAAAATAAAATCAAGTGGCATGAATCGTTTTGACTAGCTTACATTCTTTGATGAACAATTAAGGGTCATATAGTCCTCTTGTTTGATTTATGTGACATTTATTTCAAGAGTTATAGCATATGTATCAAACACAAGCAATGATTTTACTTGTAAGATACTTAGCTAAGTTGGGTGATATTTTGAAACATAATATACGGTTATTATGATTCCCTTCTGTATATCAGGAAAACGCAAACAGATTTGACACGAAATAGTTCAACTTAACATTAATATTTGTAATCAAACGAAATGGTACTAACATAACAGTCAAACGGGACAGCTTGAGTATATACGATGTATGTGTACGTAAAAGTAAGACATTTGTCAAAAAAAAATGTACATTGTGTGCACCCTAGGTATCATCGAAGACAATAAATCGTTCGAAAAGGCTGGTAAATTATGCACAACGTGTCGAAACGAAAGTTGTTGAAAAGGCTGCAATAAAAAGACAACTGCGTCTTACCATATTTTACTTCAACTGCGTCTTACCACTTTGTAAAAAATTCTTGTTTATTTGAAAATAAGTTTCTGCTTCAAATGTGACTTTGTCTAATGACGTGTATATGTATTTGGTAACTTATATTTAGCAAAAAAAAAACAACAACAAAAAAACAACAACCAAGAATATTAATATAATGTGAGGTGAAAACGCAGGATAATATATATACATACAATATATAGAGAATATGACATACATAATTCATATTTATAGATGATATTTTATTTTCTTCTACAATTAAATATGCATAAGACTTAGTAAAGATTAATTAGGTTACTTTAATTTTAATATTTAAAGATAAAGCTACCTTGGGGAATACTCGTTTTTTATTGGTCTAATTATCTACTTAGCAATGTACAGGCTATATATCGGTATCTATATAATTTTTCTTCGCATTTAAAACCGCAAACAAAGCGGCGGTTGATTTTCCATCGTTATCTTTTGTAATTCAACCATGCAGGAAATTATTGTCCAAATAAAGTGCAAAATATCCTAGACAACCTTAGAACTCACATACTTCAGTATAATTGATGTGCAATTATATTATTAAGTACATATCATTTACATTAAACTATTACTTATTAAGCTACGGAAATTAAAAACAACCCTTTATTCGGCAAAAATGTCCACGAGGATATTCTATTTATCAAGGCTTTGTATGTCACATACAGGTGGGGGGGGGGGGGGGGGGGGATAGAAACAATCCCGCGATATCGCGGGGATTCGTCTGAACTATTTGATTATATATCTTGTCTCAATGGCCAACCACACGATAGGGATCATGGGTTTCACATAAATAAACCGGTCGTGTTGGCGCTTGGCTCTGAAGCCGAATGTTGTTAATTCGATCCCCACTGTGGTCGGACACGGTCTCCGTAATGAATGACTTACACTTTCTTTCTGATGGTCATTCGACTTTCACCGCAGTACTTAATTAACTACAAATATGCGTACTAGAGTTTCAGTACTGTAAGGTTCCCATAAAAATTTGTTAGGTGAACTGCACAGGTTAAACTTTGGCTCTATAATCCATTACTCGTTATTTGTGTGGCAATATTAACATTAAATCGGATACGAATGACGTCAAGGGTCCCAAATTATACTGCACACAGTCATAAAGTTGTCTTCATGTGTACTGTATGCTGTAAGAATATGTGAACATCGTGGTTCTACGCACGCCAGACTTCAGCGTCTTCCTTCCGAGCGTCATACAACATTATCGATAGATAAATTGGATTACTCTCAGGTGTAATTTAAAGGACACGAGTAGTTAGAATGGGGGACACAAAATAGATTTCTTGGCTTCGTAACACTCTTGTAGCGTGAAGAGTAGACGTTTTTTTTTAACAATACGAAGAACGAACTATACGGTGCGTTACAATTTTTAGATTTATCCAATTTCGATGAATTCACCATAAATTCTCACAAACTGTGCAAGTTTAATTATTTTTAAACACAAATCAAAAACTACCGAATGATTGCTGAATACCCGTGATACTTTGAACGCATAGAGTTCTTTTAAAAATATAGTTATATTATTTTTTTTTTTAAATATTGTACACCATCATCTACGCCCTGGTCATATATTTCTTTCCAACAAGTATTCTTTCAGTTCTGGAAACAAGGAAAAGTCACAGAGGGCGAGGTCTGGGCTATAGGGTGGGTGAGACAACAATTGACATTTGAAAGAGTTGATAACCTCCACTGTAGCTGCGCCGGTATGGGAGGGGGCGTTATCAGCTTTTCTTTGAGATTTTTGAAATTACTTCAGAATAGTACTTTGAGGTGAAGGTTTGACCTTTTAGCATGAAATGAGCAAGAATCGTTCCTCGTGCATCCCAAAATGTAACAAGCCGAAGGAGACAGCTTAAACTTTTAAGGAGGAGGAGGAACTGCTCGTTTCCACTGCTTTGACTGAGATTTTGTCTCAGGTTCGGCATAATGAACCCACATTTAAACTCCAGTTATAATGCAAGTCAAAGACATATCTCCTTCACGAATAAAACGACTCAAATGTTCTTTTGCATTGGTCAATCTGGTTGCCTTTTGATCTGCAGAGAGCTGTCTAGGCACCCACCTAGCATTTAACTTGCTCATGTCTGAGTGTTCATGTAAAATCTTGTGTGTCAATACCTTAACGATGCAGAACTTGTTGTTTACCTTCTCCAAAATTACTCGACAGTGTTTGTTGACAAAAGCTTCAAAATCTGCCACCATTGTTGGGAACACCGCCTCAGCTGGCCGTTCTGTCCTAGGCCTGTCTCAAACACTTGCTCTGCCTTCACGAAACTGAGAAACCAAGCGGTAGAAGGTTGAACGTGATACAAATTTATTAAAACATCTGTTTAAAGCCACTGAAACATGTTGCAGGGCTTTTCACCTTCTGCAACCATAAACCTTATTACAGAGCGCTATTCTTCTACCAGAGAGTCGTTGATAGCCGAAACACCTATCATATATCAATGGTCAAACTCTTCGTTTACACAATTATCATTGAAAATAAACTGACCAAATTATTGGAAAGAATGTTATTTTCACTAGTGTATAAAGTGTGTATATAGCTTCGCGTAGAAGACAGGGGCATGAAAATCCAGGGTATTTTCTGACCACCCCTTGTAAATAGAAATCTGACTTGAGCATATATACATATGTATTTTGATATATTCCATTAACAGTGAAACCTGTATTTTAAGACAAGCAAGGGAAAGAAAACTGTTGATCTCTGGATACAGGTGGTCTCTTAATCCTGGTTTAAATCTACTATTTTGTCACATTCAAGAAATCCAAGATATGGTCTCTAAATAAAGATGGTATCTTATTAAAGGAGGTCTCTAACACAGGTTTGACTGTATCTAGGTATAGGCTCTCATTTAATGCCTTATGAATGGTATAATATTGATGATTTACACATATGACTTGCATCAATTGGAAAAATGTGTCATAGACTTAAGATTATGAGCGACAACGTTTACTGTAAAAAGTATATTTTCAAGTAGGTTTGCTTCTTTTATTCAAAAGCTTATGGTGTGGAAAAAATCAACGACAACACGTAGGAAAAATTATTATTGTTATTAATTTAACGTTTCGGCTAACGCCTTCATCAGGATAACAATAACGTTCAAACATAAACAACGGAAACGACGTCACCATGAATAACGTAACGTCAAAAAAGCGGGAAAGTGCAGACGTTATGCGTACTATTTATAACGTATTATTATTTATTTTTATATATATATTTTTTTTTATTCAAAAACTTAGTATGAAATAAGTCATCTAAGTAATCACATCTCTACTTACTAGGTTTCGTTATACGCGATTGATTATTCAGCGCCCTAACGTTCTATCTCTCTAACTAAAACACTCAATCCCACATTTAACACAAGCTTATAAATAACGCAAACACTTACTTATATATCATTTCACCAGGGGTTCGGCAATATTTGGTATATTTCGCTGATTTAAACTTTTCAAACAGTGTCTAGTTGAAAATCTCAAGTGTATGTTTATATAACACGGAAGAATGTATTGAGTTTTCCATCAGCATATAAATTAAGTGTTGGTGGAGTGCTTTTGCGGTGATTTACACAGGTTTACGTCTCATGAGTGGAGTTGTCTATTCCTCAATAAAATTCAGAAGTTATCTCCGTGCAACAAAATTCATTATAACCATTACGATAAGTTTCAATACACTTTAATGTGATGCAACTACAAAAAGTAAATTTAATTTAAAACAAGACACAGACATTCATAATACACAAAGATAACCAAATGCAATGATACAAAGATAACCAAATGCAATGATATTTAATGAATATGTCTTGAATTAAAATAAACAACACAACAAATAAAATATAATGAAATAAGCACAATGATACGTTTATTGTAAACAACAGTGTACCCTCAAGTGGCATGCATATATGCATGTGCATTGGTGGAAATTTAGGGCAACACATATGATGAATTTCGTGTTATAGGTTAAATTGGTGATGTTACTATTTTTAATATACACTATTACTGGCAACGACATTGTAACACAATAGCCTCCCCTTCTTTCTAACTAATAACCAATCTCCCATGATATAATTGAGGTTAAGTCGGGTGTATGTTTATCACGTTTTCTAAAACAGTTTGCGCTGTCAAATCAAAATACTATCAGATAACATACATATAGTGAATTTAGAATAAAATAGGGTATGCTACTTATGTATTCAATTATTTGCAAGGTGGTTGTTTCTAGGAAAAAATGTTTAAAGGGAAAAATATAACTAGATTTCGTTATGTCCGTTTAAACGATTAAGTTTTTTGTCAAGCAATTATCAATAATCTGGTCAGTAAATTTATGTTGTCTGTATGTCATGTTATCACCATAGACCTACAGCTTGGCGAGATATTGTAAATTCTCGGCGCGAAGTCTCGGAGGAGCAAGTTAGAACGAGATCTCAGGCCACGACATACAAAAGTCGTAAAAAATGATACTGGTATAGCTCCCTTGCTTGGCGCTTAGCATATACGGGTAGTTCCAGGACTGGTTGGCCCGGTGTCAGGATATTTGACTTGCTATAACGCCACATGTCTTCGGCGTGATATTGCAGTGTGGCAGCACTATATATGTCTCAATCAGACATAGTCTCCAGATCACTGAAATACTATCAGTGGGACGTTTAACCCAACAAGCAAACAAACAAACATTAGAGAGGCAACTGAGCGGGCTACAATGCGTGTTTTCCACATTTAACTGCACATTCAGGCAGTGCAGTGGTATGGAGCCATATTACATGCAAATGGGGTGCAAAAATTGGACCCTTAAGGGGTCCATATTGGATCTTGGTGGACTGCCCATATGGGACCCAGGCCAAAACAGGTTGCACTTTCGACATGGGCCTATGTAGAATCTCGGCGGGCTGCCCATATGGGACCCTTGATGGGCCCATATTGGATCTTGGTGGGCTGCCCATATGGGACACAGGCCAAAACAGGTTGCACTTTCGACATGGGTCCCATGTGGGTAGCCCATATGGGGCCCATGTGGGAAACCATATGGGTCCCTTAAATATTGCTATCTGAGTTCATCTGCTTTATCATTTCCCCTTATCCCTATGTGGCTTGGAATCCAGACCAAGTTCAATGTTGCAATACCCAGAGTCTGTAATTCTTGGTATATATATAACAGATTTTATTAATTAATTCCTGTCTGTCCTTAGATTGTACGGCGCGATCTCGTTACTAATACTATTCAATGCAACTGCGCTACCTTGCGGACTGGTCGGATTAATTCAAACAATGTATAAACTAGGTTATTCCACTTCAAAAATAATAGCGGGCGAAGCTCGCTCGAGGGCGAGCAACACAGCTCGTCCTACGGTATCGCGTAGACTTCTATTTGGATGAACATTTCAGAGCACTATGGTTTTTTTTTCGTCACAGCCGTTTAACGTAAGGGCAGCGCCATTTTGTTCACAAACTTAAACGCGTTCTTCAAAGTCGGTAAAAAAACAACGTCTGATTGTACTGGACCCAGTCCATTTTCGGGTGTTCGTCTGATGTATTTTTTTGTTACGCTTCTTTTTTTCATTTGAACATTACAAATGTGCTTAGTTTTAAGATATATCAAAATTATTCAACTCACTTTCAACTTGTGAATTTGATTCCGAAATCCGTTAAAAAATCTACCTTGTGGGATGCACCATGACATTAACGCTGTCATTCGGTTACTATTACAACACTATTTTTCAATCGCATGGTTCGGACTTCACTGATTTAACACACGTACGATTCTGCTTGGAATATCAATTAACGCGGTGCTTTTATGCATAAAGTATATCTCAGAAAAACAGTACCATATGTGAAAAAAAATACAATTTTTAATAATCATCTCGACCTTCCATCAATTCTGTCTGAAATTAGACGCGAAATGAAGTAATCTAAATCATCCGATCTGTTGAATACACATCAACAATGAAACTAACACTCGCAGGGCTACGTTTCTGGTATGCAATATGATCGATATAAATAAATACTTGTAATTGAAGGGGAGTGGAAAAAAGGGGGGTGTAAACGGGGGAACTTGGTAGAAAGAAGTTTAGTGATGGCACTCTGCTTTTTTTAATTAAAGAATGAAACTAAACATGGAGTTTAGTTTTGATTTTCTTGTGTGCATAATCTCTCCACCCCCCACCCCCCTCTATCCATCTTTCTCTCCATCTCTCTTAGAATGTCCTATGTGTAAAAAATCTCTCTTCCTTCTACTCTTCTCTCTGAACATTTATTTTTTTTATTTTTTATCTAATAAATAATTGCGGGGCCTCCGTGGCCGAGATGGTAAAGTCGCTGACTTTAACACTCACTCAACTCCTCACCGCGTGAGTTCGAATCGCGGCAGGGTCATTCGGATTTTCATGTGAGGAAGCCTTCCAGCTGGCTTGCGGTATGTCGGTGGTTCTACCCGGGTGCCTCTGTGCATTTGGGGTCTTCCTCCACCTGTAGTTAGGTGGACGTCGCTATATGACTGAAATACTGTCGAAGCGACGGTAAACTCAAATAGTCAAGTCAAAGTCAAGTCATTAAATAATTGCAAATCACTTGTAATGTAAGTTTACTATGGCCAAAATAGAAAAAATGTATTTATATCATTATTTTTTTATTTATTTCTTTGCTGCTTTAAATAAGAGGTAAACTAAAAATTGTACCATTTTGAACATAATCTTTACACATTTCAAAATGACCGGTCAAGTGGCCAAGTGGTAAGAGCATCTGCCCCAGAATTTTTGAACATAATCTTTACAAATTTCAAAATGACCGGTCAAGTGGCCAAGTGGTAAGAGCACCTGCCCCTGAATGTTTGACCCCTGGCTGCTACATACTAAAAAAGTCGTTAAAATGTACTGGTTTAGGTCTTATGTCTGCCGTTCAGAATAAATACAGGGTACTTTCAGGACTGGTTGGCCCGGTGTAAGGATGATGTGACTGGGTGTGGCATTATGCCACTTGTCTACGGCGTGATACTGCAGTGTGGCCTCAAGTAAGAATAGTCTTCTAATGACTGAAATACTGTCGCCTGGACGTTTAACCCAGTAAATAACCAAAACTTTTTCACTGGGTAGTGACACCAACCCAAGTCTACCTATAAAATTCATACTTTAACAAGTTAGAATTGCAGTGATTCTGCCATTGGCGTTAGATATAGGGATTTGGGTTTCCCCAGTGGAGTTTCGGTGGCAAGTATTATAGTGTACTCTTGAGATAAATTTTGGTGTTATGCTGAATTCATATATAATGTGACGATGGCTCGTCACAGGTGTATAAACAATCTCTGACAACTGCGTCAGGGAGTCGACTCTTTGGCTCAGTGGTTAGAGCATTGGGCTATCATGCCGGCGGACCGGGTTCGATTCCGGGCCTGGCCGAGTTTGTTACATTGGTGGCAGCGGTGTGATAATGTCAATTGCCAGACCGGAGTTGCCTTACCCATATGTTAGGTGAAAGTAATGTGACGATGCGCCGTCACAGATGTATATACAATCTCAGGGAGTCGACTCTTTGGCTGAGTGGTTAGAGCATTGGGCTATCATGCCGGCGGACCGGGTTCGATTCCGGGCCGGGCCTTGTTTGTTACAATACGAAAAGGTAATCATTTCACTTTTTTTTTCTGACAAATCATATACCCTGCATTGGACCAGGGCACTGCCAGGTTTAAAATAAATATACATACAAACATCTAAACAGACTAATAGGATATAGAACCACATTGATGAATTTTGAGATATTCTAAGGGGGATTTCTTTTTAAATCTGCTTGTTGTTTTCAGTGATTTTATTTTGGTTTAAAAGCATGTATGTATTGTGACTGGAGAGGCAGGACCATGCATGTTTATTTTTATAGACACCAACAAACGACACGAGATTGTTAGTTTACAATTGCTTGATTTGAATTTAAATATGATGAAATAAATAATTTGACTTTGTTGCCCCAATATATAGCGTTATTTAATTTTCTAGCCATTTGAAACTTTCTTTTGGACTAGCATTCGAAGCAAGTTGCTGGATATTTATAATGATCCTTAAAAGTAATGAGTGTGTTCCTATCTACTTAAACATACAAATAGCAACTGAATAGATCAAGTACATGTACTTCTGAATAAGGCGATTATGCTTCGCCCGCTCTGAGGCTATTCCTTAGTTCATATTAGAATAAATACGGCATGAATGAAATAATCATCTGAAAGTTACAGAATTTACTTCTGAATAAGGCGATTATGCTTCGCCCGCTCTGAGGCTAATTGCTAATATAACCTATTTTAACTGAGAAGAGCTATTAATCAAATAAATATTACCAGACTTACAATAGACAATTTCTCCTATTCAATTAAAAACAAGGGAAATAACTAATAAAGAACGGACAATGCTATTCATAATGACGGACGCACAAACTAAATTCATCATACATTCATCAGCATTTGTGAATAAAAAAATGTCAACAATACTATCAAACAGGTGTTTCTATCATTTAGATAGGTATTAAAACTCTCTTTTTTTATCACGTTCCCATACAAATTTATCAATAAAAAACGTCATGTCATGCCGCCCCCCCCCCCCCCCACCCCCCCGTTATCATCCAATTGTATATTGAAATCTATCTCAAAACTAACTTGACAATGGTCAGAAAAATTCACACAAGTCTTCAACACAGAAATGATTGATATTACCAAAATTATGACTACCTGTTACAACATACTGCACCCTGTGACATTACTATTCATTGTATAGCACGCGTGTAACCAAGGCTCAAGTCTACCGTTAATTAAAGGTCATTTTCTTTACATAAATTGAAACTTTATAGGCAAATGAATTTGTAATTTTATCACTGGATTTTCGTTCAGGTAACCTTACATATTCCTTATCTACAGGTAAATCCACGTATCTGTCAAGCCCAATTTTGATAATTCCCCCACTCTCCCATTCATATCACAACATATAATCACTTCTCCCAAATCAGGAAAGCATAATATGTCCTCATTAATAATTTCAAATAGATCACAATCTAAAAAAACTGAATGTATATTACGATACACAGATGAGTGTTCAGACGGTATATAACAGAGACAATAGTAAATACCCTTATCCGCATCAATGAATGACAAGATAAACCAAACATATTGCATGCTCATTAATATTTTCTGTTCAGTTTGCGTTATGTATCTTAGGGTGACGTTTGACTGGATAAACACGTAAAGCCCAAGCAATCAAACAAACAAAAGCAAATGTGAAGTTTTAGCTGGCGCGGATCCAGAGGGGTTTAGGAGGACCCCATGGATCCCTCTGGAAGATCCAAAAAGATTGCCAAACATCCAAACTATCTTGCCCATTGAACAAATAGGACAAATTAAACGACACCAGGAATAATTAAATCTGTACATGTATCTGTTACCGAGCGCCAATGATGGTTGAAAACATCTCCGAATGGATTGCGATTTATACGCTTGCGCATTTATGTTTTATTACAGTTTATTAAACACATTATGTCCAGCATCGATAATCAACATATTTTAATTCAGTTTTGACTTCCACATTGAAATCGTATTAAAATAAACATAAAAATTATCACCACTTAGCGACAAGACAGGAAACAAATTTCGGAACTTTATCTCCGTGTAGTAAAAAGTGGGGAAATCTTAATATAGATGTCAAAATATAGCTCCTAAATGTTGTGCGATGCAGAACCATAGATTAGCGTTGCAAACAACCCTGTTCAATAACCCAAATATGATTTTATATTTTAAGATTAAGAAATATTGACTTATTTTTGGTGCATGCCGAAAACAGAAAGCAATAGGAAGAACAGTATTAGAAGTATGATGCGACTTATAATACCACCTATGATATTAAAATATCACGGCCACATTTGTGATCAGCCGGTATCTAGAACGTTCCGAGCGTGTTACGACGATTGGTCGAAGGAAACGTCCGATGTTGATTCGCCGCTATTCGAAAAATTGTACAGGTAAAGCCAAGGTAATAGAGCAATAACTGTAACCTGTGTATCGTCGGGTATAGGATAAACTCAAAGCAATTTAGCTGCTTTAAAACAGGATAAAACGCGTTATTGCTTCGACAATATTATTGATACTTTACTTATTTTTTGGCTTAAGATAAATTATTGTTTTTGCCTAGATGACCACTGTATTACCCGTATGTATGTATTAAGTTTCAGTGGAGACATAGCGAAGTACAGTGTTGAATCTTTGTTTTTTTATTCTTAAATAAATTCATAAAATATAAATGAAACACAATGCAAGTTTCCAGTAGAATACAGATCCGTATACAAAAATCATAATAACCGAGAACAGAGTATTACAAGCTATCTTACAATCTACCAAGTACAGTATAAGTTGCCCCTCGTTTTGAAACTAATTTTAACACTCTTGTCAAAATTGAGCTCTTCACCTAAAACAGTACACTCCTCAAACAAGTTACATTTTAAACTGCTCTGCCTACATATTAATCATGATATTTTTTTCGTTTATCATACAAAAGTATATTAAGAATGAAGAGATGTTGTGCATTAATAAAAGAAGAGGGCTCACCTGGTATCGTTAGGCTTAGTAAAATCAAGTGATCCCTTGGGTGGGGCAAATTTTGAACTAAGGCCATGATTGGATCAAACTTAGTAGAGGTGCTGTAGGCCATGCTACACACCAAATATCTAAATTCCAGGCCTTGTGTTTTTGACAAGAAGTTTTTTTTTTTTTTTTTTTTTTTTTTTGTATAAGTCTATTTAAAATCAAGTGACCCTGGGGCGGGACCAATTTTGACCCAAGTGCCATGATGTGAACAAACTTTGTTAAGGTCTACTAGGCCATGCTACACAACAAATATCGAAACTCCAGACCTTGTTGTTTCTGACAAGAAGGTTTTTTTTGTTTTTGTTTTTTTAATTCTATATAAGTCTATGTTAAATCAAGTGACCCCTAGGGTGGAGCCAATTTTGATCTCAGGGCCACTATTTGAATAAACTTGGTAGATGTCCTTGAAGTAATGTTACACACGAAACATCTATACTCCAGGCCTTGTGGTTTCTGACAAGTTTTTCCTATATTAGCCTATGTTAAATCAAGTGACCCCTGGGGCGTGACGAATTTTGAACCCAGGTTCATGAGTGAACAAACTTGGTAGAGGTCTACTAGACAATGCTTCACACCAAATATCTTAACTCCAGGCCTTGCGGTTTCTGAAATATTGTTTTCTAGTTTTTTTTCCTAAATAAGCTTTTGTTAAATCGAGTGGCCCCTGGGGTGTGGCCAATTTTGACCCTATGGTCATGATTTGAACAAACTTGGTAGAGGTCTACTAGACAAAGCCAAACATCAAATATCTAAACTCTGGGCCTTGTGGTTTAGGGGAAGATTTTTTTTAAGATTACACTATTGAAATCTGTTTTAGCTCCTGTGACCTAATTATGGAACAGACCGGAACCATTTGATCATTTTTATAGGGGACCACCTTCGGAACATCCTTTCCAAGTTTGATTACTTTCCTTTCAGTAGTTTCAGAGAAGAACATTTTTAATGTTATACGTAAATTTCTGACGACTCACGACGACTGACGCCGGACAAAGGCTAGTCCCAAAATCTCATGGGGGGAGGCTCAAGTCCCCTAGCTGGCCTTCATATAATTTTCTAGGTGAGTGAAATTGCCTTGTTTGGGTAGATGATTGTGGTAATATGGAAGTCCCCATTGTGAGCCCCTTACTGAAATTATAGTTAGCTAAATGGCCTGTCACCTAGGCCGACCCCTGCTGTGAAAGTATCCGCTGTCACCTTGGCAACGTCATTGTGTCTGCTCTAATCTGCGACAAAAAAAAAAGAAGAGAAAATCTTACATTTATTTTATGATTTTATGGACGGCTTTAGTGCTCTCTCTCTCTTACAGATTATAAAGTGAACATAAATATGTGTATTTGAATAGAAATAAGTCATATTTAAAACAACAAATGGACAATAAGAGACATGTCAATTTTAAAAAAAAAGTTAATAAAATGTAAAAAAATATGCTTTTTAATAGAGCCCAAAAATATAATATAATACTGTATTGTGCAAAGAAAATAATAATAACCTTCTTAATCGCTTTTATTTTCATATTTTTTTTTTCAATTAACTTCTTATTTTTAATGACATTTAATATAGTCAAAAAGTCCCCCAGCTGTACTAGAACTCGCAACCTAGCTTTGCAGCCAGTGCCATAAAATTCGTATCAATGGCAATATAAATCCTACAGAAAAAATATTTTAACGGATCTAGATATATTAGTTTAGAGGATCCCGGCTACCATCTATGTTTTTGTATGCGAGATATCTTTACGGAGAATGTGAGTCTAGTACTGTACGTCGCCTTGCGGTTAATGTGAACCAAAAAAAAAAAAAAAAAAAAAAAAAGACAAAATCTATGTAAAGTTCGGAGATTGAGATGTGCTTAGGTGCTCCACAAACAATACGATCGGCTTCATTTGTATCGTTTTTCATTCGTCATTGTTCTCAAATATCACCAATTTATTGCTTCATCTTGTACGTATGTTGGAATTGGGTATTGAAAGTAAGTTCTTTTGACAATAAGACATTTATATGTAAGAAGGATATTCACAGCTGAGTAGATGCGTATAAGGTTAAATAAGACCTATGGAAGTAGTCAAGGGCCGAAGCCTGGACCGCATTTTTGAGGGACAAATCGGAATCAGTCAAGCGCGGCGGTCTATATAGAATACACGCTGTATACCTATCTCATTTGAGAATCAGTGGCAATTGATACAACTGGCGATGAAGTAACGCTCGCAGGTACGTATATTATGATTTACAACCATTTCTGTATTGGACGAATAGTATACAGACTAGCGGTTTTGGATCACATTTGCACCGAATGACCTTTGCGATTTTTTCCAAGCGTATTTCTTGCAAATAGAGCCCTCTTTATCTTTTTATTTGAACCCTAAATTTGCAGGCCCGACCAACCCAATACAATAGTGTATTTTTTTGCGGAAGCTACCGCGGTTTTGGATCACTTTTGCACCGAATGACCTTTGCGATCTTTTTCCAAGCGTTTTTCTTGCAGCCCTCTATATCTTTTTATTTTGAAACCCAATTTTGCAGGCCCCAATTTCTATACGTACCCGGACTATTCCATGTAGTGGGGTCCCTATATGTTTTTGACACGGGTGCAACTTGAGTATCGCGGCTATGGCACGGAGTGCCGGCTGTAGTCTAGCCACTTTTGCACCGAATGACCTTTGCGATCTTTTTCTTGCAGCCCTCTATATTTTTCAACTTGTACCCCGTTGTAGTACAGCCAGGTACACTATCCAGGACCAACCAGACCAGGTCCAGCCAGGTAGGTACAACCAGCTAGCCAAGCTACGGGGATAACACCAGAGGGGTTCTGGCTCACTTTTGCACCGAATGACCTTGCGTTGTAGCGTTTTTCTTGCAACCCTTTTTCGATTTGTATCCCCGCTGTAGTCTAGCCAATTGCACCGACCCCATTTTTGCCACATTTGAACCACATTTTACCCCAGCCTATTTGACCACATTTGAACCCTATTTTGACCACATTTGAACCCCAATTTTCATCAAAATGAGGCTGTCTGCACATATAGACCAATTTTCCCCCATACTTGAACCCCAATTTTCGGGGCCCGACCCAACATAATGGTGGTTTTGGACCACTTTTGCACCGAATGACCTTCGCGATCTTTTTCTAAGCGTTTTTCTTGCAACCCTCTATACTTTTCCAACTTGTAGTACAACCATGCTATAAGTCTGACGATTAAAGGTTGTTGGCGTGGTTTATATCTGCCTAGGAGGCACTATCTCCTGTGGAGAAAGATCATGCTTTTGCCTCTGGTGACGTAACATATTATCCCTTCTAGAAATTTTTTGTTGCAGTTTGGACAGTTGCTCATATTGTCTCGTTGACGGCCAGTGATAGAATGATGGCATGTAGCTTGCTGTTGATTTTAAATTAGTTCAGATAAGACGTTTTTATTGTTTTAACCAATCAAAATCATTCTACCAAAAAATAGCGCGCATGCGTTAAGTAATTGCTGGTTACTAATACTTCATATTCATTTCCAGATTGAGAGCCATCTTCGTCGGATATCAAGTGAAATACAAGCGATATTTATGTATAGGACATTGAAAGTAAAAACAACATAAGGTAATTTGATACTTATATGCATATATTCACTTCTTATTATATGTAAATTTTTGTAGTGCCAGTTTTTATTAACTCCTACTACTGTAATTTAAAGATATGTATATGGTTAAATCTGTCTAACTTTGAACAACCTTATTAATTTTCAAATATTCAAGCACTTATTGACGCTTCTATATATTTCAGCCGACAATCATGGGTATACATGTGATGTTTGTGGAGCCACTTGTGCAAAACTCAGTCAGTTATTGTATTGAAACATCATCGAACTGAGAGCAATTGGTCAACGTATGGATGCCCTAGCTGTAAGAAAACATTTTTCTCGGAAAGACAATCTCGACAGGCACATGAAAAAAACACACAGATGAAAATAACCAGCATTGTCCTGAGTATCTACGTGTGTTTACGAGAAGAGATGCTCTTGATGAGCATTTCGCACAACATGAAAGCCAAAGTGGTGGAGGTAGAGAAAGGGACCTTGTTGAACAGGATGATATTAATGCACGTAAACGACAAAAGTTTACACCAAATGATAATGCAAAGGAGTTTTACAAAATGGAAAAAATAAATGAAAGAGGAATTGAAAAGTTCAACACCACCGCGTCCTACTATAAAATTAATATCAACGACTGTGAAGTGAGAGATTTACCAAACATATTGAAAACACTTAAAAAAATATTTCAGTCTAATATATCCACGGTAACGGAAAATAAACCATCAAATGATTTAGTCAGAGTGTCCATGGACAACCCAGATTTGCACTATCCAATTGTTTTACGTTTTATGCCAAGATCATCTTTAACTGTGGATAGACTTCTTTCGGAAATCGAAAGAGTTTTACAATCTTACGAACAATTTGTAGTCGACGAGACATTTGGCCATAGAATTGGTTCATGTTGTTTACGTTGATGGATCAGGATACAGGATGAAAAAATAGTTGATATAACACAAATGTTGGGAAACAAGAAAAGTATTATTCAAAAAAGGACGATCTTTGTTGTGCGAGAGCAATAGTAACGGCTATAGCACTAGTTGACGACCATCCTCAGTGGAACAGCATACGTCAAGGTCGTAAGATTCAACTTGAGTTAGAAGTTGTCCTTCATCAAAAAGCAAATGTACCAATTGAAAAATGTGGAAATGAACAAGTGAAGAGATTTCAGTCAATCCTGACGGGCTACCAAATCCATGTGTTGTCTAAAGCTCATTTTAACGCTATTGTTTATCAAGGTCCTAAAGGAATATCAATTTATATTTATAACCATGATGATCATTTCGATGTTATTATATCAATGACAGGGTTCCTTAGCAGAAACATTTTTTGTCAAAAGTGTAAGAAAGGATACGTTCATAAAAAACGCCATGCGTGTAACAATCCCTGTCATTTATGCCGTAAGCTTCATGAGGATGTGTGTGAGAAATGGCAATACTGCGAGACGTGTAACTGTAAGTTTGTAAATCAAACTTGTTTTGCTCTACATGGTAAAAAAAAAACAGAAAAAGGAAAGTCAACTTGTGAACTTTATTACAGATGTAAAAATTGCAATCAATTTATTAATCGTGCAAAACACAGGAAAGAGCATGTTTGCGGCGAAAGTTATTGTTATATCTGCAAGGATTATTTCAATGACAATCATTTATGTCACATGCAACTAACTGGAGATGATGATATTACCGAAGAAAATAAATCAGAAGGAGAAAAAGAAACAAAAATACATTTTCTTCGACCTCGAATGCACACAGGACAAACGTCTTGAATGCACTGCTGGTTATCTACCTGGTGTTAATAATAAATGTGTTAACTGTAAAAAATCAGGGTGTGAATCTATGGAACATAGAGCAAATTATGTGTAGCGCACAAGGTTTGTAGCAATTGCATGCAATATGAAGTCACTTCATCTTCTGTATGTTCAAGCTGTGGACCCAATAAATTGGTATTTTCAGGTCCAAATACTATTGAATATTTTTGTAAGTGGTTATTTACCAACGATAACAAGGGTGTTACAGTTCTTTGCCATAATTTCAAGGGGTATAATAGTTACCCAATCATGAATTTTTTATATGACAATGCAATTCTGCCCGAGGTGATCACAATAGGATCTAAATATATGTCCATTGTTGTACCACTTTTCAAAATAAGATTCGTTGATTCCTTAAATTTCATTCCCGTGGCACTTGCCGATATGCCAAAAGCATTTGGGGAAAATGAACTGGCAAAAGGCTTTCTTCCTCACTTGTACAAAACATTAGAAAATCACCTGCCTGATCTGAAATACTACAATCCAGATTGTATGAAGCCCGAAGCACGCAATGCACTTATAGATTTGTACAATGCAAATATTGACAGGCCTATCGTACTTCAAACAAAGCTTTCACGCTACTGTCAATCCGATGTAGATATTCTTAGAAAATGATGTCTGAAATTCAGAACACTCTTCAAAGAACTCACTAAAACAGCACAAAACTGTTCGAATAGATCCATTTGAAAAATGCATTACAATAGCTTCAGCTTGCAATATTGTTTTTAGGTGTATTTTCTTAGAACGTGAGACCATTGTCATCATTCCATCGCATGGTTATCGCCCGCAGGCAAAACAGTCCGTAATGGCTTATCAGTGGTTATCTTACCTTGCTTTCGAAAGGCAAATATATATTCAACATGGTCGAAATATGGGGGGAAACAGACAGGTCCATACAAAGTTGATGGATACTACGAGACAAAAGAAGGTCAAAATATTGTTCTAGAATTTCATGGCGATTTCTTGCATGGGTGCCCGAAATGTTTTTCCAAACACACTATAAATCACGTAAATGGATCATCTATGTCAGAATTTAAACACTGCTACCCTTGAGAAACAGAAGTATTTAGAATCAGAAGGGTATGTGTATGAGTGTCTATGGGAATGTGATTTCAAAAATAAGTTGAAAACAAACCCTGTCATGAAAAAGTATACAGATTCTTTGGAAATAGTTCTGCCTTTAGAACCAAGAGATGCCTTTCATGGTGGCCGCACTGAAGCATTTAAAGTGCATGCAGAATCCACGGAAGATACTCAGACTAAATACTTGGATGTCACGTCCCTATATCCTTACATAAATAAAACAGGAAAGATTCCCCTTGGACAACCATGTATAATCACTGAAAATTTTGAGAATTTAAATAATTATGAAGGTTTAATCAAACGTAAGATTTTACCGCCAAGAAAACTGTATATTCCCGTCTTACCAACTAAGTGTAATGATAAACTTATGTTTACTCTCTGTCGTACTTGCAGTGAAACATATGAAAATGGTGTTTGTCAGCATAGCGAACATGACAAGGCTATTACAGGGACTTGGGTCACGGATGAAGTTAAAGTGTTAAAGTGTTATTAAGGGTTATAGGCTGTTAACAATTTCCAAAGTTTGGCATTTCGATGAAATGGCGCAGTATGATCCAGACACAAAACAGGTGGGCTTTTTACAGAATATGTCAATACGTTTCTGAAAGTAAAACAAGAAGCCAGCGGCTGGCCAGACCTGTGTAAAACGGGAAAAGAGAAGGAACGGTATATTCAACAGTATTTTGAAAGGGAAGGTATTTTACTAAAGTACGATAAGATTGAAGAAAATCCTGGTCTGAGACTGTTAGCTAAAATAATCCTTATCTCATTCTGGGGTAAATTTGGCCAACGTTCAAATTTGACACAGACAAGCTTTATCGACGACCCCATTCAGTTCATTGACATGATGACACCCGACCAACAAGAAATTAAAATCGTACGTTTCATAAATAATCAGCAGTCCAGTTCGACTGGGCATATAAAACTGATTTCGTAGACGCTTCATGTAGGACAAATGTTGTTGTGGTTGCTTACACAAAAGCACAAGCCCGATTAAAACTGTAGTTATTTACAACCACTAGGTGATAGAGTTTTGTATTGTGATACAGATTCAGTTTTGTTCACCTCTACACAAGGACAGCAAGATCCTCCAGTAGGGGACTTCCTTGGGGACTTAACGGATAAAGTCCCAAACAATAAAATAACCAAATTTGTATCTGGTGGTCCTAAGAACTATGCCTTCTGTTTGGAAAGACCTAATAAAAAAGGCCAGTCTTCCATTTGTAAAGTCTGGGAATTACACTGACTTTCAAGAACTCACTGAATATTAAATTTGACACATTAAAGGAATTGGTAACGGGACAAAACCAAAACCAATGCATTAAGGTTGTAGACAATAATAAAAAAACCTGTCATATCGTAACAAAGACCGAAACAAAAGATTACAAAATCGTTTTTGACGAGCGTTTAATATCAAAACATTTTAACTCCTTCCCATATGGATATTAATTTTATAATTGTTATGTGAACAAACAAAAAGAATATGCATTTGCATTTGTAGCTGTGATGTGTTATTTAATTATGTTAATACTAAATAATGATTGAAACCCCTTTTCATGCATGTATATAATTTTATTTATCTGTATGCATTCATATTCTCTCTGTAACAAATAAAAGGAAAATAAATTTATAAAATCTTTTCGTTGTTCTGTTCTTCTATTAAGAGCCCTATGTAAAGCCTTTCCATCAGACTATATAAATAAACAATAATTAGTAGTTATGATTCACTATTTCTGTGTCTTTACTCTTAAATGTGTTCCATTCTACCGCCTATAGGTCATAATACAATAACTATGAATCACAAAAGCAATACAGGTGTGAACGTCTAATTCCTAAAAATAAATTGCGCATCTCCGTGTGAAAGGTGAATAAATTATGTCGCGATTGACTGATTCCGATTTTTCCCTCAAAAATGTGGTCCAGGCTTCGGCCCTTGACTACTTATGGATTTTTCGAAGAAAAGTAAAGGAAGTATTATTGGATCGGTTTAAGGGTATACGTCTGTCCGCTTAATCGGATTATTGTTAGTAATTCACAGTGCGAGAAGAGTTTCCTACTATGAATACATTCGTGTAATCTGCTAAAAAGTCTTATACATTCTAAATAAACAAAAACATTAATGTAAATTAGAAACAATAGAGGAATCAATATTGAGCTTTGAGGAACGCAGCCGGCCTCGAGGTATTGCTAACTAGAATATCCACCTAGTATTACTACTCTTTGACATTTGTTGTTTAGTAGTTCTTGAAAGAAAATATCAACAGATTACAATCTTTAAGTGTTAACATTTTGTTTAGTATACCTTATTTACATACTTTATCCGAGTCATTACTTGTTTCATAATGTATATTCTTACATCTAACTTATCATCGAGTATTAGGCAAATAAAATTACGTGGGTAATTTAATTGATTTACTTTGCAGTCAGCTGGAAGAAATCCGGACTGGTATGATGTACATGTATAAATTTTATATTCTGAAAATGTTTCAATATATGTTTGATAAATGCGAATTTAAACAATTTATCCGGTTGCATTTCATATATGTCTAATCTTGCTTCATAGAAAAAAAAAAACACATTATTTCTTATCCTAGATTTTTGTGAAACCCAACCCCCCATTTTTAGCTCACCTGAGCACTTGTGCTCGGGTGAGCTTTTGTGATCGCCTTTTGTCCGTCGTGCGTCGTGCGTCGTCAGTCGTCCGTCGTCCGTCGTCAACAATTGCTTGTGAACACTCTAGAGGCCACAGTTTTGGCCCAATCTTCATGAAACTTAATCAGGATGTTTGTCTACATGATATCTCGGATGAGTTCGAAATTGGGTCATGTGGGGTCAAAAACTAGGTCACCAGGTCAAATCCTTGAAAAACCTTGTAAACACTCTAGAGGCCACAGTTTTGGCCCAATCTTCATGAAACTTGGTCAGGATGTTTGTCTACATGATATCTCCGATGAGTTCGATATTGGGTCATTTCGGGTCAAAAACTAGGTCACCAGGTCAAATCTAAGAAAAACCTTGTGAACTCTCTAGAGGCCACAGTTTTGCCCAATCTTCATGATTGGTCAGGATGTTTGTCTAATGATATTGGATGAGTTGAATGGTCATGGGTCAAAAACTAGGTCACCAGGTCAAATCTAAGAAAAACCTTGTGAACACTCTAGAGGCCTACATTTTTGTCACAGTCTTCATTAAACTTAATAGGAATGATGACTGCATGAATTCCCAGTTGAGTGCAAATTCAGGTAGGATCAATATGTAGGTCACTTAGTCAAATGTTAGAAAAACACTTTTAGATGCTAGATTTTTTGTCATTATGCCTAACACAGCCATCTTACTCAGGTGAGCGACACAGGGCCATCTTGGCCCTCTTGTTTAGTTGATCATTTGTGATAAAATGACCGACAGTGGTTTCTATTAATTTAAAATTGGTATTTGGATACATGAGAAATTGTTCTCAGATGAAAGCCATATATGTAAATCCTATGTCGCATTTGGGAAAGCATCAGACGAGATAGAGTAAGGTAATGTAGTACAGACAAAACCATCTATCCGACGGACCTATCCGATAATACCGTCGGTATATGTAAAGATTCAGGCAAACTGCGGCGCATTGAAATACTGCCGAATTGAGTATCACGTGACCATGGTGTGTACCATAAAATGACGATAAAACCTGTAATCTCATACAATAAGTTTGGGAACTATTAAGCCGTCATAATCCTAAACAGCGTGCAGTAAAATGAATGAGATAACTTTAATTTTGCTATAATATAAGTATAATAACGCTAGAATGTATCCAAAGAGATTGAACGAAATGAAAAAAAAAACAGACTGTACAAGAAATATTATTTGCTGATGCCTGTTGGTTGTATTTTTCCAGTTACAGTGTCAGGATGATTATAATAAACAGTTAGTTATGAATTAATTTGCATTTTCTAAGTTCAGGACGCAGTCGATAGGGATTTTGTTGAACTCTGTAAGAGACAAAGTTGATTATAACAGTTCTAAGCCTGGGAATGGAATAGTGTTTTTGAGCTTTTTAGTGTTTTTTTTTTCTTCTTCATTGCTTAAAGTTTAGCACCAGAATGGTAACAAATATTCACCCATGACTCGTACTCGTATAGAATATTATAAAAATAAATTATGTTGTTCAAATTATTATATCACAATAGTCAGTGATTAGAAATCATTCGTTGTTTACAATAGTAAAGGTCATTTGCGAATATCCAAGAAAGCGAGATACAGACATGACATGTTAGTAAAGGTCATCTTGTACAGATGCGTAACCGCCTTTATTACTAACTAATGAATTGTTCAATACCCGAAAGAAAATAACAAATTTAAAGTTATTGCAATGATCCATCGCATGAAGCAACAGAGGTTTCAGCTATATATCATCTAAATCATATTGTATTTTATCTTTCAGGTACAGAAGCCTGCTGCATGTCTTGTTGCTTTCATGCAGGGCGTACCAAATAGTATCAGGAAGTAAGACTTTTATGTAAAAACTGCAACTTTAAAAGAATCCACTAGCAAAGAATGTTGCTATTTTCATATACAAGCAAAACTTTAAACTGGCAGAGAGAATGACCTTAATTAAATCATAGACATAAGCCAGTTTTATGTATAACATCCATGTAAAGTTATAGGACATTTTAAAGACAACATGTATATTATTGTTTCATACCTAAAAAACTCTTTGTAGCAATATACCTTGGTTCTGGTCGATTTGATTTTCTAAATTAAAATGAGGAAGACTCTTTGATAATGCACCTGATTTATACATGACGCAAAAGATCATATAAACTTGATGAATATTTTCCAACAGTCTTAAGTTCATTCTTGACAAGTGATATAGCTTCCACTGACGTGGTCATAGTTTTACATTTAACTCACATTTTTTTTGTTATTGACATAATATCAAATAGTCTGACCCTTTCCGTTCGCAACTCAACCAAAAAGGTCTGAATGACACAGCTGCCAGTTTTATGTATTACATTCATGTAAAGTTATGCAACATTTTATAGTCACCATGTAAGTTATTGTTTCATACCTTATAAACTATCTTTAGCAATATACCTTAGTAGTGGTCGATTTGAGTTCTCTTAATTAGAATGAGGAAGACTCCTTGATAATGCACCTGATTTATACATAACGCAAGAGATCATATAAACTTGATAAATATTTTCCAACAGATTCCAGTTCATTCTTGACAAGTGATATAGCTTCCACTGACGTGGTGTCTACTTCCCAAACATTATCAGATACAGTCTCTTCAGTGTCACTCACCACTTCTTTTGAAACGTCCATCGAAGGAAGCATATTGCCAAGCAGTGTATCTAGCATCGACCAGGAAACAACCAGCAGTTTATCGGAAATAGGCAATTATTCATTTTTCCTTTTGTATTTGTTTTAAAATTATCATTTAATATAACATCATAGTTTTACATTTAACTCACATTTTTTTTTTGACATAATATAAATTGTTTGACCTTTTCCGTTCGCAATTCAACCAAAAAGGTCTGAATGACACAGCTGCCAGTTTTATATAGAACATTAATGTAAAGTTATGAAACATTTTATAGTCACCATGTAAGTTATTGCTTCATACCTAATAAACTATTTTTAGCATATACCTTAGTAGTGGTCGATTTGAGTTCTCTTAATTAAAATGAGGAAAACTCCTTGATAATGAACCTGATTTATACATAACGCAAGAGATCATATAAACTTGATAAATATTTTCCAACAGATTCCACTTCATTCTTGACAAGTGATTTAGCTTCCACTGACGTGGTGTCTACTTCCCAAACATTATCAGATACAGTCTCTTCAGTGTCACTCAGCACTTCATATAAAACGCCCATCGAAGGAAGCATATTGCCAAACAGTTTATCTAGTATCGACCTGGATACAACCAGAATTTTATCGGAAATAGGTAATTATTCATTTTTCCTCTTCTATTTGTTTTAAATTTAACATTCCAGAATGTTAACATCATAGTTTTACATTTAACTCACAATTGTTTTTGTGTTATTGACATAATATAAAATAGTCTGACCTTTTCCGTTCGCAACTCAACCAAAAAGGTCTGAAAGACACTGCTGCCAGTTTTAGATATTACATCCATGTAAAGTTATGCAACATTTTATAGTCACCATGTAAGTTATTGTTTCATACCTTATAAGTTATTTTTAATAATATACCTTAGTAGTGGTCGATTTGAGTATCCTAATAAAATGAGGAAGACTTCTTGATAATGCACCTGATTCATACATAACGCAAGAGATCATATAAACTTGATAAATATTTTCCAACAGATTCCAGTTCATTCTTGACAAGTGATATAGCTTCCACTGACGTGGTGTCTACTTTCCCAACATTATCAGATACAGTCTCTTCAGTATCACTCACCACTTCTTTTGAAACGTCCATCGAAGGAAGCATATTGCCGAGCAGTGAATCTAGCATCGACTTGGAAACAACCAGCAGTTTATCGGAAATAGGCAATTATTCATTTTTCCTTTTCTATTCGTTTTAAAATTAACATTTAATAATGCTAACATCATACATTATAAACTATTGTTAGGAATATATCTTGGTGGCTCTCGATTTGAGTTCTCTTAATTAAAATGAGGAAAACTCCTTGATAATGCACCTGATATATATATATAAGGCAAGAGATCATATAAACTTGATGAATATTTTCCAACAGATTCCAGTTCATTCTTGACAAGTGATATAGCTTCCACTGACGTGGTGTCTACTTCCCAAACATTATCAGATACAGTCTCTTCAGTGTCACTCACCACTTCTTTTGAAACGTCCATCGAAGGAAGCATATTGCCAAGCAGTGTATCTAGCATCGACCTGGAAACAACCAGCAGTTTATCGGAAATAGGCAATTATTCATATTTCCTTTTCTATTCGTTTTAAAATTAACATTTAATAATGCTAACATCATAGTTTTACATTTAACTCACATTTTTTTTTATTGACATAATATCAAATAGTCTGGCCCTTTCCGTTCGCAACTCAACCAATAAGGTCTGACTCACACAGCTGCCAGTTGTATGTATAATATCCATGTAAAGTTATTCAACATTTTATAGTCACCATGTAAGTTATTGCTTCATACCTTATAAGTTATTTTGAGCAATATATCTTAGTAGTGGTCGATTTGAGTTCTCTTAATTAAAATGAGGTAAACTCCTTGATAATGCAGATGATTTATATATAAGGCAAGAGATCATATAAACTTGATGAATATTTTCCAACAGATTCCAGTTCATTCTTGACAAGTGATATAGCTTCCACTGACGTGGTGTCTACTTCCCAAACATTATCAGATACAGTCTCTTCAGTGTCACTCAGCACTTCTTTTGAAACGTCCATCGAAGGAAGCATATTGCCAAGCAGTGTATCTAGCATCGACCAGGAAACAACCAGCAGTTTATCGGAAATAGGCAATTATTCATTTTCCTCTTCTATTTGTTTTAAATTTAACATTCCATAATGTTAACATCATAGTTTTACATTTAACTCATCATAGTTTTACATTTAACTCACAATTTGTTTTTATTGACATAATATCAAATAGTCTGACCCTTTCCGTTCTCAACTGAACAAAAAAGGTCTGAATGACACAGCTGCCAGTTTTAGGTATTACATTAATGTAAAGTTTTGCAACATTATAAAGTCACCATGAAAGTTATTGTTTCATACCTTATAAACTATTGTTAGGAATATATCTTGTTGGCTCTCCATTTGGGGTTTCTAAAGTAAAATGGGGAAGAGTCCTTGATAATGCACCTGATTTATACATAACGCAAGAGATCATATAAACTTGATAAATATTTTCCAACAGATTCCAGTATATTCATGACAAGTGATATAGCTTCCACTGACGTGGTGTCTACTTCCCAAACATTATCAGATACAGTCTCTTCAGTGTCACTCACCACTTATTTTGAAACGTCCATCGAAGGAAGCATATTGCCAAGCAGTGTATCTAGCATCGACCAGGAAACAACCAGCAGTTTATCGGAAATAGGCAATTATTCATTTTTCCTCTTCTATTCGTTTTAAATTTAACATTCCATAATGTTAACATCATAGTTTTACATTTAACTCACATTTTTTTTATTGACATAATATCAAATAGTCTGACCCTTTCCGTTCTCAACTAAACAAAAAAGGTCTGAATGACACAGCTGCCAGTTTAAGGTATTACATCCATGTAAAGTTTTGCAACATTATAAAGTCACCATGAAAGTTATTGTTTCATACCTTATAAACTATTGTTAGGAATATATCTTGGTGGCTCTCGATTTGAGTTCTCTTAATTAAAATGAGGAAAACTCCTTGATAATGCACCTGATATATATATATAAGGCAAGAGATCATATAAACTTGATGAATATTTTCCAACAGATTCCAGTTCATTCTTGACAAGTGATATAGATTTCACTGACGTGGTGTCTACTTCCCAAACATTATCAGATACATTCTCTTCAGTGTCCCACACCACTTCTTTTGAAACGTCCATCGAAGGAAGCATATTGCCAAGCAGTGTATCTAGCATCGAACTGGAAACAACCAGCAGTTTATCGGAAATAGGCAATTATTCATTTTTCCTTTTCTATTCGTTTTAAAATTAACATTTAATAATGCTAACATCATAGTTTTACATTTAACACACATTGTTTTTTACTGACATAATATGAAATAGTCTGGCCCTTTCCGTTCGCAACTCAACCAAAAAGGACTGACTGATACAGCTGCCAGTTTTATGTATAATATCCATGTAAAGTTATGCAACATTTTATAGTCACCATGTAAGTTATTGTTTCATACCTTATAAACTATTTTTAGCAATATACCTTAGTAGTGGTCAATTTGAGTTCTCTTAATTAAAATGAGGAAAACTCTTTGATAATGCACCTGATTTATATATAAGGCAAGAGATCATATAAACTTGATGAATATTTTCCAACAGATTCCAGTTCATTCTTGACAAGTGATATAGCTTCCACTGACGTGGTGTCTACTTCCCAAACATTATCAGATACAGTCTCTTCAGTATCACTCAACACTTCTTTTGAAACGTCCATCGAAGGAAGCATATTGCCAAACAGTGTATCTAGCATCGACCTGGAAACAACCAGCAGTTTATCGGAAATAGGCAATTATTCATTTTTCCTCTTCTATTTGTTTTAAATTTAACATTCCATAATGTTAACATCATAGTTTTACATTTAACTCACAATTTGTTTTTATTGACATAATATCAAATAGTCTGACCCTTTCCGTTCTCAACTGAACAAAAAAGGTCTGAATGACACAGCTGCCAGTTTAAGGTATTACATCCATGTAAAGTTTTGCAATATTATAAAGTCACCATGTAAGTAATTGTTTCATACCTTATAAACTATTTTTAGCATATGTCTACTTCCCAAACATTATCAGATACAGTCTCTTCAGTGTCACTCAGCACTTCTTTTGAAACGTCCATCGAAGGAAGCATATTGCCAAGCAGTGTATCTAGCATCGACATGGAAACAACCAGCAGTTTATCGGAAATAGGCAATTATTCATTTTTCCTTTTCTATTTGTTTTAAATTTAACATTCCTATTAACATCATGTTTACATAACATCATAGTTTTACATTTAACTCACAATTTTTTTTATGACATAATATCAAATAGTCTGCCCTTTCCGTTCTCAACTGAACAAAAAGGTCTGAATGACAAGCTGCCAGTTTTAGTATTACATCCATGTAAAGTTTTTGCAACATTTATAAAGTCACCATGAAAGTTATTGTTTCATACCTTATAAACTATTTTAGGAATATATTTGTGTGGTCCATTTGGGTTTCTAAAGTAAAATGGGGAAATCCTTGATAATGCACTTTGATTTATACATACGCAAGAGATCATATAAACTTGATGAATATTTTCCAACAGATTCCAGTTCATTCTTGACAAGTGATATAGCTTCCACTGACGTGGTGTCTACTTCCCAAACATTATCAGATACAGTCTCTTCAGTGTCACTCACACTTCTTTTGAAACGTCCATCGAAGGAAGCATATTGCCAAGCAGTGTATCTAGCATCGACACTGGAAACAACCAGCAGTTTATCGGAAATAGGCAATTATTCATTTTTCCTTTCTCTTTGTTTTAAAATTAACATTCATAATGTTAACATCATAGTTTTACATTTAACTCACATTTTTTTTATGACATAATATAAATAGTCTGCCCTTTCCGTTCTCAACTAACAAAAAGGTCTGAATGACACAGCTGCCAGTTTAAGTATTACATCCATGTAAAGTTTTGCAACATTTTAAGTCACCATGTAAGTAATTGTTTCATACCTTATAAACTATTTTTAGCAATATACCTTAGTAGTGGTCGATTTGAGTTCCTTAATTAAAATTAGGAAGACTCCTTGATAATGCACCTGATTTATACATAACGCAAGAGATCATATAAACTTGATGAATATTTTCCAACAGATTCCAGTTCATTCTTGACAAGTGATATAGCTTCCACTGACGTGGTGTCTACTTCCCAAACATTATCAGATACAGTCTCTTCAGTGTCACTCAGCACTTCTTTTGAAACGTCCATCGAAGGAAGCATATTGCCAAGCAGTGTATCTAGCATCGACTTGGAAACAACCAGCAGTTTATCGGAAATAGGCAATTATTCATTTTTCCTTTCTATTCGTTTTGAAATTACTATTTAATAATGCTAACATCATAGTTTTACATTTAAGTCACAATTCTTTTTTGTTATTGACATAATATCAAATAGTCTGACCCTTTCCGTTCGCAACTCAACCAAAAAGGTCTGAATGACACAGCTGCCAGTTTTATGTATTACATCCATGTAAAGTTATGCAACATTTTATAGTCACCATGTAAGTTATTGTTTCATACCTTATAAACTATTTTTAGCAATATACCTTAGTAGTGGTCGATTTGAGTTCCCTTAATTAAAATGAGGAAAAATCCTTGATAATGCAGATGGTTTATACATAACGCAAGAGATCATATAAACTTGATAAATATTTTCCAACAGATTCCAGTATCAACTTGATAAATATTTTCCAACAGATTCCAGTACATTCATGACAAGTGATATAGCTTCCACTGACGTGGTGTCTACTTCCCAAACATTATCAGATACAGTCTCTTCAGTGTCACACAGCACTTCTTTTGAAACGTCCATCGAAGGAAGCATATTGCCAAGCAGTGTATCTAGCATCGACATGGAAACAACCAGCAGTTTATCGGAAATAGGCAATTATTCATTTTTCCTTTTCTATTCGTTTTAAAATTAACATTTATTAATGCTAACATCATAGTTTTACATTTAACTCACATTTTTTTTACTGACATAATATGAAATAGTCTGGCCCTTTCCGTTCGCAACTCAACCAAAAAGGTCTGACTGACATAGCTGCCAGTTTTATGTATTATATCCATGTAAAGTTATGCAACATTTTATAGTCACCATGTAAGCTATTGTTTCATACCTTATAAACTATTTTTAGCAATATACTTTAGTAGTGGTCGATTTGAGTTCTCTTAATTAAAATGAGGAAAACTCCTTGATAATGCAGATTGTTTATACATTACGCAAGAGATCATATAAACTTGATAAATATTTTCCAACAGATTCCAGTACATTCATGACAAGTGATATAGCTTCCACTGACGTGGTGTCTACTTCCCAAACATTATCAGATACAGTCTCTTCAGTGTCACTCAGCACTTCTTTTGAAACGTCCATCGAAGGAAGCATATTGCCAAGCAGTGTATCTAGCATCGACATGGAAACAACCAGCAGTTTATCGGAAATAGGCAATTATTCATTTTTCCTTTTCTATTCGTTTTAAATTTAACATTCCATAATGTTAACATCATAGTTTTACATTTAACTCACATTTTTTTTGTTATTGACATCATATCAAATAGTCTGACCCTTTCCGTTCTCAACTGAACAAAAAAGGTCTGAATGACACAGCTGCCAGTTTTAGGTATTACATCCATGTAAAGTTTTGCAACATTATAAAGTCACCATGAAAGTTATTGTTTCATACCTTATAAACTATTGTTAGGAATATATCTTGGTGGCTCTCGATTTGAGTTCTCTTAATTAAAATGAGGAAGAGTCCTTGATAATGCACTTGATATATATATATATGTCAAGAGATCATATAAACTTGATGAATATTTTCCAACAGATTCCAGTTCATTCATGACAAGTGATATAGCTTCCACTGACGTGGTGTCTACTTCCCAAACATTATCAGATACAGTCTCTTCAGTGTCACTCACACTTCTTTTGAAACGTCCATCGAAGGAAGCATATTGCCAAGCAGTGTATCTAGCATCGACCTGGAAACAACCAGCAGTTTATCGGAAATAGGCAATTATTCATTTTTCCTTTTCTATTCGTTTTAAAATTAACTTCCCAAACATTATCAGATACAGTCTCTTCAGTGTCACTCAGCAACTCAACCAAAAAGGTCTGACTGACATAGCTGCCAGTTTTATGTATTACATCCATGTAAAGTTATGCAACATTTTATAGTCACCATGTAAGCTATTGTTTCATTCCTTATAAACTATTTTTAGCAATATACCTTAGTAGAGGTCGATTTGAGTTCTCTTAATTAAAATGAGGAAAACTCCTTGATAATGCCCCTGATTTATACATAACGCAAGAGATCATATAAACTTTATAAATATTTTCCAACAGATTCCAGTTCATTCTTGACAAGTGATACAGCTTCCACTGACGTGATGTCTACTTCCCAAACATTATCACATACAGTCTCTTCAGTGTCACTCAGCACTTCATATGAAACGTCCATCGAAGGAAGCAATTTGCCAAGCAGTGTATCTAGTATCGACCTGGATACAACCAGCAGTTTATCGGAAAAAGGTAATTATTCATTTTCCCTCTTCTATTCGTTTTAAAATTAACATATAATAATGTTAACATCATAGTTTTACATTTAACTCACAATTTTGTGTGTTATTGACATAATATCAAATAGTCTGACCTTTTCCGTTCGCAACTCAACCAAAAAGGTCTGAATGACACAGCTGCCAGTTTTAGATATTACATCCATGTAAAGTTATGCAACATTTTATAGTCACCATGTAAGTTATAATATACCTTGAGTGGTCGATTTGAGTTATCCTAATAAAATGAGGAAGACTCCTTGATAATGCACCTGATTTATACATAACGCAAGAGATCATATAAACTTGATAAATATTTTCCAACAGATTCCAGTTCATTCTTGACAAGTGATATAGCTTCCACTGACGTGGTGTCTACTTTCCAAACATTATCAGATGCAGTCTCTACAGTATCGCTCAGCACTTTTTTTGAAACGTCCATCGAAGGAAGCATATTGCCAAGCAGTGTATCTAGTATCAACCAGGATACAACCAGCAGTTTATCGGAAATAGGTAATTATTCATTTTTCCTCTTCTATTCGTTTTAAAATTAACATTTATTAATGCTAAGATCATAGTTTTACATTTAACTCACACTTTTTTATGTTATTGACATAATATAAAATAGTCTGACCTTTTCCGTTCGCAACTCAACCAAAAAGGTCTGAAAGACACTGCTGCCAGTTTTAGATATTACATCCATGTAAAGTTATGCAACATTTTATAGTCACCATGCAAGTTATTGTTTCATACCTTATAAGTTATTTTGAGCAATATACCTTAAAATTGGTCGATTTGAGTTATCCTAATTAAAATGAGGAAGACTTCTTGATAATGCACCTGATTTATACATAACGCAAGAGATCATATAAACTTGATAAATATTTTCCAACAGATTCCAGTTCATTCTTGACAAGTGATATAGCTTCCACTGACGTGGTGTCTACTTACCCAACATTATCAGATACAGTATATTCAGTATCACTCACCACTTCTTTTGAAACGTCCATCGAAGGAAGCATATTGCCGAGCAGTGTATCTAGCATCGACCTGGAAACAACCAGCAGTTTATCGGAAATAGGCAATTATTCATTTTTCCTTTTCTATTCGTTTTAAAATTAACATTTAATAATGCTAACATCATAGTTTTACATTTAACTGACATTTTTTTTAATGACATAATATGAAATAGTCTGGCCCTTTCCGTTCGCAACTCAACCAAAAAGTTCTGACTGACCCAGCTGCCAGTTTTAGGTATTACATCCATGTAAAGTAATTCAACATTTTATAGTCACCATGTAAGTTATTGTTTCATACCTTATAAACTATTTTTAGCAATATACCTTAGTAGTGGTCGATTTGAGTTCTCTTAATTAAAATGAGGAAAACTCCTTGATAATGCACCTGATTTATATATAAGGCAAGAGATCATATAAACTTGATGAATATTTTCCAACAGATTCCAGTTCATTCTTGACAAGTGATATAGCTTCCACTGACGTGGTGTCTACTTCCCAAACATTATCAGATACAGTCTCTTCAGTGTCACTCAGCACTTCTTTTGAAACGTCCATCGAAGGAAGCATATTGCCAAGCAGTGTATCTAGCATCGACATGGAAACAACCAGCAGTTTATCGGAAATAGGCAATCATTCATTTTTCCTCTTCTATTTGTTTTAAATTTAACATTCCATAATGTTAACATCATAGTTTTACATTTAACTCATCATAGTTTTACATTTAACTCACAATTTGTTTTTATTGACATAATATCAAATAGTCTGACCCTTTCCGTTCTCAACTGAACAAAAAAGGTCTGAATGACACAGCTGCCAGTTTAAGGTATTACATCCATGTAAAGTTTTGCAACATTATAAAGTCACCATGTAAGTAATTGTTTCATACCTTATAAACTATTTTTAGCAATATACCTTAGTAGTGGTCGATTTGAGTTCCCTTAATTAAAATGAGGAAAACTCCTTGATAATGCAGATGATTTATACATAACGCAAGAGATCATATAAACTTGATGAATATTTTCTTCTTGACAAGTGATATAGCTTCCACTGACGTGGTGTCTACTTCCCAAACATTATCAGATACAGTCTCTTCAGTGTCACTCACCACTTCTTTTGAAACGTCCATCGAAGGAAGCATATTGCCAAGCAGTGTATCTGGCATCGACCTTGAAACAATCAGCAGTTTATCGGAAATAGGCAATTATTCATTTTTCCTTTTGTATTTTTTTTTTAAATTATCATTTAATATAACATCATAGTTTTACATTTAAGTCACATTTTTTTTGGTTATTGATATAATATCAAATAGTCTGACCCTTTCCGTTCGCTCTTGAACCAAAAAGGTCTGAATGACACTGCTGCCAGTTGTATGTATTACATCCATCTGAAGTTATGCTACATTATGTAGTCACCATGTAAGTTATTGTTTCATACCTTATAAACTATTTTTAGCAATATACCTTAGTAGTGGTCGATTTGAGTTCTCTAAATTAAAATGAGGAAGACTCCTTGATAATGCACCTGATTTATACATAACGCAAGAGATCATATAAAATTGATAAATATTTTCCAACAGATTCCAGTTCATTCTTGACAAGTGATATAGCTTCCACTGACGTGGTGTCTACTTCCCAAACATTATCAGATACAGTCTCTTCAGTGTCACTCAGCACTTCTTTTGAAACGTCCATCGAAGGAAGCATATTGCCAAGCAGTGTATCTAGCATCGACTTGGAAACAACCAGCAGTTTATCGGAAATAGGCAATTATTCATTTTTCCTCTTCTATTCGTTTTTTTAAATTAACATTTAATAATGTTAACATCATTGCTTTACATTTAACTTACAAAAATGATTTTGTTATTGACATAATATCAAATAGTCTGACCCTTTCCGTTCGCAACTCAACCAAACACGTCTGAATGACACAGCTGATAGTTTTATGTTTTACATCCATGTTTAGTTATATAACATTTATAATCACCATGTAAGTTATTGTTTCATACCTTATAAACTATTTTTAGCAATATACTTTTGAAGTGGTCGATTTGAGGTTACTAAATATATATGAGGAAGACTCTTTGATAATGAACCTGTTTATACAAAACGCAAGAGATCATATAAACTTGATAAATATTTTCTAACAGATTCCACTTCATTCTTGACAAGTGATATAGCTTGGAATCAACCAGCACCATTTCGATATTAGGCATTCTTCATTTCCTTTTCTACATTTATTCGTTTTTACTATGTCATTGAATATAACTCGAAAAGATATGTGTATTATCGATATTTTATGATGTAAAATTCCTTTCGCTTCGTCGTCAAGTACTTTCAAATGACAAAGATGCTATTTAATTTCAGCATATAATCATATAAAGTTGTATATAATTTTATATTATCATTTAAGTTTATTGGTTACATATTTTTTTATTTTTATCAAAATTTATCAGTAGGTGTCGATTTCTGGTTTCTTAATTAAAATCAGGTACATGGAAATTCACGTAAGTTACATTTATCATATAAACTTGATATATTTTTTTCAACACATTCTTGATAAGTGATATAGCTTCGACTGACTGGGTCATATAATATCTATGTATTTTACTTGACCGGGTATGGTTTGGTGCAACGATTCTTCGTTGTACTAGATTATTCCCGCGGAATCGCAGTAATGTTATTTACTGTTGTGATTCGTCTGAATCGATATGTATTATAACATTTCGCTGTGCCTAACCACAGAATATGGGCTATGGCTTTCACAATGAAAACTGGCTTTGTTGGCTCTTTGCTTTCAAGCCGATTGTTGTGGGTTCGATCATCTTTGGAGTCTCCGTGATGAGTGAGCTACAATGTGTTTCTAATATTGAATGGTTCAACGAATCACTCCTGATAGTGATTGCGTCACTCTGTGCTACTTTGTTAACGTTACTGATTAGGGAAAGTAACTGCTGATGGGACCTTTACTGGTAAAACTTTCATTACTGTCAGTATCCCGGGAAAGATAAATTGGACAGCTCCATAAATTAATAATAGGAGCTGTTTACTGGTAGTTAAAATGAGAACACAATACCATTTCATTACTTTTTAACACTCATGTAACTTGGTAGCGTGGTCTTCTAGAAATATGACGTATTTTTGAAAAATACCTAGATCCCACTCCTTTCATTTCAATATGCTTTCTTTCATTTTAATACTTAACCGAGCATCCTAAAAAGAGGACTCTGTTCTTCATGTCATGTTGTCTTCATACATAATGCTAGATATTTTCCGTCACCATCGTTCAGAATCGATATTTGGCATAAATGTTACATCAGCACTCGTTTTTTTCTACCGCTCAAATAATGAGATCTTCAGTAATAATCTTTATCGTCTTTGTCTTTTTAAATATCAAAAGGCTTTAGTTCCCTATTCACGAGCAGTGAAACAATCCCTACTTTAACGGACTACTCAGTCCTGGTATCGATTTCGACTCCCATGATCAATTCTGAGGATACTTCAACCGCAACAAGTGGACAAATCATCAGTATACCTGAAACAACAGAACAACTTAGCAGGTCGGCAGACTTTTGTAAGTAGACCAATTTGGTGTGCATGATATTTCATTCAAGCTCATTCAGAGCTGTTGCTTATTGTATGAAAATAAAGTGTTGCACAGGAAGAAAATCTCTCCGGAATAAGGTCTACAAAATCAATAATTTCGTGCATTATGTGCATGTGCCTTCTTTAAAGGAAATGTTTTTAGTTTGTCAAAAAGATAGACTTACTCTGCTTGAGATCATGTTATTTAACATGATTCTATAATAAAGTATTTCCGTTTTTTCGACACATTTCAAAATTTTAAAAATCAAAAGTAGTTTCCCTTTAAATATCAGCTTTCATATAATGATAGATATATGTCATTAAATCAATTTTTTAGCGAACAAATCGCCCTACAAAAATAATTTATCACATATAAATAAAACATGTCAAACACGGAAAACATCATTTGTGATTTTAACAACTAAGTTATGATCCTTAGAGCTGATATTTGCTCTATATTTTAACCATAAAACATAAAACGTCCTATATCATGGTTTTACACTACAAATGATTTCTTTGTTGACAGTCTCCACTACCGAGTTCGTGTCAATTACAAGGACATCTTATGTAATTCCAAGCAGCCAGGTTTCATTCGGTAATAAACATTTAATTTGTCACTGTAACATAATACTTTTGATGATCGTCTTGAATATGGCTGTTCAATACGAATAAAATACACGATATGAGACAGAACTACAACTATTTATCTTGTATATTACCATTTATTTAAGCATAATGATGAGATATAAATACTGATATAAGAACCATACTCTATTTATATGCACGAGGGCTAATCTTATTTTAATCATTAAAATTTAATTTTAACGAATAAAATACACGATATGAGACAGAACTATTACTTTAAGCATAATATATATAATATATATAATATAATATATATAAATATATAATATTAAGAAGAGAGAGAGAGAGAGAGATGAAATCTGATCAATATACTCACGTCTGGCAACAGGTAGTTTAGATTGATGTTCACTCTCTCAATAAATTAGAACAGTAACTGTAACTCAAATCTTAAAAAAGAGAGGGGAAAAATTTCGTGATTATCTTAATTTAAATAAATAAATCCTATCTAAATTCGTGTGATTTAGCAACTCATGAAAAAACATAGTATTTAGCATTTTTAAACTATGCCATATGTAAAAAAAATGTGTCTAATATGGTCGTTGTACGTAAATATTTAGACACGAATGTGCACGTTTATGCACCTTTTTCAGTTAAGTAATACAATAGCTGCTGTGCTTATGTTTTCAGCTATATTCGTATTTTTGATCTGGATAATACGAATACTTCTTATGATGAAACGAATATTCGATTGTATCGTTACAGTCCCACTTAATAAAATATAAGAAGGACTTGAGAAAGTACCCACATTATTTGAGTTTTACCGTTATATATGTAAATATTTAGTTTTAGACATCGTGAATACGAATATACGTATCATGCGTTTAAGTATGGAATTTAACAAATATTTGAGTGTGTCGTTACAGCTCTACCTTTGCAGAACAAACTGTTTTAGCTATGAAGCGGTATATATTTTCGTACATGAGTGAACAGTGTGTTACTTTACTATACTTGCATACATCTGTTTTGATTCATTTGTTTCCTAATTTTCTAGAATGTGACTCTCTACCAGACATCGATAACGGCAATGTTCACGTGCCTTCGAGACAGGTTGGGGCTAATGCTACATATACCTGTAGCACTGGATATAAAATAACTTCTGGCAATGAAGTACGGATATGTGGTACTGATCTGTTATGGAGCGGAGAACAACCAAATTGTACCATTATTGGTAAATATTGGAAGAACAATTGAACATTCTGATAAAAAATACCAAAAGAGAAAGAACACTTACATGATTTAGTGAACACTCTGACAAATACTAAAACTTTTTGTTAATCAAATATTGATTCAAGCACTTCTTAAATGTAAATAACATCTTAGTAAATGTAGATATTAAAAACCCGGGAAAATGTTAATAAGTATTCCTTTATCGAATCTCAAGATATATTTCACGTTCGGTCAATGGATTTCATTCTTATTATCCTTATTTCAAATACTGAGATTTATTTCTTTTACATTTAGATGCAAAGAGGCGTTTTTTTAAATCGTAGTAATATTTGACTACGGATCAAAAGGTTGCATGTATGGTCGTGGTGCTTAAAGAGAACCTGCTTCTACAAATGACACCATTCACTGACAAAAGTTGATATCACTTCAAGATTCCAATGTATATATACAAATAACCACCAATACCTCGACAATACATCGTGTCATCCTAAGAAATGTAAAGACGGAATTCCATACGGCTAAGCAAAGCGATACAGGAGAATTATATCTGACGATTCGAAATTCAACGCTTCTCTCCAGCAACTACGTATTTTATTCCTTGACAGAAACTATCCCAAATCAGTGATAGACAAAGCTTTTAGTGATGTGTCCCGTATGTCTCAAGTGGTTTAAAGATTTCACGTAGTGGACTTTCTTGGCTTGGTACAATATCAACTGAATCAATCGCACCTTGAATTAACTCGTAATTGTTGAATTTACACAATGATATATCCATATGTATCCCTGAGTCGTTACCTGTGACAAGGTTAACAGATGATTGCTTATTGACCCAGTAACTACGGTTGCACAGTATAAATTTATATAAGACCGATCTAAGCGTTATCAAATTGTGGCGTATTTATTGATCCGCAATATGAAAATTTGCCAGGAAAGTTGTTGATATCGTGGCAAAAAGAAAGAAATGTAATACATACTACGAAAAAATATATGAAACGACAACTTTTGGCTCGTACGCGAATATATCATGTAGTTTTGGATACAATCCATCTCCTGAGGCTATACGATGCTTAACAAATGGATCCTGGGAAATTGCAATTTGCAATGGTATGATATAACGTTGAAAGCTAAATACATGCTCAATATATATATATATATATATATATATATATATATATATATATATTCCTTGTTCAGTTGTCCCGCTTTTTCCATTAAAATTTTTTTTTTATGTCAACTGTGTTTTGCTATGCATCTATTTATCTATTCACAAAACGTCTTTTCTGTTTTGTATGGATTGATGTATTGATTTCGATTTACTGAAAGGCCCATTTACTATCGTATAACGAGTTTCTATATATAAAGAAATAAAAAGATATGCTCGTTTAGTCATATTCTGGTTTCGTCTTAAATTTATTATATTGTTAATTATAACACGTGAATATGGCTATTTTAATGGTATATAATAATCACAAATTACAATGATATGCAGCCACGTGTTCGGACGGTCCCTGTCAGAATGGTGCGACATGCGAAATAGAGGACAACGTGCACATATGTCATTGTGAAACTAATTTTGCTGGAAAGTTCTGTGATAAAGGTAAGAAATCATTAAAAATAAGAGTAATTTAAGTTTGCCTTTTATTACTCTTCCATTTTGCATATACTATCCTTCAGGGTAAGGCATCGGCTCTGATCCATTGACATCATAAAACAACTGGTCGTATCATCCCCACACTTAACCAACCAGTCTTATGTAGGTAACTGAAATAAAGGCGAAATATGAAATAGGTTCCAATTATGATTCTCTGGCCTTTAAATATAGAAAAAGTGTGATTTTAATTGACGTATTTATTATCATCGTTTTATTATTGATATTAGTACCCTAGGTGACATGTATATAAAAATGTATTACACTTTTATTACCTATTACGTTTTGTATATTTCAAAGGAAGTGTAATTCTCGTGTTTAAATGTATTTAGTTATACCATGATTGTCTTAATATTAGTTTTTATTATTCTATAAAACAAAGTTGTATTTAATGAGAAGCATAAAACCGTTCTATGTGTAATTATCGTTAGCATTATATATCTTTTTAAGTTCAAACCTATTTATTTTACGTCGAAACAAGTTCTTACAACTTATGATAATCCCTTTCGACGGTTCCTGGGTTGGACCGGTACTTTGCATTAAGAATTATTGCCTCCAACGGGGTTCGAACCCACAACCTTCGGATCCCTAATCGGATAAATTACCTCTTGATCACGGCGCCCGTGTGTGTGTTTTAATTGATGATGATGATAATGATGATGATGATGATGATTAAAAGCATATAGTATGACTAATAGTACCCTAATAATGACAAAATATTCTACAAATTTGTTCAAATATGAAAATAGGAGGTACCTTCTCCATAAATCTCTCTCCCTTTCTCTCTCTCTCTCTTATTGATATAAACGTATAAATCAAATACTGTATAAGTTGTCTGTTGTTATTATATATCTATTATTGTATCATATCAGCTGGTGTACCGACTGTATGTTGAATAAAGTCTATCTATTTATCTATATATTCAGAGGTGGTCACTCAGCTGCCGTTTCCTATCAACGGGAGCATTTTCACTCCGAAAATAGTCGACGATTGCCTAGAAATACCACATCTACCTTGTGATATTCAAGTGGCAGACATATACCGTTCTAAGTTTTATGTGAGTTGAATTTCATACAAAAAGTCATATATGCATCTAGTGTATTTATATCTTTAACGCATGTGTATTCTTTGTTTAGTTTTCTGATTTTCCATTTCATATCATCTTGGCCATGTTCTCATTCGCATTCCATTCAACATTCCCCTTGTATTTCAAATTGTCACTTTGAAAGTTCAAATGCTTCAGGAGTCATTACAACCATTTCAAGCCAGCTTGGTATTTGAAGTTAGCTAGATGCAATATAAAAGCTTGTGTTCGGTATTTATATAATAATTTTTACTTTTGCTTGCTCGTTCAAATTGATATCTACTTTCGGTTAAGTTTTAACGGCACAGCTACTTTATTCTTTAATAGATAATTTTCAGTTAATTTATGAATAGGAATATAATATAATTTTCAATAACTTTATGCTATAAAAAAATTAACAAGTTTACTTGAAATTTGTAGAGCGCATTAAAACGTGAAGTTTATAAACATGCATTTATAGATATTAGCGGTAAAAAAATGAAGAAAGCTTGTATTGATATATAAGTAAGAAAATTTAAATGTATCATTTGCAAGCAAACCTCGATTTTTTTCTTAATGTGATAAGACGGTTGAATATGACATCGGCCCGAAAAATGATACTTATATCGTTAGCAGTGCTCCAGCCATGATTTGAAAAGGGCAGGGTGCTAGTGGCCTAAAGGGGCATCCGATTCGCGAAGCGATGAGAAGAGGGAGGGTGCGGGGGGGGTACCCCCTCCTGGAAGGGGGTTTGGGGGATCTTCACCTGGAAAATCTTTCAAATTAAGAATTTCTTTATTTTATCAAGATTTTCATTTTATTATCCCTGTTCTTAGATAGCAGTGGGTTGGGGAAGCATCACACTGACTATCTTACAAAGAGTTCATATATACAAGCATCTTTTAAAACTCTTTTTTAGAATCAAAGGACAACAAAATGAGTTAATATATGTTACCTAAAAGAATTGATAATACTAATAGGAGAGGAAAGTAAACATAAGAGAAAAGGGGTGCTTTTGCATTTATGTGCAGATTTGATAAGTTGCTTGGAAATATATATTTTGCAGAGTTTAAAAATGGAATTTGTTTCAATAACATTTGATCACTAATCTTATTATTGTAATGTTGCTTTTTCCGGTTAATCTTTACCAAAAGTAAATAAATGCCAATGAAGCTCGCATTTCAGTTGCATATTGCTGAAAAACTTCAAAAACGGGCATCCAAGTCTCCTCAGAAAAACATGGATCCCAATTAAATTTTGTATAAATTTCTAAATATGTATACCATAGAGAGGCCCGCATTTTGTTGACTCCAAAGTGCTCTCCCCCAGCCCCAGAACATGAAAAAAGCATAGTTAGATGCACGAAAACGGCAGTTGTATTTGCAATTGATAAAAAATGCATTCCTTTTTCTGAAAATATGATGACATTCAAAATATGAACTTTCTTCTGTAACATTGAAAGTAATCCAAATAAAAGGTATAAGATCTAGAATTGTTTTTATAGATATGTATGTATTATCCATTCTGACCGGATAATTAACAATACAAGAAATATCTTTTCAAAGTTGAATTGGTTATGTAGAGACTCAGATTAAAATTGTAATAATTTTAAAATAAAATTCCACTTGGATAAACATAATAATTGTGTAATCAGAGTTTTCATTAAGTTTTTTCTTTTGTCTCCAGAACTTTTTTTTTTCAAAACACAACAATGGGAACTTTTATGCTTATCTCAAAATATCTTTTTTTTTAAATTTATTGGAAAAAAAAAGTAATAATGCAAACTTATCTCAGTGCATTTAGTAACCCCACTTTACATATGACTACCCTACGATCATAAATATTGTTAGTTTAAAGCCAATCTTTATTTTAAAAAAAATGATGTGATGCAACTGTGTCCAGTTTAGATAGTCAATCTCGAAAAATGATTTTTGACATTTTTTTATCTCACCTCACAACTTTTAAGTTGTGACTTGTTCTCGCTTTCGTCTAAAGTAGGATTTTTCACAACTGAGCTATCGTTAATATGAATACTTAAATGGACTTAATATAGAAATACTTAAATGGACTTAATATAGAAATCAAAGCAACGCATTAAATACTGACGGAAGAGACATGGCGCATTTATAAGGATCTCATTATGCATTAACATTTAGCTTTATTGAACGAGGTACATGGCTGCAAAACAAAACTGCAAAGCAATGGATTTTCTTTTCTATAAGATACACCAAATATGCAATAATAAAAAATGTACATTTAACGGTTACCATTTCCGTCTAGGCTGATCTAAAATGTAGACAATAAATAATTTAGCAACTTATATAAAAATTTAAACTAACTTCATCAAACAGTTGGAACTAACACAATTATTTCAATCTTGTAAATGAGGAATATGATTATGCTTTCATACCAAGACAAGTAAATGACTAACGTTATGTACGTTTGTGATGCTAATTTGTGAATTTATATTCTACAACACCAAAGATCTGCGAGAATGGGATTGTAACCTTCAATGGAAAGTATCGCTCAAGCTCTGTGCCTCATGAAAAGACGGAACTAAATTTAATGGCAAGACGTGAAGTTGTGGCTGCATACTTAACTAATATTGACGCAAGAATTCATGGATCCATTCACTACAATGTTTATTCAGAAGACGACCTGCAACTTGATTCAAACGCTAATGTGAAGAATAAGGCGAAAGAGTTACTCAAAAAAGTTAAGGCAGAAAGTTCAAATCTATTTATAACGATTGTCGTCACCTGGGAAAATGTTGTCGAATATAAAAAGGCTCTCAACCGTGTAAGTATACAAATACATATAGAAAACTGTATTAGAAATAACCTAGACTTTTTTCTTCATAAGTAGCACTTAAGTCTTAAAATACATAATACTTATAGATACAATTCAGTATACTTTCTGCACAGGAACGTCATTGGGTCCAAAGGCTAAATATATCAGAAATAAGGTTGTTGGATGCGTGAATTTTTTGTGTTTGTTATTTGGGGTGGGGGATTGGTTCATAAGATACATTGCTTTAACATGTCGTATGCTTACCGTGTAATTAATTAAATGCTACTTACGTTATTTCAGACGTCAACTTTTCAGCTATGTATTGTCTCTGACGGCATATCGGGTACATTTGCCTTTGTTTCTTATCTAAATGGACAAATGCAGTTTGAATCTAAAGAAAATTTAGCCGGTTTTGTGACGACAAAAAACTTTGTTGCTGAAATATAAACTTAATACCGCTAACCCTATCGGTCAAAACACAAATCTCGGTAAGTATGTTTTATATGTGTTTACTTATAACGTCTCACTGACACTTTTCTGCCGTTTATGAACTTTAAGCTAATATCGACATATTTCATGTAACATTATTACTATAACATGCCAGAGACAAAAAACAGGATTGAACAAACAAATAAATTACCCTGAAATTGGTTCAATCACCGCTGAAAGTACCGTTATGCGCTGACCACTTACTATAAGAGAAACATAGACTTACACCGACTTTTCCAGGGGGTGACGTTCTTACCGCTACAAATAAACTTGAGAAGTTAATATATACTAGATAAAATATAGAAAATCATCATGAATTTGATAGAACAGTAAACATTTAAAATATAATTGTGGCAAACATAGACATACACTTATTCATTTACTTATTTTCTAATATTCTTTTATAAACGGTAATATTTTTATACAAGTAGAAATATAAAGTTTTATATATTAAGGCCAGAGTGGATTTCTCTACATGAAGTTGAACACCGGAAGGAACAGGGCATTGTCTGGTTGCCTAAAATGTCGACGTTGGGTAGACAAAGAACGAAGTGATTTGTGGCAGCTTCAGCAATGGTGGACAGCCATACCTTGGTGTCCTTGCGACCTTTGGTTCCATTTCTTTACCAGAATGTTTACTCGCATACCACGGTACTACTCGCCCTACTACTATGACGAGTGTTATAGTGTGACACCATCATGGCGCATTGGAACCACAGGATCAGTAAGATAAACTTACACGACGAGGAAGCACTTGAATCCTTAGTTCTTAGGGTGATTCTTCCAGTCCAGACACTATGATATGAGAATATATGTTGGTATACTTTTAAAAGTATCCGAGATAACCCTTAGTCTATATTTCGGAAAATAATGAAATAAGATTAAATACTTGCACACATAGTGAAATTGATACGAGATGATATCATTTGGTGTTATACGCACATAAAAGTTTTTTAAATTCTTGAGTGTATTAATTCTTATTCATGGTCTTAACCAAGAATTCACTTCAAAGGAATCATATCTAGTTCTGTCCCTCAGGATTTATATTTTATATGTCAATGGAATTTTACTGCATAACATGTTTGTCCCAGCCGCAAAATACTATTCAACCCAGGAACCCTCGGGAGGAATTAGTACAAGTTGTAAGAACTAAAAAAATTAACTTAACATAACATGCCTGACGTATAATCTCTTAAAATGACGTAATGAATAGATAACGTCACTGAATGTTAATATATTTTCCAAATCTACTTTGTAGAAATAGAACGTAAACAAGTTTCAAGTTCAATCGTTATTATGCGTTTTGTTAAGACACATTTCCTAATCATACATCTTTAGCATTTGTTAAGAAAAATAAACGTGATCAGTTTATAATCAGTAATTTGCAACGATGCTGCCAACATTGGTCTTAACTAAGATTCTCTTTGTGTAAATTTTGATCAGTTTTAACATTAAATTTCACAGTTGTGTTGCTACAATTCCTTGGGTTCCTATGTGACAGTCGACCTGGAATTGGCTTCAATACAAAATACAATCCTGCCAAGAGGCAACATAGAACAAATTATCTTGCCTCCGACCTGTCGATGAGATCAACATGCTGCAACGCTGGGCTGTGTAATTTGTTCTACAGTGTGAGACCAGAGAATTCCTTCTGTTTGTCCTTCATACTCATCATAGGTAAGACAAGGATGTCTGTGGTGTTTATTTTAATTTGATTAGTGGAATTACTTAATCGAGATTTCTTTGCTTTAAACATAAAATTCAATTTTGCAAAACAGTACAAAGCAATTTCATACAATATTGTACAAAATTTTGCATAGTTTGTAAACAATTTGAATAAATATATTAAGGTGGGAAGTAAACCGAAAGCTTAAAGTTTTCTGAAAATTCGTTTAAACGAGGAAATGTAACTATCTTCTAGCAAAACAACTGGAAATTAAATAAAAAGATACAGTCGTACGTACCAAAATATCCTAAATATCCAAGTAAACCGAAACAAATTTTAGATAAAGTTTAAACAATAAATCAGACTCTGTCCACCCTCCCCCCCCACACACACACGCGCGCGCGCATAATATATATAATATATATATATATATATATATATATATATATATATATATATATATATATATATATATATATATATATATATATTTATTTGTTGCGTATGTTCCATTTACACCTTTGTAACATAACCCATCATTTCTTTTTTTCTGTTAGAGTTTGACATCTTTGTGTGTTTAGGAGTTGTATGCTCTTGAAAAAAAAAACAACGTTAAAAAATGTTTAAAATATATATATAGAGTTTTGAAAGGGTTTAAGATAAAATACATTCCTCGTCGGTTGTAGTAGAATATAATTATCATTTTTATGCTTAATAGTTTATTATATACGATTTATTTTGACAGGTGGAGGTATGGGGGACCCACATATCCAGACACTAGACGGTAAAACGTACACCTTTAACGGACATGGTGAATACATCATGCTCACTGTCGCCAGGTTCCAGTTGCAGGCCAGAATGGAACCGTATGTTAAAACAGATAACCAGACAGTTGGGGCAACTATATTCACAGCATTTGCAGCCCGAGACGACGGTGAAACGGGCGCACACTTTATGGTCAATCTAAATGCGTCTAAAACAGGTATAAAATATAATTAGTTTGCAATTCATATCAAAACTTTTTCACCAATACTTAATGAGTTTTCTGACTGTTACACATATGTTCAAAAATATTTAACTCTCCTTTATATCACAATTGAACATTTACATACTGATATTGGTGTTTTACAGAAAAAATGACAAAACATGAACATATTTCTGATAAATATTTCATCAGGATTAGAGATTAAGGCAAACAGAGTAGACAGGACTCATGAGTTTTATTCTGAGGACGAATTCAACCCTGAAGATACGAATGACTCCATCTCTCTTGGTAGACCGGAGAAAAATGTTCTGCAAGTTTACTTTACAAATGCAGGTTCGTTGCGTTTTAATCTATGAAATAAAATTTGCACGCATAGATATTTATCGATTATCTCCTTGAACGAAAACGAAAGCATTCCTTACCCTAGGGATTAGATAACGTATTATGTTACAAGTAAATGGCGATTTCATTTCATGTAGAGTGGTTTAAATTACTATCATCCCGTTTTTCTAAACACGTTGATATAAAAGTTGAGAAAGATACACTCAAATACAAAAAGCATACGTGTAAAAAGTTCAAAATTCTTTATTCATTCGTACTAGACCGGTCGCGGTAGAAGAGTGGTTAGAATGTCCATCCTTTGCAATGTTTTATTTCAGAGATAACCATGTTCGTCAAACTAACTAATGGACTGCTTACTGTATCATGCAACGTACCGGAGAAATATGGAAACCAAACACGTGGTCTGTTGGGAAACATGAACAACAATCCGGATGATGATTTTATCATGAGAAATGGCAGCCTTTTACCCGCAAACTCATCAGAGAGGACACTTTTCTCATTCGGGCAAACATGTACCTATAATTACAATTGTACACGTGAAACGTTTATCTTTACGAATATTTCAATGAACAATTTTATCTTATGAAATAAATGCATGTTTATTTGTATCGGATACTAAATTATTGTGATGTTGTATAACTTCTTTTTTTATCAAAACAAAGAATGGAAAGATCCAAATTTTGATTATTATGATGATTTCGTAAAAAATACGAAATGTTGATGAGTTTTATGAACATTGCCCATAAATTTACATACATATACTGTACAAAGCTCAAACCGAAATGTCAACAACAATTATTGTCATAAACCGTGTGTTTAATCTACCCGAAGGCTGCGTTAGTGTACATCAAATATTTTGAACATCAATGTCAATACAACGAATTTCAAAACGTATACATTGTAATTTACTAATGCATTAAAGTAGAACGTATCTCAAGCAAAGCTGATATGCACATAGCTAGATAAAGATTTGTTGTACGGGTTCTCGATTTATCATCTTTAAATTTACAGGGATTGTTGAAAAGCAACAAGACTCTGTGTTTGAATATCCACCGGGAGCAAATTTCACGAACTATCGTGACCTCGATGTCAAGGTAAACTACCTGGACGAGGCAAACCCGATAGAAGTGGCAGCGGCACGGGACTTCTGTGGCAATGACAACATTCCGTGTATTTTTGACAAGGTGTTTACCGGAAGTGATGCTATTGCAATTGATACTAAAGACGAAATCATCCAGAATGAAAATGATACGAAATTACTAAGTAAGCCCTGTATATTTGCAGTTGTTTAAAGATATGTTAAAATATAATATCACAAATGATTCACATAATGTTTAAAAGAGCATCATATCAACTACATCTTACTTTAGTTCTGGATTGAAAAAAGAAATATATATTAAAAAATGCATTTAACCTTTGATGAGAACATGAAACTGGATGCTGGAAAATATTAAATGCCACATTAATAAACAAGACTCAATAGGAAATATAAAGTTGAATTGAAAATCAAAAATCTGGTCGGTAATGGAGTTATTCTTTATATATATATATATATATATATATATATGCTGAATATAACACTACATATATTATGTTAATAATGTAACATTTCTATGTAAAAGCACTATTATTAAATCAAAATACGTGTTCATCACCTTAACATATCACATGTTCTACTGATATTCGCATAAGTGCATATGTTTTACTATCAAGATTAGAATCTGAACTACGTGAAGCTTCCCCGACCTGGTCTCATCTATGACGGGGATAATAAAAGTTTGAAAACAAAGTAAAGATTTATATAGAAGGCATACAGAATCATGTCCAGTCAACTTTGTCCCTGGCATACATGTGTATTGCTTAAAGCTTTAAGTGCGAATAAAACAACTAAGAATACAATGCTAATTGGTTTAAGGCTTTAATTCAGATGTCGCTCTCCAAATCATGAAATTGTGAATCTAAGTGAATTTTACTAAAATGTATTATTTGCAGAGAATAAAGCACCAACGCTTAATATATCGAAAGCGTCGGTCAATACGACAACTGGGAAAATCCACGCCACGATTGGAATTCCACGTACATTGAAGGTGACAGCTACAGACGATGATGACGTCACATTTAAAGTCACAAGTGGAAAAGACGTTGCAACATTAAATCAGCAGAACTACACAGCAAATCTAACCATAACTCTGCAAAGTAACAAGGAGGTTACAATCAGGTAGCTTATTTAGTCAATTATTTCCTTACTTTACTATTTTATATGTTAGTGTTAGCGAAGTTTGAGTAGTTAGAACAACACTCGTGACTGCTTTGGATTTACTGGTTTCGTTTCCGTTTTGTATTCATTAGTTTTCTCGATTACATCGGTTGCTACGTGGTCAGTATCATACAAACCATCCGTGCCCGCGATATATGTCATATCATGTCATTTGCCCTTAAGATTTCCATTGTTTGACATTTAAAATCTAATTTTGTGAAGTTATATGCCCGGCATTGATAGGATTGGTTGCTATTATGGGACGTATGCCTTAAATGTATTAACAGTTGGATAAGGGAGCTGTGGTCTAGTAATAACGTAGGGGGTTCGAACCCCGATCGGGCAAGGGTTGTTCAGGACTATGCCAGGAGAAAAATACTCTTCAACCCAGGAACCGCCGTGAGGGATAAGCATTAGTTGTAAGAACTTGATTGCCAGTCGTTTAAAAGAAATAAATTAAAACTAACCGTGCGATACAAGGTTGCATTTATTTTGTAGTCAGGTATACTTGATATGATTTATATGATTGGTTCCTTGCCTTGAACTGTTGACTACAAAACAGCGTTTAGTTTTAGTTTTTATCCAATTTTCGCTTTGTAATTTTTACCAATTATATCTTACGAATTCTTTTATGATTAAGATTGTTGGTAATACTACTATGATATGTGTTCCCTGAAGTGTTGTTGCTGAAGACAGCATGGGCGTGACGTCACCGACAGTTGTGGTTGACGTCATCGCGTGTACTGGTTGTAACGGCAACGGCGACTGTAACTATACCGATACGCGACCAACATCTAATGAACAGTTTCAACTGGCAACATGCGTATGCAATGAGTACTATGAAGGTAGAGAATTTATTAATAGACGATATATTTTGATGCGTTGTTTTTACAGATATACACATGTCATTTATGAGTTATTACTTTCAGTTGTAAAATCATTTCTCTGTGTTCATTCAATATAAGGATATAAATTGATACATTAAAAACGTATTTATTTATTTATTTGAAACAAACCAAAAAGAAATGATTTTTTTTCACCAGTTACAATGATAAATGATGTAATCAGTGTTCATAAAAGCATGTGATACAGCTAGCAAATTACGCAATATGTGTTTCATAACTTAGATGTACGTTACATACATATAATTGAACCTATCGAGACGGACATTAATCGAATTCGCATAGACTTAGTTTGGACACTAAACGGCAATAAATATACCTCTTTTCTTTTGGTTCGAATACGTTTTTATATAAGGGCTAATCTCGTCTCCATGATCACTGACGATTCATATCATATGGCGACTAGGTCCCGACTGTGCCGATGACCTGGATGGATGTGCCGACAATCCGTGTTCTCTTCTAAGGGTGTGTACAGACTATAGTGTGGAGGAACACAGGGATACTCAAAAGGCGTACAACTGCTCAGACTGCCCCTCTGGTTACCTGGTGAACGACGATGGAGAATGTGAAGGTATCCAATATGCTTCAATATGCATTTTAGGTAGATCTACATGTGATGAAAAATAAGACCGCATAATCCAGCCTACCATGTATAAACAAAAAGAGAAGGGAAGCACACTTTACAAGAAAAACAAGTTTCCACGCTATATTATTAAACTTTTTTTTTGGACGTTAAACCCAATAAACAAATAAATACACTGTTTTATTTATAAGCGGGCTGTATTAATAATATACTCGTTAACTTTCACAATTGGACAATTGCAA
>CM037785.1:34215009-34265009 GCA_021229015.1 Solen grandis | reverse complement strand
AAGAGATCAACATTTTACCTCAGATTTCATTTTGATTGAGCAGGAGTTACAGATCTTCAGCACTGCACATCTACACCTAATAAGAGATCAACATTTTACCTCAGATTTTATTTTATTGAGCTGAGTTACAGATCTTCAGCACTGCACATATACACCTAATAAGAGATCAACTTTTTACCTCAGATTTTATTTTGATTAAGATGGTATTACAGATCGTCAGCACTGTCCATATACACCTAATAAGAGATCAACATTTATTTCAGATTTCATTTTGATTGAGCAGTAGTTACAGATCTTCAGCACTGCACATCTACACCTAATAAGAGATCAACATTTTACCTCAGATTCCATTTTGATTGAGCAGTAGTTACAGATCTTCAAATTGCATCCAAGAAATCAACCTTTTACCTCAGATTTTATTTTCATTGAGAGATCAACATTTTACCTCAGATTTTATTTTAATTGAGCAGGAGTTACAGATCTTCAGCACTGCACATCTACACCTAAGAAATCAACCTTTTTCCTCAGATTTTATTTTCATTGAGAGATCAACATTTTACCTCAGATTTTATTTTGATTAAGATGGAATTACAGATCTTCAGCACTGTCCATAAAGATGATTCCTGTGAAGTTTGGTCAATATCCATTCAGCGGTTTAAATTTTGGAGGAGATTTTGTTTGAAGGAAATTGTTGACGCCGGATGCACGCACGGACAAAGGGGCAATCACAAAAGCTCACCATGAGCATATTGTGCTCAGGTGAGCAAAAAAAAGAACATGAGTTGTCGGAACGACACATATGCCCCCCTAAACTTTCCCCATTCCCATGGAGGTCACAATGACCTTTGACTAAATGGCCCCAAAATCAATAGAGGTCATCTACTAGTCATGACCAATGACCCTAAGAAGTTTGAAGAATGTAGGCCCAAGTGTTCTTCAGTTATTGATCGTAAAACAACATTCAAGGTCACCGTGACCTTGACCTTTGACCAAGTGACCCCATTATCAATAGGGGTCATCTACTAGTCATGACCAATCACCCTATGAAGTTTGAGGAATGTAGGCCCAAGCATTTTCCAGTTATTGATCGGAAACGATAGGATCTGAAACAAAGTGGTCTACTGACGGACAGTCAAAGGGGGGCATAAAAATTGTTAAAAATTCCACTAAGTCTGCCTGTCACTCCCCCGAGCTTTACTTTCATTCTTTTTATTGATTTCAATTTATTTTTTTATTATTTTTTAATAGGCTCATTGAATTAAGATTAACCATTACAAAATTTCCCCAGCTAGATTCAAAACTGCGACAGATGTTTCAGACATCTCCTTATCATTAAAATTTTTTGTGATTTACTCGCTAGCACATTTATGTTTTATTTCTGTTTATTGAACATGAATTGTTTGAACATTTCAATTTTGTTTGGACTTCCATGATAAAACTGTACTTAAATATACATTAGTATTAACATCACTAGGTGAAAAAAATCATACCTATATCTCTGCATTGTAAAAAAGAAGGAAAAAATAAGTTTATTTTAATATTGCCCTGAAATATTGTTCGATGCAGAATGCGTGCTACCATAGAATATGGTTTTTAAAAATGCCATCTAATGAAGAAGCAATCATTGTACAAGACATCACAAATACTCCCGTCCCACTATGGACCGCCTCTAAGTATTGTTATGGCCTATTATGTTCTGTCATGTATTGTTCACCCCCATTTTACAACAGCCAACTAGGTTTCTAATCTGAACCCTGACTGCCATGGCAAATTTTGACGTGGTCACCATGGCCACTGGGAACACTGTGTAAATGTAGCATAAGCAGATTACAAGAGGGCCAAGATCGCCCTGTGTCTCTCACCTGAGTAAGAGTGTGGCATCTAAAGTGTTTCCAATGTATTTCTAACATTTGACAAAGTGACCTAGATTTTGATCCTACCTGAATTTGCACTCATCTGGGATTTCATGCAGACAACATTCTTATCAAGTTTTATGAAGACTGGGAAAAAAATGTAGCCTCTACAAAGTTGACAAGATTTTTTCTAAGATATTACCCGGTGACCTACTTTTTGAACCCATGTGACTCAGTTTTGAACTCATACTCATCCAAAATTTCAAGAAGACAAACATTCTGACCAAAAAACATGAAGATTGAGCCAAAAATGTGCCATCTACAGTATTCATAATCTCTAAGATTTGACCTGGTGACCTACTTTTTGAACCTACTACATGCAATATTTTAGACCAAAGTCCATGAAGATTGGGTGAAATATGTGGCTTCTAATGTGTTCACATATCTTTTAGATTTACCCTGGTGGCCTACTTTTTGACCCCATGTGCACCAGTTTTGAATCCATCCGAAATTTTAGGTAAACAAACATTCTGACCAAGTTACATGGAGGTAGGGCCAAAAATATGACCTCTAGAATGTTCACAAGATTATTCAAAGATTTGCCACGGTGACTTACTTTTTGACCCCATGTGATCCAGTTTTAAACTCATACGAGATTTCATGTAAATTAACTTTCTGACCAAGTTATATAAAGGTTAAGCCAAAAAAAGTGGCTTCTAGAGTAGTCACAAGGTTCTACTAAGATTTTTCCTGCTGTCCTTTTTTTTTGACCCCATGTGACCCATTTTGGGACCCATTCAAGATATTAAGTAGACAAACATCCTGATTGAATTTCATGAAGATTGGGCCAAAAATGTGGCCCCTAGGGTGTTCACTGCAAGGTAAAATGGCATTGCTAGTTATAAACAACAGGCAACAAAACAAGGGATACTGCATTCAAAAAAATGGACTATAAAAAAAAACTTAAATTTAGCAAACAAGACCTATGAGTTTGAATCAAGGGGGTTGATAAAAACATGCCCAATCTCTCTAGTGGTGACCTCTGGTAACAATAGAAACACTGTATCACCAGACCACAGGCTCACCTGAATAGTTTAAGAAGTGGTACCATGATATTTACCTTTTCAGTAACATTTAATACTGTAAAGCAAATACAGTCGACATTGTATTAAGCGACCGCTCAAGGGACTGCCAAAAAGTGGTCGCTTAATGAAATGGTCTCTTAATAGATATTTTTGGAATTCCCGGCAAACAAGTCATATATACAAACTGTAAGCTAAATTGTATCATAACGTTATATCATATTACAACATGAATACGTATGTAAAGTACACAATGTTTTGTTGTTTTATATCAATAAACATCAACATGTTTATTTTTCGTCATATCTTTCGATTTTTTTAGCTGTTATGTTGAAATAATACCTTGGATCATTTGCTGACGTTTGCATTTGGTGTTTGGTGGAAAAACACAACATTTGACATCGAATTCATGGATGGATTCGGACAATTTCAAGAAAAAATATTATTTAACAATGAGCTTTCTTTATGTCTCTAAGATAAATCCAGAAACCCCCGATAAATTTATTTCAAAATGGCGTCCTGGTCGTATATCATAAGACGCAATGTACATACTCTTAGGTACGAATTATTAATGGTACGCATTGCATCCGGAAGTATTAATTTACCTTATTCCCAAATATTCTTTTACCAAAATCCGAAGCATTCGGCATTTGGAGGGATGGTTTCACCTATGTTATGCTTAGTAAATGTTGAAATAGGAACCAGCAACTATATTTAGAATTTAGTTGCACATGGTGCAGTCATGCGTGGTCAAAACAAATTGGTTTCAGGTGAGCACTTATGATCGGGATAATTGTTTGTTTGTTCGGATGTGTTAAAGATGAATATACACATGCTCCAGCGTACACGATAATTAGCAACGGAATCAAACACGGTCGCTCAAAAAAGTTGATTTTGTGCATAATCTTACGTGCTGGGACTTGATTTTTGTGGTCGCTGGTCGCATAATAAAAAATTAAGGGAAATTAAAAACGTTCGGGCGGGATTTATAACGGTCGTTAAATAAAAAAGTCGTTTAATACAGGTGGTCGCATGTACGATGTTGACTGTACAGATCTTTATAATATTTAACAATTAATGAACATCCATAAGCAAGTACAAGTCATGTGTATTGGAGAATTTCTTAGTGTGTTACTTGCAACAAAAAAAAAAAAGGGTGTCTGAACCACACATATGCCCCCCTATACTCCCCCCATCCGCAAAAGAAATACAGGTCATCTACTAGTTCTGACCAATCACCATATGAAGTTTGAGGAATGTGGGCCCAAGTGTTTTCAGGTATTGATCAGAAACAAATTTCACATTTGAGGTCAATGTGACCTTGACCTTTGACCAAGTGACCCGAAAAACAATAGGGGTCATCTACTAGTCATGACCAATCACCCTATGAAGTTTAAGAAATGTGGGCCCAAGTGTTCTCCAGTTATAGATTGAAAACGATTTTCACATTTGAGGTCACAGTGACCTTGAACTTTGACCAAGTGACCCCAAAATCAATAGGGGTCATCTACTAGACTTGACCAATCACCCTATGAAGTTTGAGGAATGTGGGCCCAAGAATTTTCCAGTTATTGTGATCAGAAACGAGGTGGTTTACCGATGGACCAACCGACCGATAGACCGACATTTGCAAAACAATATGCATAATTTAAAAAAAAAAAATGGAATATGACTGAAAGCATATGAATATAGTTTTTCTAACAATATGCATATTTCTTATATAATAGTGATTTCCTTTTCAATTGTATTGGTGCAAATTATAAAGTCTACTTATAATCACTGCAATATCACACTCTAGATATGTGGCAGTGGCATGATACCACAACCAGTCACTGGACCAACATGTACTGGAATTACCCTTAAATGCTGAACACCAAGCAAAGGAGCTATATCAGTACCATTTTAATGACTTCGGTATGTCATGGCTGAGTAGCAAATCCACAACTTTCTAATTTTTGGGTGTACACTCTAACCACCAAATAGTGACTAAATATGAATAAGATGCAACTGAACAAAGGATGCGATGGGAAAAAAATAATTGTGTGGTCCACTGCAAATTCCTTCCATCAGGAATAATCTGTATTTACATATAGAGAGCATGTGGTATTGACTTTCACACTGTAAACAATACTTCTGTCAATTATACTCAAAGGAAGAAGAAACATAGGGTAAACTTTTGTGTTAGTTTTAAATAGGAAGTATTCGGCAGTATTACAGTTTAAACTTGAGATCTGTTTTCATAGAAAACTGATGTCTCCCCCCCCCCACCCCACCCCTTTCCCCTCACACACATTTACACAAAGGCACACAGTGACATATGCAAATAGTTAAAGTTAAAGGGCTGACAATACTGTTAAAGCTCTGTACAAAGTTATGGACCTTGTGTGTTTTTACACTTACTCTAACCAATTTCTTTTTATAACTGGTATTTTGATTCAATAGCATAAGTAGTTATTGGCAAGAAATTGAAAAGGGGGAACCAAAAAACTAGGCCAGAGATATGAACCTTGTGCAAGACACTTTCTCTCATTAATTTCTTTCCTTAAATTTAATTTCAATAGCATGAGTCGAACTGGAGTTATCTTAAGGTCACAAAATTGTATAAAAGCGGAAAATCTCCAACAAGAAACATTGGAAATGGATTACGCTCTTGTGTACTGCAATTCTTGTCCATAACGTCTACCCACCTATGAAGCTTCAAGGTTATATGTCACATAAAGCATGAGTTATGCTCCGGACAAAACTTAATAGAATATGAATTTAAACAATGGGCAATAACTCCAAAACATGATTTGCAGAATTAAGGTTCTTGTGCACTGCAATTCTCCTTTGTGATGTCTATTCACCTATGAAGTTTCAAGGTTATATGTCTCATAGTGCATGAGTAACGCCCACCCCCCCCCCCTCCCAAAAAAAACAAGTATGAAATTGAACAAAATGCAGTAACTCCAAAAATATTATGTGCAGAGTAACGGTTCTTGTGCACTGCACTTCTCCTCCATGTGATCTATCCATCTAAGAAGTTTCAAGATTATATGTCTTATAGTACATGAGAAATGCTTTTGACAATAAATAAGTATGAAATTTAACAAAGATCAATAACTCAAAAAATAGGATGTGCAGAGTTATTGTTCTTGTGCATGATACTTTTCCATTATAAGGTCTATCCACCTATGAAGTTTCAAGTTAATAGCTTTTAAAATTTTTGAATCACATTCCAGACAAAAAATAATTCTGCAACTTAACAATGGGCAGTAACCCAAAAAATATGATGCAGAGTTATGGGTCTTGTGCATGACACTTCTCCTCAAAAAGAACTAAACACCTGTGAAGTGTCAAGTTAATAGCTTTGATACTTTTTGAGTAATGCTCTGGACAAAAAAAGTATGAAATTTAACAAAGGGCAATAACTCCAAAACTTTGATGTGCAGAGTTACAGTTTTTGTGCATGACATTTCTCCTCAATGAGATCTATCCACCTGTGAAGTTTCAAGTTAATAGCTTGGATACTTTGTAAGTTACACTCCCAAAAAAATAAGTATGATATTTAACAAAGGGCAAAACTCAAAAATTGATGGCAGAGTTAGTTTTTGCATGACTTCTCCTCATAGATCTATCCACCTGTAAAGTTCAGTTAATAGCTTTAATACTTTGTGAGTTATGCTCCAGACAAAAAATGAAATTAAAAAAATTTTGGTTCTTTGCACTGAACTTCTCCATGAGATCTATCCACCTGTGAAGTTTCAAGTAAATAGCTTTAAAACTTTCTGAGTTATGCTCTAGACAAAAAGTGTGACAGACAGACAGACAGATGGACAGATGGACAGACAGACAACTCCGACAAAAACAATATGTCTCCCCCATACAAATATGGTGGGAGACATAAATATTTTGATAAAGATTTTTTTTCAAACAAAATAAATGCTTTAGATTGAGATTGGGTCTCTCATATGAGGTTTATTGCAAGTTTGGGAGATAAAAAACAGATTCTAGTTACCCTGTGTTTCTTTTTTCTTCGAGTATATAAGCTTCTGATTTCAAGATGCCAGTTAGTAAGCTAAACAAAAAACAAAATCTAAAAGTTTTAATGCCTGTAAGCTTGACCATTTGCAAATGGCCTTTGTTCAAGGTCCTGACCCCTATCAACAAATTTTGATCATACTCAGCCCTTGACCTTCAACTTAAGCAAATGTCACCCATTGGTCATAAGAAACCCTAGTGACGAGTATCAGAAGTTTATCACCATGTGGCTGACTTACCTTTGCCATACATCATTTACGCTTGATGCAAATATGCACAAAATTAGACCATTAAATTCGAAACATAATAAATCCCATGTCATTATGATCAGATTTTAGAGTGTTACAGTGTTTCCTCCCTAAGGAATTTAGGAGTACCAAATTGAGCTAAAATGATGTGGTATGGCACTGCAGTTCCACTGCATTCTGTCCTATGGCGTGATACCCAGTACATTATTTAGGAATTTTGGTGAAAGATATTGCTTACTAGTAGAAATTTCAGCTAATTTCTACTATGCTTATTTTTACATACATATACACAAATAATAGGATACAAATATTGGGTATATCTGGCATTCTGGGGTTGTATATGAGGTCAAGACAACATGAAGACAATGTCAGACATATACCATACCCAACTAGACTTACATGGAATTCTGACTTCAGACAAGAAAACTAAGAGAAGGAAGTGGGCTAGAATAGAAAATTGAAATTTACCAAACAAGGCCCATGAATGAGTTTGGATCAAGGGGGTTGACAAAAATGTGCCCACACTCTCCTGGGGTGGCCTCTGGTAACCATAGAAACACTGTGTCACTAGACCCCAGGCTCACCTGAATATTGGGAGACGAGGTTACATTGATTTTATCTCCTCAGTGGCAAATAAACAATAACAAACAAAAAAATGCATTAATTTATATTAAATCATTAGTGAAGAACTACATGTATCAGTAACCATAACATTTAAGCACCATACACTATCAATGTAGATGATGAATGAGTATTCCCTGCCTTGGACACAAAATGGAATTAGACACAATTTGAAAACATGCAGGATTCCTTCATTGGCTTAATATCACTTTGTGAATACACGAGATTAATATTTCTAAAAATCATGTGGGGGAAAGAACACTTTATTAGCATTTCATTTAGAGGACTTTGAAATGTCTCAAGTATAAAACTTTGACATTTCATGTCATTTTTTGTTCACAGGCCCTCCTTTAAAATTGTATTTCCTTCAGAGTTGATATAAAAGTAGGAAATAAAAACTGCATCAATGTATTGTTGAAATTACTCCATTACATTTCTAAATAATCTTAAATCATTTGAAATAAATATTCTACATTTCTCCAAGGTGAGTTGTTTTAAAAAGTCCTTGAGTATTTATTGGGCCAGCCAATACACATCCTTTTTTTTATTTTATAATCTATATATTGTATGTTAAAGCACATTACAAAATCTCATAAAATGACAATCCCCCTTGATATTGTTAGTTGTCATGGCTACTGGGTACTTACAATTACATCTCCCTGCTGAGTTGCGAGACCCGCCAAGGATGCGGGGTTGTCCCCAGTGAATGCCACCACTTTACAGGTGGGTGAGAATCCATACCTGACCACAAGGTAGGATGCCACTTCACCCTTGAAATATGAAAAATTATTTTCAGAAAAGTTTGGTATCTGTGACTTATGCTTCTACAGAGAAAGGATGCTGGATGACCTATTATTTTCTGATATTCTCCTTTAGAACACTTTACATATAGTCAAATTTTTTATGCCACATTATAGCATATTGAACAGCATTATAACTTGTTTAAATGCACCTTAACTTATTTAAAAAAAAAATGAGACACAATGGTGAAGAACTTTTAATTCAAAATCATTGGGGGGGGGAGGCTAATCTTTAAGGACTGCATGCATTGTTTATTTCACAAATATTTTTTCAATGTAGAATGCCGATTTGATCAATTTTAGGTTTTCTATATATTAAGACATAAAGATTTATCCATAAAATCAACTTTATAACTGATTCAATGAAATCATTTGTCAACGATAAATGATTTTGAATAATTTGATTTCTGACATGTAAAGACTGTGTATAATATAATGGTATACACTCAACAAGAGCTGTCAGAGAACAGCAAGCTCGACTATTCAAAATGCTTTTTGGTGAATCAAATGAAATCTATTTCAATTCTTGCCCTTCACATACCCTGTACATAATAATAGTCAAAAATGATATACCTTGATAGTCTGATACCCCTTAATATTCTTATGAAGCTTAAAATCAATCCTGTGCCTAGTTACTGAGACATAAGCATAATAACACTGTGTATGCAAAACTTTAACCAAAACTCGAAGCAAGAAAAGGGCCATAATTTGCATAAAATTTAGTCCAAAAATTATCCTCCATGGTTTTCTGATGCCCCTGAAGACACTCCTTAACTTTCTAGTCAATTCATCAAGCAATTTCTGAGATATAAGCTGGATAGTAGCTTGAATGCAAAAGTTAAAAGGGTCCATAATTTTTAATATATTCCATCAAGTGTTATCTTCCTTTATAGTATGATACCCCTAAACATATTAAAGATGTTTCAAATCAATCCTATGTCTGGACTCTTGAGATATAAGCATGAAAGTACCTTGCATACAAAACTTTAACCAGAATTTCTAAGTTAAAAAGGGGCCATAATTTGTAACATATTCTATCAAGAGTTATCTACCGTAAAAGTATGATACCCCTAAACATATTAAAGATGTTTCAAATCAATTGCATGCCTGGATACTGAGATATTAGCATGAAAGTACCTTGCATGCAAAACTTTAACCAAAATTTCTATGTTAAAAAGAGGCCATAATTTGTAACATATTCTATCCAGTGTTATCTACCATGAAAGTATGATACCCCTAAACATATTAAAAGCTATTTAAAATCAATTGCATGCCTGGATACTGAGATATTAGCATGAGAGTATCTTGCATGCAAAACTTTGACCAAAATTTCTAAGTTAAAAAGGGGCCATAATCTGTAACATATTCTATCAAGAGTTATCAACCATGAAAGTATGATTCCCTTAAACACATTAAAGATGTTTAAAATCAATTGCATGCCTGGATACTGAGATATAAGCATGATGGTATCTTGCATGCAAAACTTTAACCAAAATTTCTCAGTTAAAAAGGGGCCATAATTCATATTAAATTCAGTCAAGAGTTATCTACCTTGGTTGTCTGATGCCCCTGAACATATTTATAAACTCTCAAGTCAATACCATAAATGGTTATTGAGATATAAGGTTGATAGTAACTTGCATGCAAAACTTTAACCAAAAGCTGCAAGGCCGATGCCAGGGCGACTACAATAGCTCTCATATTCTTCGAATAGTCAAGCTAAAAAAGGAGTCTATAACCTTTTTACAGGAATGGTATTCTGTTTGATATTCAGTGGTTAAAATTTTGATTTCAGATACTTAGCCCTTCCAGTCAATAGTCTTAGAAAAGAGCAGGCCCGACAGAAATAAAGGAGTTTAAAAAAGAAAGATATAACAAAACAAAAAAATCACTTTTAATACTTGATGATTGTGATGCTTTGATTTCGTCGATCTAAATTTGGCACATGCCAAATTGTCAGTTTTGAAGAATTTTTATCATATGTGTTGCAATAATAAACATTATCACATTATTTTCTACCAGAAAGCCAAAGGTCTTATATATTCTTCGAAAATCACTTGGCCAGACTATTTGGCTCACAGGACTGTGCTAATTTTAATCACTGGATGTATCATCTCCCGTGGTATCATTTACCAGTAATTCACTGTTTGTTTGTTTATTGGTTTAACGTCCCATCAACAGTATTTCAGTCATTTGGAGACGATGTCTACTTGAGACAGATATAGTGCTGCCACACTGTAGTATCACGCCATAGACATGTGGCATGATACTACACCCTGTCACATTATCCTGACACCGAGCAAAGAAGACCTGTAACTACCCTTATATGTTGAGCGCCAAGCAAGGGAGCTATACCATAATACGCTGGTAATAAAGACAGGTAAGAACAGTCTGATAGAGTATATGCTCACCACCACAGTAGCCGATGGGACTGGATCCCCGAGCTTGGCTGCAAGACCTGGGGCACATGCCTGAAAGTGTCAAATTATCAAAAAGAGATACACAAACAAAATTCTGTTAACTTCTTCAAGTAAAATTGTAGGGCTGAGACGGAATAGCCTTACAACAGTACTCTCTCTTGCTGTAGGTAAAAAGAGTTACAAAATCAAGTGTGAATAATCTATAATGCAATGCAAAGGGAAATGGCAATTTAATTCCTTTACAGTTTGCCTTACTTATTTTTTATATTTAAAGTATTTATAAGCAGAGTTGTTTTAAACACTTGCATCCCATCCAATCTTACCTCTAAACACTTTTCTGACCATGCTTGTTGCTTGATGTCCAGTAGGTTCATGCCAGAGCCATCGCTGAGGTCAATCGGTGCATAATCGCCAAGAAACAGGGATGCTGCAAAACTGCTGACCAGGGAAATCCTCTGTTAGGAAAATGATATTATTAACACATGGAAATAACAGTTTATCTTCATGGAAATTATCTTATTTTGACAGCAAATGATCTTATTTACTTATGGGAAAGATCTTATTTATTCAATTCATAAAACATAAAAACAAGGAATCAGAAATCATAAATAGAACTATCTCTAGAGGTTATTAATATCTTCACATCCCACCTTGTCTTCATGCAATGTTGGAGAAGGACAGGATGTGACTCAGCCTGGTGGGACAGGACATGAACGGCCCAGAGAAATTCAATTTCATTAAAAATTCCATTTTCTATGTGGAAGTAATTTCAAAATCTACTCTAAGTTGAGCTACAGACTTGGATCCTGAATGTGGTCTCATCATGTGAGTGTAGATGTGACCTGATGGGGCTGGACATGACCAGTGTTATTCCTATATAGCACCACTTCTGTTAAAAGGAGATAAATACATGACCAAGTTACAGTGCAGATGATGTAGATGCCTACCAGTACAACACTGGCAAAACTATTACTCTTTTTTTTATTGAATACCTAGTTTATGATAAAACCTCCAAATATGTAGATCAGCAAATTTAAGACCTCAAATCAAACAAGATTTATCTAAACTTTCTTTCATGCATTGTAAAATCTTTATTTCTTCAATTTACAACTTTGTAAGAATGTGAGCCATTTTCTACATATGAAGCTGCTTGAACACATTTGAAGAGGCTGGTAAACAGTTCCACTTCAAAAACCTTTTCTTCAATTGTCTACTACATTTAACTTGTAGCAATTAATATTGATATACAAATTATATAGACATACTGTGAATATCAATTAATTGAACTTTGAATGGTATATGAAGCAATGGATTTTTCTTAACCATGCAGACTGCATAGAATCACAGCTACAATATTGCATAATCAGAGCTAAAATATTACATAATCAGAGTTACTATATTTCATAATCAAAGCTACAATATTTCATAATCAAGCTACAATATTGCATAATCATAGTTACAATATTTCATAATCAGAGCTACAATATTTCATAATCATAGCTACAATATTTCATAATCATAGCTACAATATTGCATAATCAGAGCTACAATATTGCATAATCAGAGATACAATATTTCATAATCAAAGCTAAAATATTTCATAATCATAGCTTCAATATTGCATAATCATTGCCACAATATTTCATAATCATAGCTACAATATTGCATAATCAGAGCTACAATATTGCATAATCATAGCTACAATATTGCATGATCATAGCTACAATTTTGCATTATAAAAGTATTGCATAAACAGAGCTACATTATGGCATAATTAGAGCTACATAATTGCATAATCATAGCTTCAATATTGTATAATCATAGTTACAATATTTCATAATCAGAGCTACAATATTTCATAATCATAGATACAATATTTCATAATCATAGCTACAATATTTCATAATCAGGGCTACAATATTGCATGATAAGAGCTACAATATTTCATAATCATAGTTACAATATTTCATAATCAAAGCTACAATATTGCATAATCATTGCCACAATATTTCATAATCATAGCTACAATATTGCATAATCAGAGCTACAATATTGCATAATCATAGCTACAATATTGCATGATCATAGCTACAATTTTGCATTATAAAAGCTACACTATTTCATAATCAGAGCTACAATATTTCATAATCATTGCTACAATACTTCATAATCACAGCTACTTTATTGCATAAGCAAATAGAGAAGGACATTTCTTATATTGGTATCCACTGTTTGCCAAGGTGTCAGAACACTTCTTGGGGCCGCCGTCGCTGAGCAGTTACAGTCGTGGACTACAAATCTCTCAGCCCCTCACTGCTGTGGGTTCGAATCCCGGTAGGGACTTCGGATTTTTCATGTGAGGAAGCCTTCCAGCTGGCTTGCGGGAGGTCGGTGATTCTACCAGGGTACAGTGGCACTATCGTATCAGTTGTCAAAAATAGCATATATCGTTCGTATCGCATCGTATAGTATACTTAATCGCATCGTAACGTATTGAATCATATCCTATCGCATTCAATCATATTACACATAATGAACGGGATCTTATCGCATCGTATCGTAAAGCAATGGTATATCGTATATCGTAAATCGCATAACGTATATCGTATCGAATCACTCTAAGATTTTTGGCAGTCTATGTTTCGGGACACTCTTTATTTATTTTTATTTTTTTTATAGAAAATAATTATTCTTCGTGTCTCTAAATTCAACATTTTGCATATATATATCATTTTTTTATCATAAATTATATTATGTAGTATAATCTTATTATTTGTTTAGTTATAATAACATTCTTTTACTTTTTACGTACCGGTATATACATGTGTAGTGGCCTACGTGACTTTCTGCAACAGACGCCATGTGTCGTTAAGCAATTTAATGCACGTGTAAAAAATATGTATTCGAAAGCATTAAAGTATATGCTTGGCTACATTCATTCCTCTAAGTTTATTTGATGTGTTTGATCAAAATTTTCACGATTAGCAAGTCTGAAAATTTAAATCTGACATAATCATGCATAATCAAACCCCGATTTCGTCCAAGATGTTGCTTCCTTGAATAACTTCCGGGACCTTTTTCCTCTGCAGTGTTCGCTCGCGTGCTCTAATTAAAAAACATTGAAAGAGATGATCATAACATACGCATATACCTACATTATAGTTCTAATGTGTATTTTTTTTATTCCCTACTTTATTTACCCCCCCCCCCCTCTGTCTGTCTGTCTGTCTGTCTCTCTCCACATATGCAAATGTCATAATTCGAACAGAACATATTTCTTTTTTTTCTCTCCTTCTCTTTCAGCTTGAATAAGCAATATAATGTCAGGTCTTGGATTCAAAACCCAACCGGGGTACATTTCTCCGGTGATAGCGGCAAGACGTATAAAATTTGTACTTGATTCGCCCTTGTCTTGCATCCGGCAAATTGGGGTTGCTATGGGAACTCGGAGAACTCAGTACTGGTTCTAAGCAGGAACTTCTCTCCCGTGTATTGGTCGGTGCTATTCCCCTGACACGTAAAAGAACCAATGCGTCTTTTCGTGAAATGAGCTAGGGTATCGCACCCGGACTCACTTGTATCAAAACACTGTCTTTTCCGATGAAAAACCAAACAAAAAACAAAAAACAAAAAAACAGAAAGAAAAAAAAACAGGACCCCTACAATAGAAAATTAACATACTGCCTGTGAGAATAGAGGCATAAGGTTTTAGTCAAATTACCGATCTCTCCTTGTCCGTGACATGATAAAATTTAAATGGGAAAAAATCCATATTATTACATGTATAGTTCGCTTAAAATATATCTGATTTTTTTTTCTCTTGTATGTACATTTATGCATGAATGTGTATATTTAACCAACGTAATAGTATTTCACCAGACGCGTGTCATACCTTCTTATCAGCGGGCACAGTATGTGTTAATTTTGACCGGATATGTCACCTTTGTGTATCGCCGGTACCGATATACCGTCACTCACCCCCCATCCCCAATCCCACCCCAAGGCGAGGGAGGGACAGTCAACCTTTACACAACATGAATGTTATAACCGGTTCTAATTAACGTGACAGAAAACATGAAAGATGATCGCAGGCCTATAGTGAGAACATTATCACAGACAGAACCAGGGTGTTATGTACGTAGTGTCACTGAACAGTTTAGTCAAAAACTGTTCCTCTATTATAATAAATATTATACAATAATTTACAAGTAACTTAGAATAAGTATGTGTACATACATACATACATACATACATACATACATACATACACTATAGAACACTTACGTAATATAAACTGTACCGACTAAATTAATATTGTCTGACCAACAGCTCTGCCGCCTATGCGTTTAAGAGTATATATTCACAACATTGCGAGTGTATATAATGAAGTGTGACCCTTAATACAGACAACTCAAAATTCTTCATCCTACCATGGAGTGTCCCGAAGACAACGGAGGAATCTACGAGACAACAACAACATGACTACAAGTTTCTTCCATTGATTCATATTATTTATTCCTTTTTATGCATATCATAATTACATAATTATTCTAAAATTAAATTGTCATCATAGAAATATTATATTCCGAAGAAGAAAACATTCTATATATCAGTATATTTCCATAGCCAATCCTGTTGATGATGATATTAATAGTAAAAGATCTCTCTCTAACTTGAGGGGGTGGGGTTCTTTACAAATAAAATACTAATGGACTTTTAAACAAGAGGGCCATGGTGGCCCTAAATCGCTCACCTGAGATAAATAGCCCTCAATGCCAAACATGCTAAACATACTGCTTTAGAAATAAAGATGCTGAGGCGTAAACAGTGAAATTTGAGGTTTTCAGAAATTACTTAGAGTGCAAACAAAGCCAAATAAGCCATTTTTATCATTTCAAAAGGGGCATAACTCCTGTCCTAAAGGGCAAATATCAGCCAAATTTCAAAATTTTATGACACTTAACATTGTCACAAATTTTAGAGATGATTGGTTAAGAAATAACAAGAGGGCCATGATGGCCCTGAAACGCTCACCTGAGTACCATTGCTACAACTGATTACAAGGTTTTTAAACAGACAAGAATTCTGATATAACTTAATCTTAAACATTTTAGCCCTGACAATACTACACACCAAATATATAAACACTGGGCCTTATGGTTTCAGAGGAGAAGACTTAGTGCGGGGTCATTTATCTCCAAAGGGCCACCATTTTGAAAATCTTGATAATGAACCATTAGATGATGCTACATAACAAAAATCTAAGCTATAGGCCTTATGGATTCATAGAAGAAGATTTTTTTTAAAGATTTTCCTATATAACTCTATGTAAAACAAGTGACCCCTGGTGCGGGGGCATTTATCACCATAAGGTCATGATTTGTACAATCTTGGTAATGAACCATTAGATGATGCTACATACCAAATATCTAATCTCTAGGCCTAATGGATTCATAGAAGAAGATTTTTAAAGATTTTCCTATATAACTCTATGTAAAACAAGTGACCCCTATTGCGGGGGCATTTATCACCGTTTGGCTATGATTTGAACAATCTTGGTAATGAACCATTAGATGATGCTACATATGAAATATCTAAGCTCTAGGCCTTATGGATTCATAGAAGAAGATTTTTAAAGTTTTTCCTATATAAATCTATGTAAAACAAGTGACCCCTGGTGCGGGGGGCATTTATCACCATAGGGCTATGATTAGAACAATCTTGGTAATGAACCATAAGATGATGCTACATACCAAATATCTAAGCTCTAGACCTAATGGAATCATAGAAGAAGATTTTTAAAGAGTTTCCTATATAAATTTATGTAAAACAAGTGATCCATGGTGTGGGGGGCATTTATCACCATAGGGCCTTGATTTGTACAATCTTGGTAATGAACCATAAGATGATGCTACATACCAAATATCTAAGCTCTAGGCCTTATGGATTCATAGAAGAAGATTTTCAAAGATTTTCCTATATAACTCTATGTAAAACAAGTGACCCCTGGTGCGGGGGCATTTATCACCGTAGGGCTATGATTTGAACAATCTTGGTAATGAACCATAAGATGATGCTACATACCAAATATCTAATCTCTAGGCCTAATGGATTGATAGAAGAAGATTTTTAAAGATTTTCCTATATAACTCTATGTAAAACAAGTGACCCCTGGTGCGGGGGGATTTATCACCGTAGAGCTTTGATTTGTACAATCTTGGTAATGGCCCATAAGATGATGCTACATACCAAATATCTAAGCTCTAGGCCTTGCAGTTTTGCAGAAGAAGATTTTCAAAGTTTGCATTTTTAAAATCTATTTTTAGCTCCTAATTATGCAATGGACCAGAACCATTTATACAACTTTAGTAGAGCTTCATCCAAGGAACATTCCTGCAAAATATTTTTCAAATTGGCCAAGCCGTTTAGGAGGAGATGTTGTTTGAAGCAATTGTTGACGCCGGACGCACGCACGACGGACGCCGGACAAAAGGCGATCAGAAAAGCTCACCTTGAGCACGTTGTGCTCATGTGAGCTAAAAATGCTAGAAGGCAAACAATGTGAAATATAGCCTTTTTAGCATTGAAAGGGGCATAACCCATGGCAACCAGAGTTCTACATGGATCAAGTTTATTTTAGCAACTTTTGTGCAGGTTGACCCAAGGATCATCCCTGCCAAATTTAATCAAATTCTGTCCAGTGATTTCAGAGGAAATGTTGATTAAAGTTTTTCCTATATACATATAAGGCAAATAAGCCCCGCCCCTGGCGGCCATGTTTTTTACGGATCGGAACAATTTTAGCAACTTTGGTAGAGGTTGACCCAAGGAATATCTGTACCAATTTATTTTAAAATCTGGCCAGTAGTTTTGAAGAAGATGATTCTAAAGTTTTCTTTTTTTTTTTTCTTTTTGTTGCCATGGCAACCAGAGATCTACATGGATCAAGTTTATTTTAGCAACTTTTGTGAAGGTTGACCCAAGAATCATCCCTGCCAAGTTTAATCAAATTCTGTCCAGAGGTTTCAGAGGAGATGTTGTTTAAAGGTTTCTCTATATACATATAAGGCAAATCCCCCGCCCCTGGCGGCCATGTTTTTTTACGGATCGGAATAATTTTAGCAACTTTGGTAGAGGTTGACCAAAGGAACATCTGTACCAAATTATTTTGAAATCTGGCCAGTAGTTTTGAAGGAGATGATTTGTAAAATTTTCAAATTATTTTTCTTTTTGTAGCCATGGCAACCAGAGTTCTTCATGGATCAACTTTATTTTAGCAACTTTTGTAGAGTCTCACCCAAGGAACATTCCTGCCAAGTTTCATTAAATTCTGTCCAGCGGTTTCAGAGGAGATGTCGTTTAAAGAGAATTGTTGACGACGCACGACGACCAACGCCGGACACAGGGCGATCACAATAGCTCACCTTGAGCACTTTGTGCTCAGGTGAGCTAAAAATATAGTAATCACATACAAGTAAGTCTTAGAGTATTCTTATGATTGATAAAAATATTTTTTTTATAGTCAAAACAGCGAGTAAAATATAGCAACAGTTCTTTTATAGGAACAAATAATTTGTGCTTATGGTTAAAAGCATGGGACCAATTTAGAAGTTGTTTGCAAATAAGATTTTCTGCTATCATCATGTATAAGCTGCCACAAAATCAGCAACCTCTTCACTAATTACTTCCGGTCCTCTTTTTTTAAAATTAATTAATTGTTTACAGAAGCAGCAATACGGGTATCTCTTTCTCTCGATATATAAGGTGCAGGTTGCATGCAGTTGTTCATGCATCATTACATTTTTTTCAGCTATTTGACAGTTAACCAGAAGTTCTCTAGCACGTGCTATACTTCTATGTGTTGGTTCACAAGCGCTCAATGAGCAGTCGCGATCGTATATAAAAGGGCATGGATCAATTATATTCATATTTTTTTAAGAAAAGACATTGTGTGAATTAACACAAGTAGCAGAGTACTAGATATCAGTAAAGTACTGTTATCATTTGTTTTTTATTGTGATTGTTATTATCACACGTACCCATAAAAATATATTTATAAATAATATTCATTAAAACAAGAGGGCCAAGATGGCCCTTGGTCGCTCACCTGAGAAAGATGATTGCTAAAGAAATAAAGATGCTTGAGTGTAAAAGTGAAATCTGGCTTTCTTTCATGGTGAAATGGGCATAACTCCTAAATTTACAAGTCAATATCAGTTATAAATGAACCCGATTGTGAGATTATGGGCATAAACATTGTCTTAAAGTTTAAAAATGATTGTTAAAAAAAATGAAGTTGGTAGAGAATAAACAAAGTGAAATCTTGCATTTTTTGTATTAAAAGGGGCTTAACTCCTGACCTAAATGACCCATCTCAGCCACAATGGAACTCAATCGAGACATTATGGTCATTAACAATGTCAAAAAGTTTGAAGATGATTGCTCAAAAGATGAAGATGCTAGAGTGTAAACAACGTGAAATCTGGCATTTTTTTATATTAAAAGGGGCTTAACTCCTGACCTAAGCAACTGATCTCAGTCATAATCAAACTCAATCGAGACATTATGGTCATAAGCATTGCCATAAAGTTTGAAGATGATTGCTCAAAAGATGAAGATGCTAGAGTGTAAACAAAGTGAAATATGGCATTTTTTTAATATTAAAAGGGGCGTAACTCCTGACCTAATTGATGAATCTCAGCCATAATCGAACTCAATCGAGACCTTATGGTCATAAGCATTGCCATAAAGTTTGAAGAGGATTGCTCAAAAGATGAAGATGCTAGAGTGTAAACAATTGAAATATGGAATTTTTAATATTAAAAGGGGCTAACTCCTGACCTAATGGAGAATCAGCCATAATCGAACTTGGCCATGATTTTATGGTTATAAACATTGATATAAAGTTTGAAGATAATTGCTCATAAAATGAAGATGCTAGAGTGCAAACGAACAAATTGTGGACGACGGACGACGGACGGACGGACGGACGGACGACGGACATTCATCGATCCTAAAAGCTCATCCTGAGCACACGTGCTCAGGTGAGCTAAAAACAAAACAAAACAAAAATTTTCTCTCATTACATGTAAGGTTAACAGTGGTCTCAATGGAGATCGCAGAGTCCGTCACTTTTTCAGGTTGACTGCAATTTAGTATGTCCCCATTTCCTATCGCTCGCTATGTTTATTTTAGATGAACACACGGATTACCAGTTATATGTAACGATAAATATTGTTAACATTAACAACATGAAGTTTTTGCATATTTCTGGACTTCTAGTCAAATCAAGCTTGCAGGTATAAAAATGTCATGTATACCGTATATTGCATAACGTAAATCGCAGATCGTATATTGTATGGTATTAGATTATAAAGGCATCGCATCGTATCATATCGAATCGAAAAGGAATCGTACATCGCATATCGTATATCGTTCATATTTCAATCGTATATCAATCGTATTTTTTGACAACTGATACGATAGTGCCACTGTACCTCTGTGTACTCTGGGTCTTCCTCCACCTGTAATTAGCTGGACGTCGCTATATGATTGAAATACTATTGCAGCGATGGTAAACCCCAATACAACAAGTAACTGGTGTTGTATGCAACACATAAAGTCCCCTACCGGCTCCACCTTGACTCAATATGGTAATCAATCCCATTTTTTGCCATATTTTCACTATTTCCGTTACCATAGCAACCACAATTTTAGTCGAAGAACAAAAATAAAATGATGTGCATAATCTACACATTGCCATCTAGTCATATAGCAAGTTTCATCAAGTTAGCTTGCTTAGTTATCGCGGGAACCCATTTTTTGCCATATTTTCATGATTTCCGTTACCATAGCAACCACAATTTTAGTCGAAGAACAAAAATAAAATGACGTGCATAATCTACACATTGCCATCTAGTCATATACCAAGTTTCATCAAGTTAGCTTGCTTAGTTATTAAGTTATTGCGGGATCCAGATTTGAGCGGACAGACAAACGGACGGACGGACGGACAGACGGACGGACGGACGGACAGACGGAGGGCAAACCTATAGTCCCCTCCGGTGTGAACACCGGTAGGGGACTAACAACAACAACAACAGAACACTTCTACATATATATGACACAATGGATTAATCTTGTTAATGAGTAAAACACAAACCTCAGTGTCCTCATATCCCTGTTTGTTGGTCTGGTAAATCTTCATTATCTGGTTTCCTGTGTAGCGCTCAAAGCCTCGGGAACCAGTGATTTTGGATAATTCCTGTTGTAATGTTCAAATTTACAACAAAATTATGTTTAAACTATAGCATTGAGGTAGAAAAAGGCATAATACATATACTGAGGGAAAAAAAAAAGGTAAATTTTGTGTTGGGTTTCAAGAATGTACTAAATATTATTACATTTATGTTGATAAACAACACATGCTTTCAGGAGAACGATCCTCTTAAAATGAAGTGGCTGATCAAATGAGGTTAACAACTGTATCCGGACTGTCAAACCCAGTGAAAAAGAAATTCAGGTGGAGTTTATGTTCCAAAAACACTAACTAAAGGCCCTTCTCTGTTCTTTATAAAACTTATATCATGACCTGATATTCCAGATGGTATCCTATTTAAAATCTAGGGAGACACTTTTTGATTTATCGTGTCTCCAGGTATCCATTTTGGATCAACCTACAAAGGCGTTCCGTTACCCTTGGATAGGGAATTTCGCCTACAGTGGCCAGCAAAATGTCTGACAGTGAGTATGAAGATTGTACAGTAACACCGTCTACTTCCATTGTAACGGACATGCCTAATTTACTGCCGAATACTAAAACACGGAAAACTACGGAGACAACATCTACACGTTGTATAAGCCAAGAGAATGTACCTACATTCAAAGCCTTGAAAAAATTAAATATCCAACGCACCAGAACTGAACATCACATTAATTACCTTCAGAGGTGTATAGAAACTAAATCCATTCCTAAATCACTTAGAGTCAACCTAGTACAACAAGTACCGATCATCAGCTCAACAATTCACATCAAATGGGAACAGGCAAAAATGGATTTCGGACATAATCTTACAAAGATACTGAAAGAATATTGGGACAACAGGCTGACACAAATCACCATGGAGATCCAAACTATACACAAAGACATGAAAAAGACTACTTCAGCAGACAAGATTGACTTTATCGAAGACATCATAGACAGAATAATAAAATCAGTGAAACAGGAGTTTGAAAACCAGAAGACAACCACCCATACGCCGAACCCTAACATGGGGCAGGGTTCGGGTCCCCGATTATAAAATATACTTCACTCTATGTCAGAAAGAAGAACACATAGAAACCGACATTACAGACCCTTACACATATTTATCAATAACCTTTTACTGAAGAACTATGAATCCTATGTAAATACATTGATGACATATTCATAAATTGGCCACATACTAGAGGGGATTTGGAATCCTTCATTACGGCCTTAAACAGTTTTCATCATAGCACTAATTGTTATGCCAACAAACAAAATCTAAAAAAACATGCTTTGAAGTATCATGAACTGGACCCTTCTTTATATGTCCTCGAAACTAAAACATTAAAAAAATATACAAACCAACCATGGATATCGAAAATTTTAACTTGGATACCACGCCTTGAAGCTAGATGCAAACCAAAGTTTGTGATTAACCAACCACTCACAAGTATGAAGAAAAATACATTAAAACAAGCAGTGTCAATCAATACGACATCCAATACAACATCCAGGAAACATACAGTATCCACAAACTTCTAGAAGACTTATATCTATCATCCTCAGAATCGAGCCTAGGAGGGAGCAGTATGTTGACCATCCTACAAGACGAAGGCAACTCAAATACAAACATTCCACATGGGATCCAACGTGCATATGGAGTTTTTAACTAACTTTTTTATGACTGTATTATATATTTCTAAGAGTTATTAAGTTTATATTTATTTTTAGATTGTATTGTGTTACTGTATTTAGACTGTATAATTAACAATTATGATATCTATTTTTAGAACCACGTGACATATTGGAAATGTTTTATAATATGACTTCAGTAATCAAAATTTCTTGTTTGTTACCCTGATGAAGATCTTTGTAGATAGAAACTAGTTGGTACAATAAACTTCTACAAAATTTTAACTGTTGTTTGGAGTTTGTACGGTTTCTCATCCTACCCTATTATATTTAAAATCTATTCAGATTTTCAAGGTGTCATTATTAACAGAAAGATATGTCTATATTATGGATGTGAAAAAACAAAGAAAACAAGCCTTGTTAACCTGTTAAAATTTCCAGCTGAAAACATAATGATATATGCATCTTACTTTTAGGCAAACTATTTTGATCATGAAATCTTCAAAACTGACAATTTTGCATTTGCATTAAAAATCAATTCAAGAACATATCATTCATCTAATAACATAAATTTTGAGGCATTTCCATATTCTTTTTTTAATGATAAAGGAGTTTGCAACATTCATTTATTTAACTGGTACTGTTAATTGAAACATTTTGTTTATTTCCTATTAAGATATTTGTGAGAGACCAGTAAATTTTTGTGTGATTATTAAAAATATGCATTTTAACAAGAAATGAAACAAGAGGGCCATAAAGGCCCTAAATCGCTCACCTGAGTATAGGGTTACCCAAGGAACATTTGTACTAAAACATTTTGATATCTGGTCAGTAGTTTTGAAGGAGATGATTTTTTTAAGTTTTCATAATTCATTTCTTTCTATTGCCAATGCAACCAGAGTTCTACATGAATCAGGTTTATTTTAGCAACTTTTGTGGAGGTTCACCTAAGGATCATCCTTGCCAAGTTTAATCAAATTCTGCCCAACGATTACAGAGGAGATGCCATTTAAAGACTTCACTATATACATATACGGCAGAGCTACAGATAACTTTTTCATTAAATGGGTAATTTACCCTATGACTTTTTTATGAATTTGGTTTTTGTAAAATTTAATTGGGTTTTTAACAAATGGGAATTTGGGTATTCTGTATATTTTGTATACAAAATACAACATTTTAATTGAGTTTTCAAAAATTCTTTTGCTTTTAGTTACCCCATGATTCTAAAAACTATTGCTTATTTGCCGAAGTTAATTGGGTAAATACTCAAATACTCTGCTTATCTGTTACTCTGCATATATGGCAAATTAGCCCCGCCCCTGATGGCCATGTTTTTTAACGGATCGAAATAATTTTAGCAATCTTGGTAGATGGTTACCCAAGGAACATCTGTACAACATTTTGAAATCTGGCTGGAAGTGAAGGAGATGAATTTTTAAAGTTTTCATAATTGTTTACTTTCCGTTGCCATGGCAACCAGAGATCTACATGGATCAAGTTTATTTTAGCAGCTTTTGTGCAGGTTCACCCAAGGATCATCCCTGCCAAGTTTAATCAAATTCTGTCCAGTGGTTTCAGAGGAGATGTCGTTGAAAGCAAATTGTTGACAATGCCTGGCGGATGGCGCATGACGCACTTTGAAGGACGACGGACGCAGGGTGATCCTAATAGCTCACCATAAGCACATTGTGCTCAGGTGAGCTAATAAAAAAATAATGAAAATAGTTTTACTTTTTCAATACAACATTCTTGAGTATGAATGGTGATACTGTGAGTGGCAATACTCCGAGCACTGATTATTAGAATGCATCATTACAGCTCTAGTACAGGAGACCTAGATACAGGTCTTTCTATCTGAGGATAGGAAAGGGACCTTAATATTCATACTTGGGGGAGTAAAAACACAATTTTCTTGAGTTTGGGCAAAAGGAATCCCTGGGGTAAACAGTCTGGGAAAAAGGGAATCCCTTGGGTAAACAGTTTGGGCAAAGGGAATCCCTGGGGTAAATAACAACTTTGGAGAAAACTGCATGAATTTAAAATTTTCAAGGGGAAAGATGTCTAAGAAAATCCCTGATATAAAGAGGGAAAAAAGCTGGAAAATGTTACCAGTGGTCCTCCGACAGCTGCCTCCATCTGTCTACACTGTGCAGTGGTGCTTGCATCCATCCAGATGGGAGAGTCTGGGATACTGAAACTTTCCTGTACATACAGAGAAACAGACAAGCTTTCTAGGCTAACTGAGCTTTATACCTTACATTCAATACTGATCAGTATCTGTAACTATAATTGAGAAATGAAGTAAATGTTACCCTGTCATTTTTAATTTGAGTAACATGCATAATTATAATACAGAATTTTGTAAATAATTATTTGAGTAGCATTATCTACCAATTTTAAGAAATCACAGTCATTTAAGCCACTTAAAATCCTCTAATATGTGTGGGTCTTGCAGTATTGTGTATTTGCATGGATATAGTGTTACACAAAGCTTACAGAATTTAGTCTACTAGATTTTAATTAGGTTTTTTTCAGCGCAATTACTCAATCTGAAAATAATTGGGTATTTGTGGATGTAAATTTATGGTACAACTACACAAGATATCTGTTTTTCTGAGATGACTATATAGCCCATTACTACATTACAGTTTTTCAGTCATTTGTTGACTTCGCCTGAGACATTTAGTGCTGCTACGCTGTGATATCAAACCATAGAAAGTCCTGGAAACACCCTTATATGCTGAGCGCCAAGCAAGAGAGCTATACCAGTACCATTTCTAATGGCATTGGCATATCATGGCTGGGGATTGAACCAACAACCTCCAGAAAGAAATAATCATCTTACTTTGAGTTGCTCATACATGGTCTTCTCTGGCTGCAGATTTTGTAAGCCTTTCAGAGCTCCTGTCTTCCAGTATACACTGCCATGTTGCTGTCATTAAAGTGAGACTTTGTATCAATAACTATTGGTACAAGTTTTGCAACAAATTCATCTTTTATCATTTTTTTTCAATTCAGAGCTACTGATAAGAATTAAGTCAACTTTATATTTATGAACAATTACAGGTGCAAAGTTTGTAACACATTTATGTTTTTACAGGAAACTTTTTTTTTACCAGTTCAAAGCTACAGAACTGATTAGCATCAAATAAATAGGATATTTATGATCAAGTTTTGCACACAAAAAAATCAGTCTTTATCAGTATGTCTTTTTTCATCAGAGCTTCATGTAAGCATTTGATTCAATCAAATATTTACTCCACATCTTTAAAACATATTTATAGGTTTTCAATGTTACAAATGTGTTAAATGCTCTAACCCTAGATCACAAAAATCAATTCCATAAATCCACTCAACTTGACATAAATAAATGATCTACATGTGAAAAGTAACACATCTGATCAATCATCTGGATAATAAATGTATATAAAACAATCTATAAATAACCCAAATCAGTGAGAGATTTGTGTGGGCGGTCTAGAAGCACAATATAAAGGGCACTCACCCTGCAAACGGACCTGTGTTTGAGTATTTGTATGTATGTACATTTTTCTCCCCTCAAATTACATACAAAAACTCTAAAATACAATTGTAACTCTTACAATACTGTAGGCACTAAGGACCACATTTTAAACCAGTACAGACCAACATCAGCCTGCAGGTCTGTGCAGTCTGATCATGGTTTACATTGTTTGCTATTCAGTCAATACATTTTTAGCCAGCATCCCCATAAACCAAGCATCCCCATAACCAAGCATCCCCATAAACAAGCATCCCCATAAACCCAGCATCCCCATAAACCCAGCATCCCCATAAACCAAGTATCCCCATAAACCAAGCATCCCCATAAACCCAGCATCCCCATAAACCGAACATCCCCATAAACCAAGCATCCCCATAAACCAAGCATCCCCATAACCAACTAACTGGACAGTCCAAAACATAGAAATGAAAAGTCCAATTAAGAAATTAGCATGGTATAATCTTATTAGATAAATATACTGAACATTCTGTATGTAGTTATGGTATTTACATAAACAGTCATTTTATTACAAACCTGTCCATCCCCAGACAGTGCTTCAACACTGGAGAAATCAAAACCGGAGGACTTCATTCGGTCTAGCAGGACATCAAGGGCCTTAGAATTTAAAAAAATAACAAGTACAGTAGAAACTCACTTAGCGGGCACCTCAATAATACGGGCAACTTCTAATTACGGGCAAAATTCACGGTCCGGATCGCTTTGCTATATGTTTATTTGCCCGCAAAACTCAATAATGCGGGCACCTGGCTATTGCGAAATGTGGGCACCATTTTCGGTCACGATCGGTGTTTACAGTGCAAAATGAACCTAGCTAAAGCGGACACCTGTCCAAGGGCGATAACACTTTCGATTTTTTATCTGTCTGGTTACGTGAAATACCGTCGTAAGTTATGTTAACCAGTCTCAGTATTTTGCAAACCAGTCTGTGTGTTTCACGCGCCCGACATTTTGACACTTTCTTTTGTTTTGATAGCAGTGCACAAGGAACAAACTGACAACAGGTCCAAGTGTCAGTTTGTTTCGAAAAATGGGACGTTAATGGATCCCTTTATCAAAAGCGATGTGTATGATGTTTGCATCTTTTTGTCCAATAAATTTAGCAAAAGGCGTTTGATAACGCTATGTTTTCGATGCATCGTCATTATCAACATCGAAATCAAACTGATGGTAATTAATACTTTAATTAAAGTATTAGGGACATATGAATTGATGATTATGGGTAATTGATAGTCGGCACGTCTGTTTTGCAAACTTTATAGCTAATTAGTAAATATTCAAAAAAAAATTCATAAATTTTTTTTTTTAAAAAACCAAAAAATAAAGAACATTCTCTCAAAGACAAAATTTTATTGATTAATGATAGCCATGGTAAATCTCATCGTGTTCTAGCTGAACAGTTTGGCAATGGAAAGACTCAGGTATAAAACATGAATCAATATTCATTATCATTGACAGTAACCTTGATTATAAGTTTTATTTTAAACAATATGATTTTTTCTTCGGAGTCTATGCCTAAATGACTTCCGATATGGATGCAATTATTCTTTTAGATTTTCTTTTTAACTATTTAAAAAAATAAAACTTATAAAAACGAAACTTAAAATGGCTTATTTAATGAGTTATTGAATAATCAATTGATTACACAAAACTCACATAGCAAACACAACACATAACACACAAGTGTAGGGTTGATGTGTCAAAGGGACATAAGGGACATAATCCCTTTTGACTTTGTGAAACCTTGCTATTAAGGCCAAATTTCAAATTAAGGCCACTCGTGCCCGGTCCCATACGTGGCCTTAATAGTGAGGTTCCACTGTACATGTATATCTGCATGACACTGATCCAAATGAAAGTAATTCTCCACCAAACATAAGGAACTTCAATTATAAAGCTCTAATTAAAAATTTGGTGCAGAATTACTTTAAACTTATTTTTTCTTATATACAGACCTAACAATTCCATTGGAAAAAAAAACGAAGACATATTTATGATCTTCATTTTAAAAAAATATGACCAAGCCTGCAAAAAATATTAAAGATCTAGAAATCCCATATCTATTTTATTGACCAAGAAAATAGAAATTTTGTATATTTCCATCAATTAACAGTATGCTCTTTTCTTTATTATTATTTCTTTTTAATTGACTTTTTGTGGAGAGAAAGACTTGAGTTGAAGAGGATCTCGACTTGATTTTGTTTTCATAAAATATTGGCCAGAAGAACAGGCCTCGTGTTCTTGAAAACAAGAGGGCCATGATGGCCCTGAATCGCTCACCTGATTATAAATGAGATACATATGTTGCATTTTTCATATTGACCTACTTTTTGACCCCAAATGACCCTCTTTCAGGCTTGTCCAAGATTTTATGGAAACAGACATTCTGACCAAGTTTCATAAAGATTGGGCCAAAAATGTGGCCTATGGAGTGTAAACAAGGTTTTTCTAAGATTTGACCTCATGGCCTACTTTTTGACCCCACATGACCCAAATTCGAACTTGTCCAAGATTTTATGGAGCCAAACATTCTGACCAAGTTTCATGAAGATTGGGTAAAAAATGTGGCCCCTAGAGTGTTAACAAGGTTTTTCTAAGATTTGACCTCGTGACCTACTTTTTGACCCCACATGACCCAATTTCAAACTCGTCCAAGATTTTATGGAGACAAACATTCTGATTAAGTTTCATGAAGATTGGGCTAAATATTTGGCCTCTAGAGTGTTAACAAGGTTTTTAAAAGACTAGACCTGGTGACCTACTTTTTGACCCCACATGATCCAAATTCGAATTTATCCAAGATTTCATTGAGACAAACAATCTTACCAAGTTTCATGAAGATTGGCCTAAAAATATGGCCTCTAGTGTTAATTTTTAGCCTATTTTTGACCCCACATGACCCAATTTCAAACACATCCAAGATATGATGTAGACAAACATCCTGACCAAGTTTCATGAAGATTGGGCCAAAACTGTTGATGATGCACAATGCATGATGGACAAAAGGCGATCACAAAAGCTCATCCTGAGCATAAGTGCTCAGGTGAGCTAATAAACAAGAGGGCCAAGATGGCCCTTGATCGCTCACCTGAGAAAGATGATTGCTTAAGAAATAAAGATGCTTGAGTGTAAAAGTGAAATCTGGCTTTTTTTTTATGGTGAAATGGGCATAACTCCTAAATTTACAAGTCAATATCAGTTGAAATTGAACCCGATTGTGAGATTATGGGCATAAACATTGTCTTAAAGTTTAAAAATGATTGTTAAAAAAATGAAGTTGGTAGAGAATAAACAAAGTGAAATCTTGCATTTTTTGTATTAAAAGGGGCATAACTCCTGACCTAATTGACCCATCTCAGCCACAATTGAACTCAATCGAGACATTATGGTCATTAACAATGTCATAAAGTTTGAAGATGATTGCTAAAAAAAGGAAGATGCTAGAGTGTAAACAACGTGAAATCTGGCATTTTTTTATATTAAAAGGGGCTTAACTCCTGACCTAATCAACTGATCTCAGTCATAATCAAACTCAATCGAGACATTATGGTCATAAGCATTGCCATAAAGTTTGAAGATGATTGCTCAAAAGATGAAGATGCTAGAGTGTAAACAAAGTGAAATATGGCATTTTTTTAATATTAAAAGGGGCATAACTCCTGACCTAATTGATGAATCTCAGCCATAATCGAACTCAATCGAGACCTTATGGTCATAAGCATTGCCATAAAGTTTGAAGAGGATTGCTCAAAAGATGAAGATGCTAGAGTGTAAACAACTTGAAATATGGCATTTTTTTAATATTAAAAGGGGCATAACTCCTGACCTAATGGTACGATATCTGCCATAATCGAACTTGGCCGTGATTTTATGGTTATAAACATTGATATAAAGTTTGAAGATAATTGCTCATGAAATGAAGATGCTAGAGTGCAAACAATGTGAAATCTGGATTTTTTTAATATTAAAAGGGGCATAACTCCTGACCTAATGGTACGATATCTCCATAATCAAACTTGGCCGAGATTTTATGGTTATAAACAATGTTTGAAAGTTTGAAGATAATTGCTCATAAAATGAAGATGCTAGAGTGCAAATGAACAAATTGTGGACGAAGGACGACGGACGGACGGATGGACAACGGACATTCATCGATCCTAAAAGCACATGTGCTCAGGTGAGCTAAAAAGCCTATGGACAATATGCATTTTCTGTGAATATGAAAAACTAAATGAGATTTATGGGAAAAACTCATGATAGAAAGATGCAATTTATGATTTTTTATGAAATTTCGTGAAAAAATCTAACTTTACCATAGGGAAATGGAGATAATCACTTTTTTTATTTTTTACAGGGGAGAAAACTCATGGCAACAAGGTAATCAAGGGGGGTTAATTGTAATAATAGAACTTCTGTCACTAGTTTAACATGAAGATGCTAGAGTGTAAACAAAGTGAAATCTGGCATTTTTTAATATTGAAAGGGGCATAAACTCCTGAAAATTAAAAATAATTTAAGGTAACTGCTTAAAAAATGAAGATGCTAGCGTGCAAACAAAGTGAAATCTTGCATTTTTTTTATGTTAAAAGGGGCATAACTCCTGACCTAATTGGCCCATATCAGCCATAATCAATCTTGGCCCAGAGATTATTGTAGTTGACATTGTCATAAAGTTTGAAGATGATTACTTAAGAAATGAAAATGCTAAGAAATGAAGAAGCTAGAGGGCAATCAAACTAATTGTGGACGATGGATGGACAGACGGACGCTGACAAACGATGGACATTCATTGATCCTAATAGCTCATCCTGAGCACATGTGCTCAGGTGAGCTACAAAGTCGAGCTAAAAACAATACCATGTTTCTATGGTTCTAGGTCACTGCATTTCTTCTGTTTCATGTTTCAAGTCAACACCATGTATGGTTGTCCAGTTATGGTTATCAAGTTATAATTGTCTGCAGACAAACAGGACAAAAACAAACATGCCCCCAATCTACTGATGTCTCCCCACACCCACCTTCCACTCACAGACAAACATACAATAAGGCACACAGTGACATCTGCACAAGAGTCCTGTCATCAGGCTCTGCTTCATTTGCTTTGAAAAAGTAGAAGATCTACCATGATTTCAGTTACCAAAACATTAGCTCAATTTAACAAACAGTGACTTGAAATAGGAATACAATGTGTAATGATAAATCCCAGCAAGTTTCATTTAAACATATCCAGTAGTTACGGAGGAGTAGCCAGCAGATTGCTTTGTCTACAGATGGATGGACAGTGAAAGAAAAAGAAGTAAGAATGAAAAGGGGAATAACTAAAATAAGATATGTCACAGGATAAAATGAATGCCCCCAAAATGCATATTCATTGTTTGTGAAAAATTTCCCCAGACATTTCATTTGACTTTTCCCTGATATTTTTAACAGTGAAATCACTACAGCATTATGCATGTACAACATAGCTAAGACACATAGTCTCATGATTGTGAACATTTCTCCAAATAATATCAAAATCCATTAAGGAATGTCAGAGTTATGGAGCGGAAACAAAATCCAGACAGACAGATGGACGAACAGTGCAATTACTATATGCCCACCTTTGGGGGCATAAAAAAAATTGATATGGACCTTATGGAGTTATGGACCTTTTGCATGACAATTCTCCATGTCAAGCTCTGTCCAGAATGACATTTCATCTCAATAAAATGACTAGAGCAGGAGTTATTGCAGAATAAAGAAGTGTGACGGAAAAAGTGTGATAGACAGACAGAAAGATGGACAGACAACTAAGTGATCCCTATGTGTCACCTCTGCTTATAGCAGGTGACCCAACAATGGCAATAACTCCAAAATTATTATATGCAGAGTTATGGTTCTTGTGCACAGCAATTCTCTTTCATGCCGTCTTTCTGCTTAAGAGGTTTCAAAGTTACATGTTAGTTATGCTCAAGACAAAACTTAACTAAATATGAAATTAAAACAAGAGGGCCATGATGGCCCTGAATCGCTCACCTGATTATAAATGAGCAATATATGTTGGATTTTTCATAATGACCTACTTTTTGACCCTGCAAGACCCAAAATCAAACTTGTCCAAGATTTTATGGAAACAGACATTCTGACCAAGTTTCATAAAGATATGGCCAAAAATGTGGCCTATAGAGTTTAAACAAGGTTTTTATAAGACTTGACCTCGTGACCTACTTTTTGACCTCACATGACCCAATTTTGAACTTGTCCAAGATTTTATGGAGAGAAACATTCTTACCAAGTTTAATGAAGATTGGCCTTAAAATATGGCCTCTAGAGTGTTTACAAGGTTTTTATAAGACTTGACCTTGTCACCTATTTCTAGACCCCACATGACCCAATTTCAAACTCGTCCAAGATTTTATGGAGACAAACGTTCTGACCATGTTTCATGAAGATTGGCCTAAAAATATGGCCTCTAGAGTGTTAACAAGCCAAATTGTTGATGATGCACGCCGGACGAAGGGCGATCACAAAGGCTCACCCTTGAGCAGTTGTGCTCAGGTGAGCTTAAAAGGGCAATAACCCTAAAAATATGATGTGCAGAATTAATATTCTTGTACACTGCATTTCTCCTCCAGGAGACCGATCCACCTATAAAGTTTCAAGGTTATATGTCTATATGTCTTATAGTGAATGAGTAATGCTATGGACAAAAATTTAAGTATGAAATTAAACAAAGGACAATAACTTCAAAAATATAATGTGCAGAGTTACATTTCTTGTGCATTGCACGTCTCCTTCATGAGATCTATCCACCTATGAAGTTTCAAGGTTATATGTCTCATAGTGCATGAGTAATGCTTCGGACAAAAATTAAGCATGAAACTTTTAAACTCCAAAAATATGATTGCCAAGTTATAGAATTTCTCTTCTTGAGATCTATCACCTATGAAGTTTTAAGGCTATATGTCTCATAGTGCATGAGTAATGCTCCGGACAAAAACCTAAGTATTAAATTCAACAAAGGGCAATAACTCCAAAAATATGATGTGCATAGTTACGGATCTTGTGCACTTCACTTCTTCTGCATAAGATCTATCCACCTGAGAAGTTTCAAGGCTATATGTCTTACGGTACATGAGTAATGTTCCGTACAAAAACTACCATTAAGTATGAAATTCAACAAATGGCAATAACTCCAAAAATATGATGTTCAGAGTTACAGTTCTTGTGCAATTAACTTCTCTTCCATGAGATCTATCACCTATGAAGTTTCAAGGCTATATGTCTTAAAGTGCATGAATATTGTTCCAGTCAAAAACTACCAGTAAGTATGAAATTCAACAAAGGGCAATAATTCCAAAAATATGATGTGCATATTCACGGTTCTTGTGCACTTCACTTCTCCCCCATGAGATCTATCCACCTGTGAAGCTTAAAGTAAATAGCTTTTATACTTCTTGCTTTAAGCTCCAGACAAAAAGTGTGACAGACAGACAAATGACAAAAACAATATGTCTCCCCTATATAAAAATGGGAGGAGATATGGGGCATCATTACATTAAAAATTCTGTTCTCTCAGCACTATCAGCACTCTGATATTTTGAAATTTATTTAGTTGGAGTTAGCTGGTTTGAAAAGCATGCAGGTTTCCCACCTTTTCTTGCTCACAGGTCAGTTGGACAAGGGACCTCAGAGAGATTATTAACTTCTTTATGTTGATAGTGATTTATATAGGATCAAGTTGGATGGAAGGTTAGTTTTAGTATCATAAGACTTTAGTGTATGAGTATGATGCAACACACGAGTCCCCTACTGTGAGGTGCATAATTTTTCTGTTACCATAGCAACTGGAATTTTGGTTTGAGAAAAAAAAAAAAAAAAAGTAATGGGCAGAATCTCCATACTGCCATCTATTCATATACCAAGTTTCATAATATGGTCTTTAACGGTTTTCAAAGTTATCGCCGGAAACATATTTCTGTACATCAAGATGGACAGACAGACAGGGCAAACCTACAGCCTCCTGTGTAAACACTGGTAGGGGACTGAAAAACATTTCTAAAGAGTTACCCAATGAACAACTGTTCAAAACAAGAGGGCCATAATGGCCCTAGATCGCTCACCATAGTACATCATCTTATTTAAAAACAATTCGTTTCTAAAACTAAAAAGGAAACTACACGACCCCCTTGGGGACTCATTTTTCAAGGGATCAACGTTCTTTTACCAATTATGGTAGACATTAATGAGGTGACCATTTCTGCAAAATAAAATCAAATTCTGACCCTTGGTTTCACAGAAGATTTTTGAAATTTTCTGTATAAAGTATATAAGAAAATTCAGCTATCCCTGTGCTCATTTTTCAAGGGATAAACTTTATTTTAGCAACTGTGGTAAACATTCATGAGGTGACGATTTGTGCCAAAGGAAATTTAATTCTGAACATTGGTTTCACAGAAGAAAAATTTTGAAATTTTCTATAAAGAGTATATAAGGAAACAAGATGACCCCCTAGGGGCCTCATTTTTCAAGGGATCAACTTTATTTTAGCAATTGTGGTAGACATTGATGAGGTTACCACTTGTGCCAAAGGATATTCAATTCTGACCACTGGCTTCACAGAAGAAGCATATAAGGAAACTAGAACCGCAAGCGGTATCTTGGTTTTCGCTTTTAACCTAATTAACTTGATCACTTTATTTCAACTCAGCCACAATTTTTAATATGAAACAGAACGCAAAGGTTTTTTGAAGACCTACTCTCATTTGCACAGTTTTTTTTTTGTGTTTTTTTTTGGAATGTTAGAACATTCAAACTCCTCTAGCGCAAATATTTCCCCATACCCTATCATCACATCACATCACATTCTGTGGTGCTGTCAACAAGGAACAAAATGCTGAAAACCACATTTCAATTAGACTTTAACGTTTTGAGTTATAGGCAAAAGAGTCATTTTAAGCTAAGCGCCCTCTAGCGGCAAAATGAGAAAAAAAAATGATAAAAATTTTACAATTAGGTACCTAGAAATGCAGCAAATAGTTCAAACAAGTATATAAGTCGCACTAATCGAACATTCTTTTTCTTATATATCACAATTTTAAGCTTAAAAACTGAATAACAATTATTCCAAAAAAGGATCAAACTTTGGACTGCCGTATAATGACCAAATCAAGTCCGATCTTCAAAAACTAAACATCACTGGAAAGAGCTCTTTAAGAACTAAAACTTTTGTTCATATACTCTCAATTAAATATTTTTAGTTTTGGAGCTATTTGTGGCCGAATAAAAACACAATAATCGTAATATGACCTTGACCTTTTCAAATTTCTTTTAATTTTTTTATTGTGAGGTCCCTTCAAACATAACAATACATATTGTGTGAAAATATCATGAAGAATGAACAGAAAATAAAGTCAGGAGCGACAAAAACATGTTTTTGAAATTTTAATTTTTCCTAAAATTTAGTGAAGTTTGACCTTTTCTAGAGGACAAACCACGCATTTCCTTAATTCGCCACCCCATATATTTTGTGCGTATATGTCTTGCAAATCATATGCAGCAAACAGAATTCTTCTATCTGATCTCTAACAAAAGTGGGAAGGTTTTTCGTAGACATACCCTCATTATTTCACTTTTTTCCAAGGTTCGAACATTCAACCTCTCCTAGAACAATTTTTTTCCCGTACTCTATGATGAGATTTCCATCATATTTGATTGGGATGTCAACAAGGAACATTATGTAAAAAACCGCATCTAAATCAGGTTTCAAATTTTTGAGTTATTAGCAAAACAGTGATTACATGCATTGCGCCCCCTAGTGGCTAAATCCGAAATAAAAATGAAAAGTTTGACCATTTAGGCACATGTTCAGATAAAGATGACTCCATGCTCAAAATTTCATAGCTGTAGCTTTTTTCATCTGGCCGCTAGGCTGGACACAAAAATGGGTGGAATTGGAAAAATAATAAAAACTAGAACCGCAAGCGGTATCTCGGTTTTCGCTTTTAACCTAATCAACTTGAACACTCAACTCAGCCACAATTTTCAATATGAAACAGAACGAAAAGGTTTTTGAAGACCTACTCTCATTTGCACAGTTTTTTTGTTGTTGTTTTTTTGCAATGTTAGAACATTCAAACTCTTCTAGCGCATATATTTTCCCATACCCTGTCCCTTGAAATCCATCCCATTCTGTGGTGCAGTCAACAAGGAACAAAATGCTGAAAACCGCATTTCAATCAGACTTTAACATTTTGAGTTATAAGCAAAAGAGTGATTTTAAGCAAAACGCCCTCTAGCGGCAAAATTAGAAACAAAATTGCAAAAACAGCAAATAGTTCAAACAAGTATATAAGTCGCACTAGTCAAACTTTTTATTCTTATGTATCAGAATTTGAAGCATAAAACCTGATTTACAATTATTCCAAAAAAGGATCAAACTTTGGACTGCTTATAATGACCAAATCAAGTCCGATCTTCAAAAACTAAACATTACTAGAAAGAGCTCTTCAAGAACTAAAACTTTTGTTCATATACTCTCAATGAAATATTTTTAGTTTTGGAGCTATTTGTGGCCGAATAAAAACACAATAATCGTAATATGACCTTGACCTTTTCAATTCTTTTTTATTGTTTGAATTGTGAGGCCCTTTCAAACATAACAATACACATCGTGTGAAAATTGCATGAAAAATGAACAGAAAATAAAGTCAGGAGCGACAAAAACATGTTTTTGAAATTTTAATTTTTCCTAAAATTAAGTGAAGTTTGACCGTTTCTAGAGGACAAACCACACATTTCCTTAATTCGCCATCCCATATATTTTGTGTGTATATGTCTTTTAAATGGTATGCCGGAGACGGAATTCTTCTATCTGATCTCTAACAAAAACGGATAGGTTTTTCGTAGACCTACCCTCATTTGCACAGTTTTTGTTTTGTTTTTGTTTTCTTGCAAGGTTCGAACATTCAACCTTCCGTAGCTCAAAAGCTTTCAGCCACACGGACCCTCGAATCCTATCATGTGTTATTAGGCTATCAACAGGGGACAGAATGCAAAAAACCGCATTCGAATTGGACTTTAACTTTTTGAGTTATAAGCAAAAGAATGATTTCAAGAAAAGCGCCCCCTAGCGGCAAAATGAGAAAGAAAATTGATTAAAATTTTACTGTTAGGTACCTAGCAAAGCAGCAAATAGTTCAATCAAGTATACTAACGTTAGTCCCACAAGTCAAACTTTTTATTCTTATGTATCAGAATTTGAAGCATAAAACCTGATTTACAATTATTCCAAAAAAGGATCAAACTTTGGACTGCCGTATAATGACCAAATCAAGTCCGATCTTCAAAAACTAAACATCACTGGGAAGAGCTCTTTAAGAACTAAAACTTTTGTTCATATACTCTCAATGAAATATTTTTAGTTTTGGAGCTATTTGTGGCCGAATAAAAACACAATAATCGTAATATGACCTTGACCTTTTCAATTCTTTTTTATTTTTTGAATTGTGAGGCCCTTTCAAACATAACAATACATATTGTGTGATAATTTCATGAAGAATGAACAGAAAATAAAGTCAGGAGCGACAAAAACATGTTTTTGAAATTTTAATTTTTCCTAAAATTTAGTGAAGTTTGACCGTTTCTAGAGGACAAACCACGCATTTCCTTAATTCGCCACCCCATATATTTTGTGCGTATATGTCTTGCAAATCGTATGCAGCAAACAGAATTATTCTATCTGATCTCTAACAAAAGTGGGTAGGTTTTTCGTAGACATACCCTCATTTTTCCACTTTTTTCCAAGGTTCGAACATTCAACCTCTCCTAGAACAATTTTTTTCCCGTACTCGATGATGAGATTTCCATCATATTTGATTGGGCTGTCAACAAGGAACATTATGTAAAAAACCGCATCTAAATCAGATTTCAAATTTTTGAGTTATTAGCAAAACAGTGATTACATGCATTGCGCCCCCTAGTGGCTAAATCAGAAATAAATGTGAAAAGTTTGACCAATTAGGCACATGTTCAGATAAAGATGACTCCATGGCCAAAATTTCATAGCTGTAGCTTTTCTCATCTGGCCGCTAGGCTGGACACAAAAATGGGTGGAATTGGAAAAATAATAAAAATAAAAAAAAAACTAGAACCGCAAGCGGTATCTCGGTTTTCGCTTTTAACCTAATAAACTTGAACACTTTATTTCAACTCAGCCACAATTTTCAATATAAAACAGAGCGAAAAGGTATTTGAAGACCTACTCTCATTTGCACAGTTTTTGTTTTGTTTTTGTTTTTTTCAATGTTAGAACATTCAAACTCTTCTAGCGCAAATATTTTCCCATACCCTGTCCCTTGAAATCCATCACATTCTGTGGTGCAGTCAACAAGGAACAAAATGCTGAAAACCGCATTTCAATCAGACTTTAACATTTTGAGCTATAAGCAAAAGAGTGATTTTAAGCAAAACGCCCTCTAGCGGCAAAATTAGAAACAAAATTGCAAAAACAGCAAATAGTTCAAACAAGTATATAAGTCGCACAAGTCAAACTTTTTATTCTTATGTATCAGAATTTGAAGCATAAAACCTGATTTACAATTATTCAAAAAAAGGATCAAACTTTGGACTGCCGTATAATGACCAAATCAAGTCCGATCTTCAAAAACTAAACATCAATGGAAAGAGCTCTTTAAGAACTAAAACTTTTGTTCATAATCTCTCAATGAAATATTTTTAGTTTTGGAGCTATTTGTGGCCGAATAAAAACACAATAATCGTAATATGACCTTGACCTTTTCAATTCTTTTTTATTTTTTTGAATTGTGAGGCCCTTTCAAACATAACAATACATATCGTGTGAAAATTTCATGAAGAATGAACAGAAAATAAAGTCAGGAGCGACAAAAACATGTTTTTGAAATTCTAATATTTTCTAAAATTTAGTGAAGTTTGACCGTTTCTAGAGGACAAACCACGCATTTCCTTAATTCGCCATCCCATATATTTTGTGTGTATATGTCTTTTAAATGGTATGCCGGAGACGGAATTCTTCTATCTGATCTCTAACAAAAACGGATAGGTTTTTCGTAGACCTACCCTCATTTGCACAGTTTTTTTTTTTTTTTTTTTTTTGCAAGGTTCGAACATTCAACCTTCCGTAGCTCAAAGGCTTTCAGCCACACGGACCCTCGAATCCTATCATATGTTATTAGGCTATCAACAGGGAACAGAATGCAAAAAAACGCATTCGAATCGGACTTCAACTTTTTGAGTTATAAGCAAAAGAATGATTTCAAGAAAAGCGCCCCCTAGCGGCAAAATGAAAAAGAAAATTGATTAAAATTTTACTGTTAGGTACCTAGCAAAGCAGCAAATAGTTCAATCAAGTATATAAGTCTAGTCGCACAAGTCAAACATTTTATTCTAATGTATCAGAATTTGAAGCATAAAACCTGATTTACAATTATTCCAAAAAAGGATCAAACTTTGGACTGCCGTATAATGATCAAAACAAGTCCGATCTTCAAAAACTAAACATCAATGGAAAGAGCTCTTGTAGAACTAAAACTTTTGTTCATATACTCTCAATGAAATATTTTTAGTTTTGGAGCTATTTGTGGCCGAATAAAAACACAATAATCGTAATATGACCTTGACCTTTTCAATTCTTTTTTATTTTTTGAATTGTGAGGCCCTTTCAAACATAACAATACATATCGTGTGAAAATTTCATGAAGAATGAACAGAAAATAAAGTCAGGAGCGACAAAAACATGTTTTTGAAATTCTAATATTTTCTAAAATTTAGTGAAGTTTGACCGTTTCTAGAGGACAAACCACGCATTTCCTTAATTCGCCATCCCATATATTTTGTGTGTATATGTCTTTTAAATGGCATGCCGGAGACGGAATTCTTCTATCTGATCTCTAACAAAAACGGATAGGTTTTTCGTAGACCTACCCTCATTTGCACAGTTTTTTTTGTTTGTTTTTTTTTGCAAGGTTCGAACATTCAACCTTCCGTAGCTCAAAGGCTTTCAGCCACACGGACCCTCGAATCCTATCATATGTTATTAGGCTATCAACAGGGAACAGAATGCAAAAAAAACGCATTCGAATCGGACTTCAACTTTTTGAGTTATAAGCAAAAGAATGATTTCAAGAAAAGCGCCCCCTAGCGGCAAAATGAAAAAGAAAATTGATTAAAATTTTACTGTTAGGTACCTAGCAAAGCAGCAAATAGTTCAATCAAGTATATAAGTCTAGTCGCACAAGTCAAACTTTTTATTCTAATGTATCAGAATTTGAAGCATAAAACCTGATTTACAATTATTCCAAAAAAGGATCAAACTTTGGACTGCCGTATAATGATCAAAACAAGTCCGATCTTCAAAAACTAAACATCAATGGAAAGAGCTCTTGTAGAACTAAAACTTTTGTTCATATACTCTCAATGAAATATTTTTAGTTTTGGAGCTAAAAAAAATAATCGTAATATGACCTTGACCTTTTCAATTCTTTTTTATTTTTTGAATTGTGAGGCCCTTTCAAACATAACAATACATATCGTGTGAAAATTTCATGAAGAATGAACAGAAAATAAAGTCAGGAGCGTTTGTGGCCGAATAAAAAAATCGTAATATGACCTTATTTTTATGTCTAATATTTTCTAAAATTTAGTGAAGTTTGACCGTTTCTAGAGGACAAACCACGCATTTCCTTAATTCGCCATCCCATATATTTTGTGTGTATATGTCTTTTAAATGGTATGCCGGAGACGGAATTCTTCTATCTGATCTCTAACAAAAACGGATAGGTTTTTCGTAGACCTACCCTCATTTGCACAGTTTTTTTTGTTTGTTTTTTTTTGCAAGGTTCGAACATTCAACCTTCCGTAGCTCAAAGGCTTTCAGCCACACGGACCCTCGAATCCTATCATATGTTATTAGGCTATCAACAGGGAACAGAATGCAAAAAAACGCATTCGAATCGGACTTCAACTTTTTGAGTTATAAGCAAAAGAATGATTTCAAGAAAAGCGCCCCCTAGCGGCAAAATGAAAAAGAAAATTGATTAAAATTTTACTGTTAGGTACCTAGCAAAGCAGCAAATAGTTCAATCAAGTATATAAGTCTAGTCGCACAAGTCAAACTTTTTATTCTAATGTATCAGAATTTGAAGCATAAAACCTGATTTACAATTATTCCAAAAAAGGATCAAACTTTGGACTGCCGTATAATGATCAAAACAAGTCCGATCTTCAAAAACTAAACATCAATGGAAAGAGCTCTTGTAGAACTAAAACTTTTGTTCATATACTCTCAATGAAATATTTTTAGTTTTGGAGCTATTTGTGGCCGAATAAAAACACAATAATCGTAATATGACCTTGACCTTTTCAATTCTTTTTTATTTTTTGAATTGTGCGGCCCTTTCAAACATAACAATACATATCGTGTGAAAATTTCATGAAGAATGAACAGAAAATAAAGTCAGGAGCGACAAAAACATGTTTTTGAAATTTTAATTTTTCCTAAAATTTAGTGAAGTTTGACCGTTTTTAGAGGACAAACCACGCATTTCCTTAATTCGCCACCCCATATATTTTGTGCGTATATGTCTTGCAAATCGTATGCAGCAAACAGAATTATTCTATCTGATCTCTAACAAAAGTGGGTAGGTTTTTCGTAGACCTACCCTCATTTTCCCACTTTTTTGCAAGGTTCGAACATTCAACCTCTCCTAGAACAATTTTTTTCCCGTACTCGATGATAAGATATCCATCATATTTGATTGGGCTGTCAACAAGGAACATTATGTAAAAAACCGCATCTAAATCAGGTTTCAAATTTTTGAGTTATTAGCAAAACAGTGATTACATGCATTGCGCCCCCTAGTGGCTAAATCAGAAATAAATGTGAAAAGTTTGACCAATTAGGCACATGTTCAGATAAAGGTGACTCCATGCCCAAAATTTCATAGCTGTAGCTTTTTTCATCTGGCCGCTAGGCTGGACACAAAAATGGGTGGAATTGGAAAAATAATAAAAATAAACTAGAATCGCTATCGCGATATCATCGGTTTTCGCAAAAGCAATTTACCTCAGTTAACGAGTCGCATGATTCGAAAAACATATTTCTTCGTTCAATGGCTTTTTGAATACTGTTGAGTACAGTGATCTTTCAAACATTTTTGTCGCAATGTTTAAGCAGACTTTTTACCAAGAAGAATACTTTTAAGTATTACCTGTCTGTAATGTAGTCGCAAACTTGAAAACTTTTTCTACAGACTTCGGGTACTGCAACATTATATGTGTGTGTGTTGCTTTATGATGGTGACATACGACAATTGTACTTGATAAACAACAATTGCAAACGACACACAACTGTATAAAATGACACGCGACAATGCAATATGCCACTTTACATTATAACGAACTAATGTTGCATTGAATTACTATCATTTTCATGAAATATCGCATAAATTTTTTAGTGTTTTAGTGTTGTTTCAAATTGATGTCACCAAGGAACAGAATGCAAAAAATTGCATAAAATCAGATTTTAATTATTTTAGTAATAAAGGGTGATTTCAAGCCAAGCGCCCCCTAGCAGCAAAATGAGAAACAAAATTGAGTAAAATTTTACTATTAGGTACCTAGAAATGCAGAAAATGGTTCAATCAAGTATACAAGTCGCACTAGTCAAACATTCTATTCCTTATATATCACAATTTGAAGCATAAAAACTGATTTACAATTGTTCTAAAGAGGATCAAAATTTGGGCTGCCGTAAAATGACCAAATCAAGTCCGATCTTCAAAAACTAAACATCACTGGAAAGGGCTATTCAAGAACTAAAACTTTTGTTAATATACTTTCAATGAAATATTTTTTGTTTTGGAGCTATTTTTGAGCCGAATATCGTAATATGACCTTGACCTTTGAAATTTCATTTTAACTTTTTAATTGTGAGGCCCGTTCAAACATAACAATACATAACTTGTGAAAATATCATGAAGAATGAACTAAAAATAAAGTCAGGAGCGACAAAAAACATGTTTTCGGAATTTTAATTTTTCCTAAAATTTAGTGAAGTTTGACCGTTTCTAGAGGACAAACCATGCATTTATTAAATTCTCCACTCCATATATTTTGTGCGTATATGTCTTGCAAATCATTTGCAGCAAACAGAATTCTTCTATCTGATGTCTAACGAAAACGGATAGGTTTTTCGTACACATACCCTCATCTGCACAGTTTTCTGCGAGGTTCGAACTTTCAACCTTCCGTTGCTAGCTCAAAAAGTTTCAGCCACTCATACCTAAAAACTATCGTATTTTATTCGGCTATCAACAAGAAACAAAATGCAATAAACCGCATTTGGATCAGGCTTTAACTTTTTGAGTTATAAGTAGAAGAGTGCTTTCAAGCTAAGCGCCCCCTAGCGGCAAAATGAGAAACAAAATTGATTAAAATTTTACCATTAGGTACCTAGCAATGCAGCAAATAGTTCAATCAAGTACGCAAGTCGCACTAGTCGAACATTCTATTTCTTATATATCACAATTTGAAGCATAAAAACTGATTTACAATTATTCCAAAAAAGGATCAAAGTTTGGACTGCCGTATAATGACCAAATCAAGTCCGATCTTCGAAAACTAAACATCACTGGAAAGAGCTCTTGAAGAACTAAAACTTTTGTTCATATACTGTCAATGAAATATTTTTAGTATTTGAGCTATTTGGGGCCGAATAAAAAAACAATTATTGTAATATTACATTCACCTTTTCAATTTTTTTTTTAATTTTTTAATTGTGAAACCCTTTCAAACTTAACAAAACATAACGTGTGAAAATTTCATGACGAATAAACAAAAAATAAAGTCAGGAGCGACAAAAAACATGTTTTTGGAATTTTAATTTTTCCTAAATTTAAGTGAAGTTTGACCGTTTCTAGGGGACAAACCACGCATTTCTTAAATTCGCCACCCCATATATTTTGTGTGTATACGTCTTTCAAATGGTATGCCGGAGACGGAATTCTTCTATCTGATCTCTAACAAAAACGGATAGGTTTTTCGTAGACCTACCCTCATTTGCACAGTTTTTTTTTTGTTGTTTTTTTTGCGAGGTTCGAACATTCAACATTCCAAGCTCAAAAGCTTTCAGCCACACGGACCCTCGAATCCTATCATATGTTATTAGGCTATCAACAGGGAACAGAATGCAAAAAACCGCATTCGAATCGGACTTCAACTTTTTGAGTTATAAGCAAAAGAATGATTTCAAGAAAAGCGCCCCCTAGCGGCAAAATGAGAAAGAAAATTGATTAAAATTTTACTGTTAGGTACCTAGCAAAGCAGCAAATAGTTCAATCAAGTATACTAGTCGCACAAGTCAAACTTTTTATTCTTATGTATCAGAATTTGAAGCATAAAACCTGATTTACAATTATTCCAAAAAAGGATCAAACTTTGGACTTCCGTATAATGACCAAATCAAGTCCGATCTTCAAAAACTAAACATCACTGGAAAGAGCTCTTTAAGAACTAAAACTTTTGTTCATATACTCTCAATGAAATATTTTTAATTTTGGAGCTATTTGTGGCCGAATAAAAACACAATAATCGTAATATGACCTTGACCTTTTCAATTCTTTTTTATTTTTTGAATTGTGAGGCCCTTTCAAACATAACAATACATATCGTGTGAAAATTTCATAAAGAATGAACAGAAAATAAAGTCAGGAGCGACAAAAACATGTTTTTGAAATTTTAATTTTTCCTAAAATTTAGTGAAGTTTGACCGTTTCTAGAGGACAAACCACGCATTTCCTTAATTCGCCACCCATATATTTTGTGCGTATATGTCTTGCAAATCGTATGCAGCAAACAGAATTCTTCTATCTGATCTCTAACAAAAGTGGGTAGGTTTTTCGTAGACCTACCCTCATTTTTCCACTTTTTTCCAAGGTTCGAACATTCAACCTCTCCTGGAACAATTTTTGTCCAGTACTCGATGATAAGATATCCATCATATTTGATTGGGCTGTCAACAAGGAACATTATGTAAAAAACCGCATCTAAATCAGGTTTCAAATTTTTGTGTTATTAGCAAAACAGTGATTACATGCATTGCGCCCCTAGTGGCTAAATCAGAAATAAATGTGAAAAGTTTGACCAATTAGGCACATGTTCAGATAAAGATGACTCCATGCCCAAAATTTCATAGCTGTAGCTTTTCTCGTCTGGCCGCTAGGCTGGACACAAAAATGGGTGGAATTGGAAAAATAATAAAAATAAAAAAAAAAAAAACAAATCAACAGAAGAAGAACAATAGGTTTTCGCCCAGCAGAGGCGAAAACCTAATAAAAAAATCAACAGAAGAAGAACAATAGGTTTTCGCCCAGCAGAGGCGAAAACCTAATTAAAAAAAAAAAATCAACTGAAGAAGAACAATAGGTTTTCGCCCTGCAGAGGCGAAAACCTAATTAGCTGACTCCCTAGGGGCTTCATTTTTCAATGGAAAAATTTCATTTTAGCAATTATGGTAGACATTCATGAGGTGACCATTTGTGCCAAAGGAAATTTAATTCTGAACACTGGTTTCACAGAAGAAAAATTTTGAAATTTTCTATAAAGAGTATAATTTATAAGGAAACAAGATGACCCCCTAGGGGCTTCATTTTTCAAGGGAAAAACTTTATTACAGCAATTATGGTAGACATTCATGAAGTGACCATTTGTGCCAAAGGAAATTAAATTCTGACCATTGCATTCAGAGGAGCTGATTTTTAAAGTTTCCATAATTTTTTTTCTTCCTGTTACCATAGCAACCAGAGTTCTACATGGATCAAGTTTATTTTAGCAACTTTTGTGAAGGCTCATCCAAGGATCATTTCTGCTAAGTTTACTCAAATTCTGTTCAGCAGTTTCAGAGGAGATGTTGATTAAAGCAAATTGTCGACGCACGCTGGACGATGGTCGACGCATGATGATGCCGACGGATGCAGGGTGATCCTAATATCTCACCTTGAGCACGTTGTGCTCTGGTGAGCTAAAAATCTAAAATTTGGCCTGCAACAAGAGAACAGGTCTCTACAGTTTTCACTTTATACATATAATGCAAATTGCCCCCCACCCCAAACCCCTGGTCATGTTTATTTATGGATTGGAATAATTTTAGCAATCTTGGTAGTGTGTTACAAAAGGAACATCATTCTGTTATAAAATATTTTGAAATCTGGCCAGTAGTTTTGAAAGAGATGATTTCATTTTTTTATAATTTTTTTTGTTGTCATGGCAACCAATTTTACATGATCAAGTTTCGTGAAGGTTCACCCAATGATCATCCCTGCCAAGTTTAATCAAATTCTGTTTATTGGTTTCAGGAGTGTCACTACATACATATAAGGCAAATTAGCCCAGCCCTGGCAGCCATGTTTTTTACAGATCGGAATAATTTTAGCAATTGTGGTTCAGGGTTACCAAAAGAACATCTGTACTAAAAAACTTTGAAATAAGGCCATTAGTTTTGAAGGAGATGATTTTTAAGTTTTCATTTTTTTTCTTTCTGTTACCATAGTGACCAGAATGTTGGTCCAAGAAAAAAACAAAGAGATGTGCAGAATCTCCATACTGCTATCTATTCATATACAAAATTTCATGATATTATCTTAATCGGTTTTTACTTATCGCGGGATCCAGATTTCCGGACATCCGTACGGACTGACGGACAAAGTGTAAACACCGGTAGGGGACTAACAAGCATTCTGAAAGTATTGCTAAAGCAATACTAAGTCCCTTACTGGCAAAAAGAAAACTAAGAACCCCCGCCAAAGTCAATTATTTTATCAATATTTTTTATGAAATTCAAAACAACAATAAATATCAAAAAGTCCAAGGCCTGTAATTTCAAAACAAGAGCTGTCAGAGGACAGCACGCTCAAATATTCAAAGTGCTTGTTGGTTAATCAAATGAAATCTATCTCAATTCTTGCCCTTCATATACCCTGTATATAATAAAAGTCAAAAATTATATATTTTGATAGTTTATGAAGTCTAAAATCAATCCCATGCGTAGTTACTGAGACATAAGTATAATAAACACTGTGCATGCAAAACTTTAACCAAGCATCCAAGTTAGAAAAGGGCCATAATTTGTATAAAATTCAGTTCAAAAGTTATCCTCCTTGCCACTGAACCCACTCCTTAACTTTCTAGTCAAGCTCTATCTACCTATGAAGTTTCATGTTGATACCTCTTATAGCCTTTTGAGTAATGCTCAGGACAAAATTGAAGTATGAAAATAACAAAGGGCAATTACTCCTAAATCATACAAAATAGAGTTATGGTTCTTGTGCACTGCAATTCTCTTTATTGAGCTCTATTTACCTAAGAAAGTTTCATGTTGATACCTCTAAAAGGTTTCGATTTATGCTCCAGACAAACATTCGGGAGGGACGGAAGTACGGACGTACGTACACATGCACACACGTATGTACGGACGGACACAGGCAAATCTATATGACCCCCCCCCCCATAAGTGGTGGGGGTATAAAAACTATCTGCCACTATAGTTTGATACCACTGAACATATTAAAGAAGTTTCAACACAAACCCATGCCTGGTTACAGAAATACAAGCTGGGGGAATGGCTCGGTGGTTCGAGCCAGCCATGGTTATAAATATGATTAGTTATTAGGCCGTCCTTTAGAATTGATCGATTAAAGTAGATATCGTTTTTTGTCTTAACGTCGGCAAAATCATAATAGAGGTAACATTAAAGGCATCTCGAAAGGAATGTGGTATCCCACTGAGCCAGGCCCCAACCTGCTGTGACCAGACCTGCTAATTGCTGGTCATCACTGCAGGGAGTCTTTGGCCAATATAGACCTAATCTGTCACAGTAAAATCTCTGATGGGTTAATGCAAAACTAAATTACCTGCTAGTATGGAAGTGAGATTGTAGGCTAGTTTTACATAAGCCATAAACATTTTATTGAATGATAGATAATATGTGGGTATGATCTCTTACATATTCTTTGTAAAATTTACTAATTGGAGTCAATTTTGTATCTGCATGATTATAAGATTATATATTTAGTACATTTATGCACTTATTACAGAATTCAAGTTTTGATATAGAAAATATTGAGATACAGAGTCTGAAGGACATAATTCTGACATTGAATGATTTTTTTTTGATTTTTTTTTGCTTTGTATTTGTTTTTCTTAGAAACATTTCGTTACATTTATTCAGCAGAATTAAACAAGTAATTCAATTCTTGTTGATTTCTGACATTAAAATGTATTGAGGGAATTTAGAAATGAGAGAATGAGAATGAAAGTGATTAGTAATACATTTATGATTTATTTCTTTATTTCAAAATTTTTCTACGTTTCTTTTTATGATAAAAATTTACAAATAAAAGATAAAATAAGAAAGATCAAATTAAATGAAATAACAGACACAAAAATTGAAAGAACAAAATAAATGAAAAATAAAGAAAGGGTTAACAAAATAGGTAAGAATTAAATCAATAAAGAAGGAAAGAAAAACAAGGAAAATTAATGTATGCTCTAATAAAAATGAATAATTGAGAACTTGAAGAATAATTTCTGTTATTTAGGTTTATGTGATTGTAGAACTGTAACTTGTGTAACTTTTGTAAAAACTGTGAATGGCGATATACAATCCCACGTAGTAACAAAATTAAAGAATGTAAGAATTGAGAGAATGAAAGTAATAAGTAATACATAATTTATTTCACAACTTCATGTTTCTTTTTATGATAAATTTTACATATAAAAATAAAATAAGAAAGGAAGAACAAATTTAATGAGAAATATAAGACAAATAAAATGAAAGAGAATTTTTTACCATGTTTTTTTTATGATAAATTTATATAAAAAAAAATCATTTCTGGTATTTAGGATTTAGTAATTGTATAACTGTAACTTGTGTAACTTTTTAAAAAATGTGAATGGCTATATACAATCCATGTAGTAACACATGCACACTTGTATCTTGAACTATACCTGTGACTGACAGACCATGGGTGACAGACCGTGGCAGCCTGCCTTATCAGAAAACAGATGCCCCCACACGCTGGGTTTGGAATAAATGGGGGGGGGGCGGGGGTTCACTTATATAAGGGTTTTGAGATGCCTTTAAATAAAAAACACAACTTATCTTTGTTATTCTTTTATTCTTTCAAAACAAATATAAATCAATAAAACAGCAGCTGTCAGATGTTTAAAGAAAATTGTTGACGCGGACGCATGCACGGACAACGGGCACTGGAAAAAAGGCCATCACAATAGCTCACCATAAGCACGTCACAATGTGTGAAAAACACGCTGCATGGCAAGTTACAATTAAGTCCCCCAGCGAAAACATCACAGGTAGGAAGGTTCGACAGATAGGTGTGAAATAAATAGCACTTTTAACCTGGGGTCGAAAATTTAGTTTGAGAGTTCAAGCCATCAGTGTTCGAGGCATCCCAGGTCAAACAATATTGAATTAAGAACATTTTTTGCCAGGCCTGTGGAAT
>CM037785.1:34164909-34214909 GCA_021229015.1 Solen grandis | reverse complement strand
CTGCCGACGCGAAAACCCCTGAACCAGAGTTAGAAGAGACAGAATTCTGGGTTCCGGAATTCTGATCCTGTTTAGGTCGGTCAGAAACTGCATCCCGACAAACGTGAAGTTCTGGGATGGGATCAACTCCGATTTCTCGGAGTTGAGGATGAAGCCTAGCCAGAGAGCTAGGTCTGTCACCCATCGAAGTTCGTCGAGAAGAGCGACTGGGTCCATGTGAAGAAGAAGCCAGTCGTCGAAATACGCCAGGAGGCGTGAGCCGCGAAAATGAACCCTGGCGACCAGAACCGAAACTATTTTGGTGAAGATTCTGGGGGCCAAAGACAGGCCGAACGGAAGGGCCTTGAACTGGTAGACAGTTTGACCATCCGTAAAACGAAGGTACTTCCTGGAATGAGGATGGATAGATACATGGAAGTAGGCATCCGATAAATCCAGGGAAACAGCCCAGTGACCGGGGAGGACGGCTGCCCTGATCGACGAAGTTGTTTCCATTTCGAAATGTTCCTTCGGAATGAAGGAGTTTAGATGAGATAGGTCTATGACCGGTCGAAAACCGCAGTCCTTCTTGGGAACCAGAAAGAGACGGCTGTAAAACCCCGGAGAGGTTAGAATCGAGACCCTTTCTACCGCTCCTTTTTTCAGAAGATCTGAAATAGTGAGTCCCAGACGAGGATGATTGGAGGAGAGATGAATGGGAGAGCGTGACGACTGAACGGAACCCGATAACCGTGTCTCACTATAGACAGGACCCATTGGTCGTCGGTGATTGTCTCCCATTGCTGAATGAAATGAGTGAGTCTGCCGCCTACTGGAAGGGGCAGAAACGCTCTTCCTCCTAATCGAACGTCTGGAAGAGGAAGCGGAAGAAAGGACGTACCCCTAGGGCTTACTCTTACCCCTTTGACTGGTAGAAGTAGAAGAAGGGGTGGGGGGCGATGAAGGAGGAAATCGTGGTCGCTGAGGACCAGATTGGCGAGCGCCCCTGGAAGAGGGATTACCTCTGAAAGGAGATTGAGGTTTACCCTTTTCCGAGTCCTTCGGGGATTTACCGGTAGAAGCCGAAGGTTTCTTCGGTATCCGGAATTTAGGGGGAGCCGAAGTAGGAGTGCAGGGTTGGAAGGCCACCGCTCCGTGCATTTGCTCCTCCCTGGAGGCATCTGCTTCTTCCTTGATTCGGCCCCCAAAAAGGGACGAAGAAGAAAGAGGGGCCGACCTAAGCTTTTCTCGAGAAGAGGAGAGAAGTAGCTTGTTGGGGCCGTCCAGGATGGCATCCTGCCTGCAGCGAGTCATCTCTGAAGAGAGAGAGAGAGATAGCAAAATAGAATGTTTTGCAGTCGCTGCTAAGGCCTCTAAAAGAAGCCTGACGGAAGAAGATAAGGCATCTTTTTGCTGTAGTTTGACCGAAAGTGCGGCCACGAAGGAGTCAGTGTGAGACGAGATGCCGGAAAGAAAGCGGGAGCGTTGCTCCCAGCGATCCAAGACCTTCTGCTGAAGCGGTAAAGAGGAGGGGACCTTGAGCCGGAGCTGACTCGCATCTAGGTCCAGTTTCGGAGGGTGGATAGAACAAGAGGGCCATGATGGCCCTGAATCGCTCACCTGAGTACCATTGCTTCAACTGATGTCAAGGTTTTTAAACAGACAAGGATTCTGATATAACTTAATCTAAAACATTTTACCCCTGACAATACTACACACCAAATACCTAAGCAATGGGCCATATGGTTTCAGAGAAGACTTGGGCGCAGGGTCATTTATCACCGCAGGGCCAAGACTTTGAAAATCTTTGTAATGAACCATTAGATGCCACTACATACCAAAAATCTTAGCTCTAGGCCTTATTGATTCATAGAAGAAGATTTTTTAAGATTTTCCTATTTAACTCTATGTAAAACAAGTGACCCCTGGTGTGGGGTCATTTATCACCATTGGGCTATGATTTGTACAATCTTGGTAGTGGCCCATAAGATGATGCTACATACCAAATATCTAAGCTCTAGGCCTTATGGATTCATAGAAGAAGATTTTTTAAGATTTTCCTATATAACTCTATGTAAAACAAGTGACCCCTGGTGCGGGGTCATTTATCACCATAGGGCTATAATTTGTACAATCTTGGTAGTGGCCCATAAGATGATGCTACATACCAAATATCTAAGCTCTAGGCCTTATGGATTCATAGAAGAAGATTTTTTAAGATTTTCCTATATAACTCTATGTAAAACAAGTGACCCCTGGTGCGGGGTCATTTATCACCATAGGGCTATAATTTGTACAATCTTGGTAGTGGCCCATAAGATGATGCTCATACCAAATATCTAAGCTCTAGGCCTTATGGATTCTAGAAGAAGATTTTTTAACATTTTTCTATATAACTCTATGTAAAACAAGTGACCCCTGGTGCGGGGTCATTTATCACCATAGGGCTATGATTTGTACAATCTTGGTAGTGGCCCATAAGATCATGCTACATACCAAAAATCAAAAGGCTAGGCCTTGTGGTTTCAGAGAAGAAGATTTTTTAAATTTTCATTTTTAAAATCTATTTTTAGCTCCTGTGACCTAATTATGCGATGGACCAGAACCATTTATACAACTTTAGTAGAGCTTCATCCAAGGAACATTCCTGCAAAATATTTTTCAAATTGGCCAAGCCGTTTAGGAGGAGATGTTGTTTGAAGCAATTGTTGACGCCGGACGCACGGACGCACGGACGGACGCACGCACGCACGGACGACGGACGCCGGACAAAAGGCGATCAGAAAAGCTCACCTTGAGCACGTTGTGCTCATGTGAGCTAAAAATCACCCTCCGGAAACTTGTAGGTCTTGGGGTTAAAACCCAAAGGCCGAAGGTCTGAAGTGGGAATAAACCAGCCCGGTCCTGGCTTGGAGGAGGAGGAAGATTCGAAATCCTCCAGAGCCGAACGGACGACCGGAGAGAAAGGGAGCAACTCCGGTTCGACTGATTTGGTTTCCTTAGGCTTACCGACAAGGTCGAGGTAACCTTCGCACCTCTTACGGGAGGGAGGAGGGGCCGGTTTGCACACCGATGCAGGTAAGGTAGCAAAGACCTCCTGAACAGCCCTGTCCATGGAAAAACGACTGTCGTCTGACTCCTCGTCCTCATCAGAGAGAGGATTGTCAGTACGAGGTTCGGAAGGAGCGCTGGATCGGCGCGAGGTGGCCGAAAGAGGAACGTCCTCGGCAAATAAGGAGTCCTCCTCAGGAGCATGAAGGGAGATTTCATCCTCCAAGTGTCCGCTCAGAGCAGCCCCGCTAGTAGGAGGGTTGCGAGTAGAGGGAGGAGACCCAGCCTCAGGGCGAGATGGGGGAGCATCCTGAGGGGGAAAGCCCATAAAGGGAAATGGAGGGAAGAAGGGCCACATAGGGGGCTGTGCAGAAGAAGCGCCCTGTGGCCCCGAGGAGGGAGAAGACTGAAGGAACAGTCTGTGATCTAAGGTCTCTGGTGGAAGAGAAACCCGATCCCTCCTAGAAGATGTAGGCTCGCCCGGTATGACAGGGGGGGCAGAAATGAAATGCCTGGCATATTCCCCCATCATGCAGGACCACCACGTGGAAGGAACGAAGGTATGAGGTTGCGCTGAAAAATCCGCACCTTGAACCTTCGAAGACGTGGTAGAGCGTAAAAGGGGACCGGTCCCTAGGAGCAGAGCTATGGGACTGGTGACCGGAAATGCCCGGGGAACGGTTGGGGGGCCGTTTCTTGGGCACCCTTGAACACGAGGGAGCAGGTGGCCGAAGCGGAGAAACCGCAGGGCTGCCTGAGGAAGAACTCGAGTCCGAACTTTTTTCAGTTAGGATCGGCGAAGACCGGTGACCCACACGCCTAGAGTGGTGAGCCGACCTGGCCGTTGATCGGTGATGACAGGTCTTGGGTCTCTGAGACCGATCACGAACAACAGATGTTCGACAATGACCGGTGACCGGTGATTGATGACCGGTGCCCGGTGATTGATGACCGGTGCCCGGTGCCTGGTGACCGGTGGCTTGTGGTCGGTGACCGGTGACCGGTCCTGACCGGTGACTGGTCCCTGGTAGATATACCCGGTGACCGGTCCCGTATCATAGACGATGGTCGGTGACCGGTCTTGACCGGTGACCGGTGGCTAGACCTGACCGGTGACCGGTCCCGGGCCTTGCTATGACTAACATCAAGCAAATGACCGGTCATGCCCGGTGACCGGTGGGAGTAGTCTCCTTGTCTGCTACCCTGGGGCTAACGCAAGGAGAGCTGTACAGGGAGCCAGGAGACGAAGGCGGCCTCTCCGGAGAGGGGCGGGAAGCCTTCTTCCTGGGAGGGGGAGAGGGACTCCGACCCCCAGCAGCACTGAACCCAGAGAAGGAGGAGGAAGATGAGGCCTTCCTTTTCCGGGATGAATAGGATCGACGTGAAGAGGCTTTCTTCCAGACCTCTTCGGACCACGAAACACAAACAGTGCAGGTGTCATCCCTGGAGCACCCCGAGCATGAAAGGCAGGACTGATGGGAGTCCCAGGACGCCTTGACATGTCCGCAGGAACCCCGAGACTGCGACATTGAAAAATCAATACAAGAAAGAACAATGTAAGCAAAACAAGGCAGTCCAAAGGACAGCTATATCCCCCGCCGCTGGCCAAATATTAGAATTTGTTTGGTCATAGGATTATGTTCACCTTAACCTGGCATGGTTGTAGCAGACATAGAAGATCAGTTTAAGACAATTTAACTTTCCGGAGTTATGTATGAATCTCAGAATTCGGAGGCACATATATTAAAAGTTTACTGACAAGTTTTACATGGGAAACAGTACAAAAAGTGATCATCAATGAAGTATAGGATGTGTTAGGTAACCACAAAGTACATGTGTAGCTCAATTAAAAACTTTATATATCATGAAATAATTTGTATGATTGTGAACATGACATACTATTATTTACCGAGTACAATAAATCACTGTGGAAGTGCAATCCCGGTCAAGAAGTGGTCTGTGTAAGGCAAGGGGAACACTCCTGAATGAGATATGGAGCGGACACAAAAATAACATTTGACCTTCACGTATGACCTTGACCTTGAGCCAGCGTGACCGCCTCATGCCTTCTGCACATCAGCTAAATGAGGTTAACATTTTAGCCGAGTTTGAAGAAAATGTGTCCAAGCGTTCATGAGATATGGAGCGGACACAAAAATAACATTTGACCTTCAAGTATGACCTTGACCTTGAGCCAGCATGACCGCCTCATGCCTTCTGCACATCAGCTCAATGAGGTTAACACTTAAGCCGAGTTTGAAGAAAATGTGTCCAAGCGTTCATGAGATATGGAGCGGACACGAAAATAACATTTGACCTTCAAATATGACCTTGACCTTGAGCCAGCGTGACCGCCACATGCCTTCTGCACATCAGCTCAATGACGTTAACACTTTAGCCGAGTTTGAAGAAAATGTGTCCAAGCGTTCATGAGATATGGAGCGGACACGAAAGTGTTTCGGACACACTGACGGACTGACGGACGGACTGACGGACGGACGGACGGACGAAGGGCATTCCTATAACCCCCCTCCCGCTTCGCGGCGGGGGATTAATAAAACGGGAAGACCGACGGAAACCCGTACAAGAAAATTCTCGAAACGAGACAACAGTATATATATACAAAATCAAAATAATAATACCAGTGCCAAAGGAAAAAATCCCGATCGGGACGGGGATTGAAAATTCTACACGATATAGAATAAAAAACAATATAAACAACACAGCCGAGGCTATGAAAAGAAAGAAAAGGAGAGCTGTAGCGCACAGAAGCTATCAAGAAAGGGACACGCTAGGTTACCCACAAAAACTCGATGGCTTCCAAAACACAATTGGAGAACGGGGGTTACACTTCCGGTAACTAGGGGGTTTAGGGAATGGTTTATTTTGCGGACTCTGTTTTGGAAGCTGTGAAAAAATAGACACATACCTGAAGTAATAACAGGTAACGTATTTATGCTATTAAAACAGGTGGTCGCATGTACGATGTTGACTGTATCTCAATAAATGTTCAGATCCCTACCCCTAAACCATATACATTCTTGTTCCTCATGATGAGACAGACTGAATGGTACTACTTTGGTGTCCCACAAGATCACCCAGGGGTCAGGCCCAACCCCTTCAATTTTTCTTATGACTTTATATCTCAAAAACTGTTCAGATCCCCACCTCTAAACCATATATATTCTTGTTCCTCATGATGAGATGGATGGAATGTTACTTCTGAAGTGTCCCTTGGGGGTCAAAAAGGAGTCTGGCCCCACCCCGTCAGTTTTACTTCTGACCTATATTTCCAAAACCATTGAGATCCCCACCAATAAACAATATATATTTTTGTTCCACATGATCAGATGGATTGAATGGTACTTCTTTGATGTTCGTCACCAAGGGTTCAGGTCCCAACTCCTCAATTTTACTTATGATCTTATTTCTTAGTAACAGTTATTTGTTATTAGTCTTCTTCTTTCTCACGCCGGCAACTTTGTACAGGCCATATCTTGGAGGCTGCTTGACCTATCTTTACAAACCTTCACACACTTATAGTCCTCAATGAGTTATGGTTAAATCCCCCCCCCCCCATTTTTGCAAATGTAGGATCCCTGAGGGTCAGGCCCAACCCCCTCAAATATGGATTTTTGCATAAAACATGTATTTTGGTTAAATATTTCAAATTTCCAACCCTGAATCATATCTTTTTTGTTCCTTTTAATGAGAAGAATTTAATAGTACTACTTTGGTGTCCCCTGAGGTCAAGCAGAGGTCAGGCCCCACCCCCTCAATTTTACTTATGACCTTATTTCTCAAAAACTGTTCAGATCCCCTCCCAAACACCGTATAAATCTTGTTCCTCATGATGAGATGGATTGAATGGTACTTCTTTTATGTTCACATGGGTCACAAAGGGGTCAGGCCCTACCTCCTGAATTTTACTTTTAGATCTTTCATCTCAAAAAATGTTCAGATCCCCACCCATAAACCATATATTTTCTTCTTCTTCATGATGAGACAGATTGAATGGTACTACTTTGGTGTCCCTCAAGGTCACCCAGGTGTCAGGCCCCACCCCCTCTATTTTACTTATGACCTTATACCTCACATACTGTTCTGATCCCCATCCATAAATCATATATATTCTTGTTCCTCATGATGAGACAGATTAGGCGCACTTTTTTTCCAGAAAATTCAAGTTTATAGAGGGGGTGCACCTTATATGATGATATACAGCTTTTCAAGTTTCTTTTTTCAATCACCGAGAAGTGAAATTTACTGGTACAGTGGCGCTATCGTATCAGTTGTCAAACAAGAAAGTCAGTAGAACTGACAGATGCTCCCCGAAGAACATCATTGTTACAAATAAGGCCTTGGTCAATGGGTGGGAGGATATGTTAAGGACCTGAATGGGATCAGCACATGCTTATCATGTATAGAATCCAGGTAATGTCCTCAAATTCGAAAAAAGGGAAAAACCAAATACAAAATATAATTTATTTACCTTTATATTATAGCAATGACTGAAGATTGATACCCATCCAAATAATTTGATGATCACTGAAATATGGCGTTGACAAATGGACCAATGGCTTAAGATCTCCAGACATGAAAACTTGATCAAGAGTTGATCCAGTATTGGTTGTGCATGCATCAATTTGGAGACTTAGTAACAGTTTACTATTTAATATGATAATACGTGTTACTCATCAGATCTTTCATTGATTTTTTTTAAGTTTTTATACTACTGAAAATTAAGTCATACATTTCAATGTGTGCTCATATCAAAGAGGTTAACCAACACTCTTGACATATGACTGGATATTTGAAATAGTGTATGATGGCCTAAACAACAATTAGCTGACATGATTATGATTGACATTACTAGCATATTGAATTTTGTGGGGTTTTGTTTAAATGATATCTCCTGTTAAATTAGGCAAATGACATGAATATCAGTCAACAACATTGTAGTAGGGGCCATACAGTGGGGCTTTCGTTCATGTTGGCAAACGAACCGCACGATACACGCACGATAAACGCAAACGAACCGCACGATACACGCACGTTACACGATAAACGAACGAACGAACGATAAACGAACGATGCATATACACGTTTGATGCACAATACACGATGCACGATACACGGACCGCACGAAACGAACGATTGCAGATAGGCACGGTAGCGAGGTTAATCGATTTACTCGTTTTTTTTCGCCCAAGTGAACAAGGCAATTAATCAATTTATAAATAAAACCATCATTAAAACTAACACATACACACAGACACGAAAAAAAACAACGAATGTTCTATAATAGGAAGTCACATGTTCTAAATCGTGTCGAAATTACAAATAATTGTTGTTACACATTGAATTTATTAGATCTATAACGATCCTATGCTTTGAACAATTATTTATTCGCGCCAAGCGTCATTGGTAACCGCATAATACGATTTAATTGGCTATCTTACAGCAGGTGAAGTGATCTCCCTTCGTACACAATACAGGGGAGACCACTCTACGTAGTTAACTCATTATTTTTATTAAACATGAATCGATATAAGACTTAAATTGTAACAGACAACGTAAGTAATCTACAGTTAAATGTTGCCATGCGGTGAGTAACCACTTAACTGATTTTGAAAAGCTGAAATTCTAATGCTGGCTTTTAAGGAAGCGTTGAACTCAAAATATATCGTGCGGAACGATTCACACGGAAGGAACGATGCGATAAACGAAACACGTTACACGATACACGTTACACGGAAACGGAACGCACGATACACACACGATACACGAAAAATATGCCAACATGAACGCAAGCCCCACTGTAACTCTCTTAACAAGAGGGCCAAGATGGCCCTAGATCGCTCACCTGAGAAAAGTATCATTCATTGCCTGTACAAAACAGATTGCTTTAGAATTAAGATGATGAGGTGAAACAATGTTCAGGAATTTTCTGACCCCATCCACAAAAGATATCATCATGACAAACATTCTGCCAAAGTTTGAGGATGATTGGACCAAAAATGTTGCCCTCAGAGTATAAACAACACCTACATTTCTATCCAGCCCCACCCATTTTCAAACTGGTTCGAGATATCATCATGACAAACAATCTGACCAAGTTTGAGGAAGATTGCATCAAAACTGTGGCCTTTAGTGTGTAAACAAGATTTTTCTAAGATTTGACCTATTGACCTACTTTTCGGTCCGGCCCTGCCCATTTTCGAAAGGGTTCAAGATATCATCATGACAAACAATCTGACCAAGTTTGAGGAAGATTGGAATAAAATTGTAGCCTCTAGTGTGTAAACAAGATTTTTCTAAGATTTGACCTACAGACCTACTTTTTGATACAACCTGACCCATTTTCGAAAGGGTTCAAGATATCATCAAGACAAACATTCTGACCAAGTTTGAGGAAGATTGGATCAAAATTGTGGCCTCTAGTGTGTAAACATCAAAATTGTTGGCGGAGGACAAGATTTTTCTAAGATTTGACCTACTGACCTACTTTTTGATCCAACCTGACCCATTTTCGAAAGGGTTCAAGATATCATCAAGACAAACATTCTGACCAAGTTTGAGGAAGATTGGATCAAAATTGTGGCCTCTAGTGTGTAAACAAGATTTTTCTAAGATTTGACCTACTGACCTACTTTTTGATCCGACCTGACCCATTTTCGAAAGGGTTCAAGATATCATCAAAACAAACATTCTGACCAAGTTTGAGGAAGATTGGATCAAAATTGTGGCCTCTAGTGTGTAAACATCAAAATTGTTGACGGACGACAAGATTTTTCTAAGATTTGACCTACTGACCTACTTTTTGATCCAACCTGACCCATTTTCGAAAGGGTTCAAGATATCATCTAGACAAACATTCTGACCAAGTTTGAGGAAGATTGGATCAAAATTGTGGCCTCTAGTGTGTAAACATCAAATTGTTGACGGCCGACGGCCGACGGACAATCAAGTATCCCAAAAGCTCACCCTGAGCTATGCTCAGGTGAGCTAAAAATTGAGGAACCAGGTCACGTCGACGATATGCGTATCTACTCTTGGTAATAAAGCTTCCCATAAAGTTTTGTTGAATTCAAGCCATTAGATCCTGAGAAATAGCCCGGACAAGAATCATGCAATATGAACTATAGGCCAAAAAGTCAAGGGGCCATAACTCTGTGAAAAATTGAGGAACCAGGTTACGCCGACGATATGCGCATCTACTCTTGGTGATAAAGCTTCCCATAAAGTTTGTTGAATTCAAGCCATTAGTTCCTGAGAAATAGCCCGGACAAGAATCATGCAATATGTACTATAGGCCGAAAAGTCAAGGGGCCTTAACTCTTTGAAAAATTAGGAACGGGTATGCGACGATATGCGCATCTCCTCTTCGTAATAAAGCTTCCCATAAAGTTTCGTTGAATTCAAGCCATTAGTTCCTGAGAAATAGCCCGGACAAGAATCATGCAATATGTACTTTAGGCCGAAAAGTCAATGGGCCATAACTCTTTGAAAAATTTAGGAACCGGGTCATGCTGAGGATATGCGCATCTCCTCTTGGTAATAAAGCTTCCCATAAAGTTTCGTTGAATTCAAGCCGTTAGTTCTTGATAAATAGTCCGGACAAGGAAAGTGTGACGGACGAACGTACAGACGGACTGACGTCCTAACGCAGGTATACTTGTGTGGCTATCCTATTGTTCTTTCTATTGTTCTTTTAGCCACCTAAGAGACAATTTTAGCCACTTAAGAGAAAAGATCAAAGGCTGCTAACCCTAACCCATTGTTCCCTAGCCCCGTAAGTACCCCTACGTGTGTACGGATGGACAGAAGGACGGACGAACGGACAAAGCGGCGACTATATGCGTCACGTTCGGTGAGCATAAAAATACGATTGATATACGATTGAAATACGAACGATATACGATTTGCGATATACGATCTGCGAAATGCGATGTACGATAGCAAGTTTGATTTACCTTTACGATTCAATACGATACGATGCGATGCGTTTATAACCTGATACCATACGATATACGATCCATGATCTGCGATTTACGGTATGCGATATACGATACACAGTAAGCACGGTTTACATGACATTTTTATACATGTACCTGCAAGCTTGATTTGACTACAAGTCCAGAAATATGCAAAAACTTCATGTTGTTAACAATATTTATCGTTACATATAACTGGTAATCCGGGTGTTCCTCTGAAATAAACATAGCGAGCGACAGGAAATGGGGACATACTAAATTGCCGTCCCCCTGAAAAAGCGACGGACTCTGCAATCTCCATCGAGACCACTGTTAACGGCAAATGTAATGAGAGAAAGTTAAGTTTTTTTAATGAAGATTATTTATAAATATATTTTTATGATTACACTTGTAATAATAACAATCACAATAAAAACAAGAGGGCCATGATGGCCCTGGATTGCTCACCTGAGTACCATTGCTACAACTGATTACAAGGTTTTTAAACAGACAAGAATTCTGATATAACTCAATCTTAAACATTTTAGCCCTGACAATACTACACACCAAATATATAAGCACTGGGCCTTATGGTTTCAGAGGAGAAGACTTAGTGCGGGGGCATTTATCTCCAAAGGGCCACCATTTTGAAAATCTTGATAATGAACCATTAGATGATGCTACATACCAAATATCTAAGCTCTAGGCCTAATGGATTCATAGAAGATTTTTAAAGATTTTCCTATATAACTCTATGTTAAACAAGTGACCCCTGGTGCGGGGGCATTTATCACCATAGGGTCATGATTTGTACAATCTTGGTAATGGCCCATAAGATGATGCTACATACCAAATATCTAAGCTCTAGGCCTAATGGATTCATAGAAGAAGATTTTTAAAGTTTTTTCTATATAACTCTATGTAAAACAAGTGACCCATGGTGCGGGGTCATTTATCACCATAGGGTAATGATTTGTACAATCTTGGTAATGAACCATAAGATGATGCTTCATACCAAATATCTAATCTCTAGGCCTTATGGATTCATAGAAGAAGATTTTTAAACATTTTCCTATATAACTCTATGTAAAACAAGTGACCCCTGGTGCGGGGTCATTTATCACCGTAGGGCTATGATTTGTACAATCTTGGTAATGGCCCATAAGATGATGCTACATACCAAATATCTAAGCTCTAGGCCTTGCAGTTTTGCAGAAGAAGATTTTCAAAGTTTGCATTTTTAAAATCTATTTTTAGCTCCTGTGACCTACTTTTTTAACCAATCTGAATAATTTGTACAACTTTGATAGAGGGCATCATAAGGATGATTCCTGTGAAGTTTGGTCAAAATCCCTTCAGCGGTTCATGAGGAGATGTTGTTTAAAGCAAATTGTTGACGACGGACGGACGCACGCACGCACGCACGGACGACGGACGACGGACAAAAGGCGATCACAATAGCTCACCATGAGCACGTTGTGCTCAGGTGAGCTAAAAATGATAACAGTACCTTACTGATATCTAGTACTCTGGTACTTGTGTTAATTAACACACTATCTTTTCTTAAAAAATTATGAATATAATTGGTCCATGCCTTTTTATATACGATCGCGACCGCTCAATGAGCGCTTGTGAACCAACACATAGAAGTATAGCACGTGCTAGAGAACTTCTGGGTAACTGTCAAATAGCCGAAAAAAATGTAATGATGCATGAGCAACTGTATGCAACCTGCACCTTATTTACAGAGAGAAAGAGATACCCGTATTACTGCTTCTTTAAACAATTATTTACTTAAAAACTAGATGTGGGTGTTCCTCGGAACACTTGTGTCGCCTGCATTTAAGCATGTTTGATGAAAGAATTGACTAGAAAATCGATCTTTTGACAAATTATTGATAAAGCATAATCTATTTTGTGAGGTACAAAATAACACCAAATCACACACACACACACACATATATATATATATTTTTTTTTTTTGGGGGGGGGGGGGGGGGGGGGGGAATAAAATATTAAAACAGTGCAATATGTAATAATTTTCCCGAGCACTTTCGACTATACAGTCTTCATCAGAGGAGTGTCAGAATGACTATGAATTCAAAACATTAACTGTAAGAAAAATTATGACGTCATTAAGCACTTATGACGTTAATTATATATATGTTGCAAGTTTGTAGTCATCATTATCATTATTGAGTTATCATTCTTGTGTACTGCACTCAGACCAATGAGATCTATCTACTATAAATGTTTAAGGCAACACTTCAAATACTTTACAAGTTATGCACCACACAAGAATTAAATCCAAAAAAATAAACAAAGGGAAATAACTCCAAAAATACAACAGTTATCATTCTTGCACAATGCACTCCATGAGATCTTTCCACCTGTGAGGTTTCAAAGTAATACCTCAAATACTTTTCGTGTTATGCTCCAGACAAAAATGTTTCTATGAAGTTTAAGTCAACACCTCAAATACGTTTCGAGTTATGCCCCAGACAAAAATTAAGTCTGAAAATCAACAAAGGGAAATAACTCAGAAAATAAAACAGAGTTATCATTCTTATGCACTGCACTACAAATCCATGAGATCTTTCCATCTATGAAGTTTCAAAGCAATATCTCAAATACTTTTTATGTTATGCTCCTGACAAAAATAAAGACTGAGATTTTCCAAATTTTTGAGTTATGCCCTGGACAAAAATTAAGACTGAAAATCAACAAAGGGCAATAACTCAGAAAATATTAAAGTCAGAGTTATCATTCTTGTGCACTGCACTCCACCTCAATGTGATCTATCCATGTTTTAAGTTTCAAGGTGATACCTCAAATACTTTTTGAGTTATGGTCCGGACAAAAATAAAATCTCAGAACCTCAAATACTTTTCGAGTTATGCTCCGGACAAGAAAGTGTGACGCCGACGACACCGACGACGACGACGACGACGGACAAAGTGATCCCTATGTGTCTGCCATGCTATGCAGGCGACACAAAAATGAAGACCGGAAGGCCATCTAGTTCGAAGAGAAGTAATTAGTGAAGAGGTCGGTGATTCTGTCGCCGCTTATACATGATGATAGCAGAAAATCTAATTTGCAAACAACTTCTAAATTGGTCCCATGCTTTCAACCATAAGCACATATTATTTGTTCCTATAAAAGAACTGTTGCTATATTTTACTCGCTGTTTTAACTATAAAAATATTCTATATTTTTTAAAAGTCCATTAGTCTTTAATTTGTAAAGAACCCCACCCCCTCGAAAGAGAGATTTTTTTATTATTAATATCACCATCAACAAGATTCGCTATAGAAATATACTGATATATAGAATGTCTTCCTCTTCGGAATATAATATTTCTATGATGACAATTCAATTTTAGAATAATAATGTAATAATGATATACATTAAAAGGAATAAACAATGTGAATCAAATTAATTAATGGAAGAAACTTGTAGTGATGTTGTTGTCTAGTAGATTCCTCCGTTGTCTTCTGGACACTCCTTGGTAGGATGAAGAATTTTGAGTTTTCTGTATTAAGGGTCACACTTCATTATGTACAATCGCAACATGTGAATATATACTTTATAACGCGTAGGCGGCAGAGCTTTTAGTCAGACGGTATTAATTTAGTCGGTACAGTTTATATTACGTAAGTGATCAATAGTGTATGTATGTATATATTTTAAAATTTAAAAATTTTAAGCGAACTATACATGTAATAATATAATACATATTTTTCACACGTGCATTAAATTGCTTAACGACGCACGGCGTCTGCTGCAGAAAGTCACGTAGGCCACTACACATATATCTACACATATATATATATATACCGGTGCATAAAAAGTAAAAAATGTTATATTAACTAAACAAGTAATAAGATTATACTACATAAAATAATTTATGATAAAAAATAATACATATACGCAAAATGTTGAATTTAGAGACATGAAGAATAATTATTTTCTATAAAAAAAAAAAAAATAAATAAAGGGTGTCCCGAAACATAGACTGCCAAAAATCTTAGAGTGATTCGATACGATATACATTATGCGATTTACGATATACGATTTACCATTTCTTTACGATACGATGCGATAAGATCCTGTTCATTATGTGTAATACGATTGAATGTGATAGGATACGATTTGATACGTTACGATGCGATTGGGTATACTATACGATACGATGGGATACGAACGAGATACGCTATTTTTAACAACTGATATGTTAGCGCTACTGTAATCTTATGGCATGTGTAAATAAAACGGTTCACCGTATGATTAGCCCGCTGACGTACGGATAGCTTTCAGTCTGTCAAAATGTACGACGGCACAAATTTCAAAACAAGATTTCGCCGCATACTTTAAGTAATTTTTTTTTTTTCAAATAAGTTATCCTTAAAGTTAGGATGTGCCTTATAAATACATAGCTGCGCCTAATCTGACTGTATTTACGGTAAATTTAGTATCCCTGGGAGGTCACAAATGGGTTTGGCCCCACCCTGTCAGTTTTAATGTCTTTATTTCAAAAAACATTGAGATCCACACCCATAAAAAAAATATATTTTTCCTCAGATGGATTGAATGGAACTTCTTTACATGGGTCACCAAGGGGTCAGGCCCCACTTCATTTCGGAGACTTAGTAACAGTTCACTGTTATTATTATTCTTCTTCTTCTTTCTTCCGCCGGCAACTTTGTATAGGCCATATCTCGGAGGCCGCTAGACCTATCTTTACAAAACTTCACACTCTTTTAGTTCTCAGTGAGTAGTGGTGCCTTCCTGATTTTTGTAAATGGGGGGTCCATGGGGGTCAGGCACACCCCCTCAAAGATGGATTTTTGCATAAAAAATTATTTCGATTAAATATTTCATATTACCAACCATGAATCATATACTTTTTGTTCTCCAAAAAAAACTTTGTTTTGAAAACTTAATTACAAACATTAAAGCATGCACATAACTATAATGGCTTATTAAAACAGTCCCGGCGACTTTGAATAACTGAGATCCAACTGTAAAATAAAGAATATAGATGGTTCCAATGTTGTTTTTTCTCTTACCAATGATAAAACTTTGTATTTAATGTTCCTGCGCTTGACAACTGCCGGGACAGGATACTTCTTTTGTAATTACAGCAGAAAATTTAAAACTTGGATAAAAATTACAGATACATCATTATAATTGGCATCCAGTTTCATTGTAAATATTTCCTTTAAAATAGTTGTAAATCCTTTTTCCCTGGAAAAAATTAGTTTGGTTTATATTCAGATTGACCAATGAAAACCTATCTTTTTATTCACTGACAATGAAACCAGATAAAGCAAATCCCGGCAGTTGTCAAACTAAATTAGAACATTAAAACCCCGACCGATATTATCATAATAAGAGAAAGCCCATCACAATAACGATAAGGATTTTTTATTTCTTTCATTTTAAACACAACTAGCTCCATTTACAATGTCAATAGTTGTGTAAAATGCATTTCCCATGTTTAGTCTCAAAACTGTGTCCTCCCTTCCTTTTTTCAATGTTAAAATTATATAATATGATCTTCGAGCCCCTGTGCCCCAGCATGCATTATTTCTTCTGAATAGAAACATATTAGCAAAGTAGATTGAGCTCAGTTTGACACTAACTTAAAGGAATGCAAACAATAATGGAGCTGTCCAAATTTTCCCCTATTCCTGTTGTCAAGAAAAAATGTCTGATTTTCCGTCAGAACTGTAGACATGAAAAATAGAAACAGCTAATTAATATATATTTAAACCTATTCCAATTTCATTAGGGTAAATAAACTGTGTTGCTAAAATAATAACGAACATCATTTTTTGTCTTAACCTACATTAAGATTTTATGCCACCGGTAAGTAATGATATTTGGACCAAAATGGCATCTCACTTTCATAGTAATGGTTACTTGTGAACATTTCTGAATTAAATTTTAGGTTATATAGTGATGAGATAATCATAACAAGAGGGCCAAGATGGCCCTGTGTCGCTCAACTGATTAAGATGGCTGTGTTAGGCAAAATGACAAAAAATCTGGCATCTAAAGTGTTTTTTTAACATTTGACTAAGTGGCCTACATTTTGATCCTACCTGAATTTGCACTAATGGGAATTCATGCAGTCATCATTCATATCAAGTTTAATATAGACTGGGAAAAAAATGTAGGCCTCTAGTGTGTTCACAAGATTTTTCTAAAATTTGCCCTGGTGACCTACATTTTTGACCCTATGTTGCCCAGTTTTGAATTCATCCGAGATTTGATGTAAACAAACATTCTGACCAAGATACATTAAGGTTAGTCTAAAACTGTAATCTCTAGAGTGTAAACAAGGTTTTTCTAAGACTTGACCTGGTGACCCAGTTTTTGACCCCACATGACCCAATTTCCTTTTTCCCCGACCCAATTTAACTCATCGAGATATCATGTAGACAAACATCCTGACCAAGTTCATGAAGATTGGGCCAAAACTGTGGCTCTAGAGTGTTCACAAGGTTTTTCTAAGATTTGACCTGGTGACCTAGTTTTTGACCCCACATGACCCAATTTTGAACTCATCCGAGATATCATGTCCAATTTTGAACTCATCCGAGATATCATGTAGACAAACATCCTGACCAAGTTTCATGAAGATTGGGCCAAAACTGTGGCCTCTAGAGTGTTCACAAGGTTTTTCTAAGATTTGACCTGGTGACCTAGTTTTTGACCCCTCATGACCCAATTTTGAACTCATCCGAGATATCATGTAGACAAACATCCTGACCAAGTTTCATGAAGATTGGGCCAAAACTGTGGCCTCTAGAGTGTTCACCAGCAATTGTTGACGACGGACGCCTGACGGCGCACGACGGACAAAAGGCGATCACAAAAGCTCACCTGAGCACAAGTGCTCAGGTGAGCTAAAAAGATATTTTTTTACACATGTTAGTTGCTTGATTTTCCTTTTTCACATTTGCAATTCTTTATTTTTAAAGTCATTGCTTCAGGGTTCATTAGTCATGGGAACACAAGATAATTAGTTTATTAACTATAGTTTTACAACAAGCCCTTGATATGCATTAACTGTTTACTAAACAGTTGCCATGTCATTAGGACTTTTTGATTAAGATAAGTGCAATACAGGTAAGCTGTTAGCAGTATGTATAATAGAGAGAAACATTACCCCAAACTGAACCTTTTTCCCTTTTTCTACATTTTTTCCCTTTTTGGTGTCTAATTTGGCCTTTTCCTGTCTTCGTATCTATCAAAACATAAAAACTATTGGTACATTCTACATGAAATAAAATAAACAGTTCATCATAGACAAAGTGAAATAACAGGACAGATTCCAAATCTATCATACACAAAGTAGTATACAAAGTATATTGGATATCTTGATCAGTTTAAGAACAGATGTTCTTAAAGATATTACAGTGGTGCTATCATATGAGTTGTCAAAAAATATGATTGATATACGACTGAAATACAAATGCTATACGATATATGATCTGCAATGTGCAATAGCAAGTTTGATTTACCTGTACGATTTGATACGATACGATGAGTTTTTAATCTAATACCATACTACGATCCACAATCTGTGATTTACATTATGAGACATATGATACACGGTAAGCACGGTTTACATGACATTTTTATACCTGCAAGCTTGATTTGAATACAAGTTCAAAAATATGCAAAAACTTCATGTTGTTAACAATATTTATTGTCACCTTTAACTGGTAAACCGTGTGTTTCATCTGAAATAAGCATAGCGAGCGACAGGAAATTATCGGTCCCCTCCAAAAAAAAATCGACAAACTCTGCGATCTCCATCAAGACCAACGTAAAGCAAATATAATGAGAGAAAGATTTTTTTTAATGAGGATTATTTATAAATATATTGTTTTATGATTACGTGTTATGATAACAATCACAATAAACACAAATGGTAACAGGGTAACAGTAATTTACTGATATCTAGTACTCTGCCACATGTGTTAATTAACACAATATCTTTTGGAGCAGTTTCACATTAACCCACTGAATTAAATAAAATATACACATACTACAGATGATATTTAAGGTATTAAAGAAATATCTAATGAGAGAGAGAGAGATATCGTATATATTTTTCTCATTAACAAAACTTCATAAGCTTTGATTTTTTTATTGCATTTTCAATATATATTAAGTGACTGTCAAAGATACTAATTGAATATATGTATTAATTAATTTATGAACTTCAATCAGTACTCTAGGACTTACTAGTATGTGATTACTATATATTTTTTAAAAGTCCATTAGTCTTTTAGTTGTATAGAACAAAAAAAAAGACATTTTACTATTAATAGCATCATCAACGAGATGAGGAGTTATCTTCCAGACAAAATGTGTGACAGACTGATGAAATGCCAGACAGACAGATGGCCTCTGATAAAAACAATATGTCTCCTCAACATAAATATGGAGGGAAAGATAAAACAAGAGGGCCATGATGGCCCTAAATCGCTCACCTGAATTCAACTGCTAGAGAGAAAATGCCTAAGTAAGGAAAAAATTTTACACATAATAAATTATATAGTATTTAAATTTTATTAATTTTTAGTTCTGGTGGCCATCTTGGTAGGCACAACGGAACGATTTTAGCTATTTTTGCTCAGTACCATCTATGGATCATTCCTGTAAAATTTCATCAAAATCTGCTCAGTGGTTTAGGAGGAGATGTTGTTTAAAGATTATTTTCTTTTTAGCTCTGGCGGTCATCTTAGTTGGCGGAAAGATGTTTTTGTGCAGTATCACCCAATGATCATTCCTATTGAGTTTCATTAAAATGTGCTTAGCGGTTTAAGAGGAGATGTCATTTACAGATTATTCTATTTTTAGCTGTGGCGGCCATCTTGTTTGGCGGATCGGAATGATTTAAGCTAATTTTGCTCAGTACCACCTAAGGATCATTCCTGTAAAATTTCATCGAAATCTGCTCAGCGGTTTAGGAAAAGATGTTGTTTAAAGCAAATGTTGACGACACACGATGGACGAAGGTCGCCAGACAAAGACTTATCACAATACCTCAGGTGAGCTAAAAATCCCAACAATTTTTGCTTGGGCACTTGATGACAATAATCCTTTAACAGTTAGGTCAAAATTTGTTCAGAAATGTAGGAGTTGTGCTGGGAAGAAAAGTTTGATGCTGTCTGCCACCTACCAATAGGGAGCACTGATTAGGTTCTTCTCTATTTTATCGTACAATATTACACAGTCTGCATGGAGAAGTTTCATGTCCCATTTAAAGTTAAAGAGACATTCCTGAGGCAAGAATTGAACAAATTATTAAAAAAATTCTTTGTTTTTGTTAGATTTTATGCTATTTTACTCATTCAAATTTCTTAAGTTTGACAATGGAATGGGTTTTAAAACACAAAGGGATACAATGGTAATATAATGCAGGATGAACATTTTGTTCCCACAGTTTGAAGAATAATCTTATCTTTCAATTTGAGGTATTACTCCTGATATTTAGATGTTTCAATATCTATTTTGTTTTAAAAGGCAGACGGAAATTATGCTGCCTATAGCAATGACATTATACCTCAGCAGAAATGGTTTTAGTTCTCAAAAAGTCTATGAACAATAACCGTAATTCACGAGCATGAGACCAAACAATACGTTATTAAAGTATTGCTACTTTATGATCTCAATGGGAAAGCAAGTATGCAAAATGTAAAAGCACAATTATGCTCCCAACTTTGAAGGAGAAGAAAATGATGTCTGATACAGACAATCAATTAGTTTCTTTGTAGATGAAAAACCTAGCTGCATTTTTGACTGCAGGAGGCAAGCTTACTCAGAAAACCTTTCAATATAAATAATTCATACTCAAATTGCTTTTAACGCCGAAGTACAGCAAACTATTTCATATGGGTAAAATCATTCATTTTATGCTTTAGGATGAAAGAGAGGAGGATATAAATGGTAAGAAAATTATTGAATCCATCTATGTGACAGATCTAGTGTTGGGAGAATCTAAGCAGATATTGTCTGGTTTGCGTCAGAAACAATCCTTCTGGCTTGATTCTGACTTGAACTGGACATCTGAGGCTGTTATAATTTCATCAAATATTTAAATCAATTTGAGTACATGTAACAGCACTGAATTTGATTCACAATTTGTATATTTAAACAGTTAAAGGGCCATAACATTGGTATAACTGAAATAAACTTAACCAAACTGCACATGCAGCTGCATGGGAGATATACTTATTTGTTTTAAGATTCATAAAAAATGTAAATAAATGGTGAGAAGTCATCAATGGATCTTCCCTGTGTTTAAATAAATACAATTGTACTCAGATTGACTTACAGGCTATCCAATAGCTACACAGGGAGAACAGCCTTGTGATCGGTTAGGGATAATTTAATTATTAAAAATGCTTGTAATTGTCATGCTTGCATTCTATATGTTACCTTACAACAGGGATGCAATGCTAATGTTAGAGACTGTTATTGGTAACTGACTTGACTTGACTATTTGAGTTTACCATCGCCTCGACAGTATTTCAGTCATATAGCGACGTCCAGCTAATTACAGGTGGAGGAAGACCCCGAATAAATGGAGACATCCGGGTAGAACCATCGACCTGACCGCAAGCCAGCTGGAAGGCTATTGGTAACTGAACATAGGGCAGGTAGTCAATGGTTGACACAGAAGAACTGTACAAAGATACTGATCATGAGCTCCCAGGAAAGGCAGAGTTAAGTTTCCACATCTACAATCTTGAAAAATGCTTTCGTTACTAAGAAATAGCTCTGGTTACATTTGAAAGCATTTCAAGGGCAATAACTCTGGTATATTCAAGTAAACTTGACCAAACTGCACAAGAATTAACACATTATGGTTATATATTATACTCTTTAATGTAATCACAAGAGGGCCAAGATGGCCCTAGATCGCTCACCTGAGAAAAGTATCATTCATTGCCTGTACAAAACAGATTGCTTTAGAATTAAGATGATGAGGTGAAACAATGTTCAGGAATTTTCTGACCCCATCCACAAAAGATATCATCATGACAAACATTCTGCCCAAGTTTGAGGATGATTGGACCAAAAATGTTGCCCTCAGAGTATAAACAAGATTTTTCTAAGATTTGACTTACTGACCTACTTTTCGGTCCAGCCCAGCCCATTTTCGAAAGGGTTCAAGATATCATCAAGACAAACATTCTGACCAAGTTTGAGGAAGATTGGATTAAAATTGTAGCCTCTAGTGTGTAAACAAGATTTTTCTAAGATTTGACCTACTGACCTACTTTTTGATCCAACCTGACCCATTTTCGAAAGGGTTCAAGATATCATCAAGACAAACATTCTGACCAAGTTTGAGGAAGATTGGATCAAAATTGTGGCCTCTAGTATGTAAACAAGATTTTTCTAAGATTTGACCTCCTGACCTACTTTTTGATCCAACCTGACCCATTTTCGAAAAGGTTCAAGATATCATCAAGACAAACATTCTGACCAAGTTTGAGGAAGACTGGATCAAAATTGTGGCCTCTAGTGTGTAAACATCAAATTGTTGACGGACGACGGATGACGGACGACGGACAATCAAGTATCCCAAAAGCTCACCCTGAGCTATGCTCAGGTGAGCTAAAAAGATGATCTAAATCTGTTGAGCCATAATGATGAGTTATCCTTCAGACAAGGTAATCTTAGTCAAAAAAGGGCACCATAACTGTGTAAAAAAAATTACATATTCTGCCCAAAGTCAAACTTGGTCTTCATTTTAGATAAACAAATGTACTAAAATTATCTTTATCCACTGAGTCTAAGATGAGTTATGAACTGAACAAGTTTTTTTTTGTTGCAAATTCTGAGTTTAAAAAGGGATACAACAAGGAAAAAACATTTAGATATTGCCTGAAGTTGAGAATGGCCTTCATTTAATTGAGATAAACATTTGCATTAAAGACTATCTAAATCTGTTGAGCTTATGATGAGTTATTCATCAGACAAGGTAACATGTATACCAAAGATTATCGAAGTCTGTTTACCCGTTCATGTGTTATTGATTGGCCAAAGCCAACAGGCTGACTCACAAGATTTCACTCCTACACGCACAATTAATTGTGGGTTTATCATTATTGTAAATCAATGACAGTTATTGTCAGTGGCCTAGCTGCATATACATCGTATATGCATGTGTACAAATCTACTTGTAAATCGTTCCAGGAGATATATTTTTTTAATGGTTCCTTGTGACTGAAACTACTAAATGTATTGTGACTTTATATTAGATTGGGACTGCATAATTTTACCGTCCCTAAATTATGAAATCAGTAGAGCTTCCCTGGGCATCACCCATTGGGTCCTACAAGGGCAGAGGCCCTGGACTTGTAAGACCTCCTGTGTGTTTGTGCATACACTCAGTTTTGGCCTACCTACACCCCTGTTTGTAAACAAATTCTTGTCTTTAGTAAGAAGAATTTCATAACTCAAGAGCTAAGTTTACCTTGGTGTAACTTTGGGGAGTATCTCACTCCCTTCATCAGCACTCCTCTCCTAGTCATGTGACCTGAATATGTCACAATAACCAACCATAACAGTGCAACAAGTGCTGATTATGAGAGTGAGATACTCCCGAATAATACAGGGTAAACTTAGCTAAGAGTAACAAGTATTATGAAAGTATTGCTTAGGCAATACTAAGTCCCCTACCGGCAAATGGAAAAATAAGACCCCCCAACACACACATAAACAGAACCTGTTTATTTCAGTCATATAACAACATCCAGCTAATAATAATGAGTCCAATTCAGCATGTACAGAATTTTGTAAGTCCAGGGCCCACAATGTCGTCAAAAATCAGCGAAAAAAAAAAGAACCTGAAAAAAAAGTCTGGAAAACTGCTTAGAAATTTTCTAAATCCAAGGGCCATAATTCCATAAAAAATCAGTGGACCGGAACGAAACTCAAACTTGATCTGTAACATTCAGAAACAAGAAAGTCAGTAGAACTGACAGATGCTCCCCGAAGAACGTCATTGTTACAAATAAGGCCTTGGTCAATGGGTGGGAGGATATGTTGAAATCCCCATTCCTAAGTCATCTATTCTTCTCATCAGATGAGATGTTTTACCAACTCTAACTTGGAGACTTAGTAACAGTTTACTATTTAATATTATAATACGTGTTACTCATCAGATCTTTCATTGATTTTTTTAAAGTTTTTATACTACTAAAAATTAAGTCATACATTTCAATGTGTGCTCATATCAAAGAGGTTAACCAACACTCTTGACATATGACTGGATATTTGAAATAGTGTATAATGGCCTAAACAACAATTAGCTGACATGATTATGATTGACATTACTAGCATATTGAATTTTGTGGGGTTTTGTTTAAATGATATCTCCTGTTAAATTAGGCAAATGACATGAATATCAGTCAACAACATGGTAGTAGGGGCCATAACTCTCTTAAAAATTGAGGAACCAGGTCACGTCGACGATATGCGTATCTACTCTTGGTAATAAAGCTTCCCATAAAGTTTCATTGAATTCAAGCCATTAGTTCCTGAGAAATAGCCCGGACAAGAATCATGCAACATGAACTATAGGCAAAAAAGTCAAGGGGCCATAACTCTGCAAAAAAATTGAGGAACCAGGTCATGCTGACCATTTGCGCATCTCCTCTTGGTAATAAAGCTTCCTATAAAGTTTCGTTGAATTCAAGCCATTAGTTCCTGAGAAATAGCCCGGACAAGAATCATGCAATATATACTATAGGCCAAAAAGTCAAGGGGCCTTAACTATTTGAAAAATTTAGGAATCGGGTCATGTTGAAGATATGCACATCTCCTCTTGGTAATAAAGCTTCCCATAAACTTTCATTGAATTCAAGCCATTAGTTCCTGAGAAATAGCCCGGACAAGAATCATGCAATATGTACTATAGGCCAAAAAGTCAAGGGGCCTTAACTCTGTGAAAAATTTAGGAATCGGGTCATGCTGAAGATATGCGCATCTCCTCTTGGTAATAAAGCTTCCTATAAAGTTTCGTTGAATTCAAGCCATTAGTTCCTGAGAAATAGACCAGACAAGAATCATGCAATATGTACTATAGGCCAAAAAGTCAATGGGCCATAACTCTGTGAAAAATTAGGAACGGTCAGCGAGATATGCGATCTCCTCTTGGAATAAAGCTTCCATAAAGTTTCGTTGAATTCAAGCCATTAGTTCCTGAGAAATAGCCCGGACAAGAATCATGCAATATGTACTATAGGCCAAAAAGTCAAGGGGCCTTAACTCTGTGAAAAATTTAGGAATCGGGTCATGCTGACGATATGCGCATCTCCTCTTGGTAATAAAGCTTCCCATAAAGTTTCGTTGAATTCAAGCCATTAGTTCCTGAGAAATAGACCGGACAAGAATCATGCAATATGTACTATAGGCCAAAAAGTCAAGGGGCCTTAACTCTTTTGAAAAATTTAGGAATCGGGTCATGCTGACGATATGCGCATCTCCTCTTGGTAATAAAGCTTCCCATAAAGTTTCGTTGAATTCAAGCCATTAGTTCCTGAGAAATAGTCCGGACAAGGAAAGTGTGACGGACGAACGGACGAAGCGGCGACTATATGCGTCACCTTCGGTGAGCATAAAAAAAGTCCGGAAAACTGCTATTTAAAAAAATTTCTAATTCCAAGGGCCGTAATTCCGTCAAAAATCAATGGACCGGAACGAAACTCAAATTTGATCTGTAACTCATGGTGATAGACTCACACACCAAAATTTAGATGAATATCTGCAAGCGTTTAGAAAAAAGTTCGGAAAACTGCTATTTTAATGAAATTTTCTAATTCCAAGGGCCGTAATTCCGTCAAAAATCAGTGGACCGGAACGAAACTCAAACTTGATCTGTAAGTCATGGTGGTAGACTCACACACCAAAAATTAGATGAATATCTGCAAGCGTTTAGAAAAAAAGTCCGGAAAACTGCTATTTTAAGAAATTTTCTAATTCCAAGGGCCTAATTCGTCAAAAATCAGTGGACGGAACGAAACTCAAATTTGATCTGTAAGTCATGGTGGTAGACTCACACACCAAAAATTAGATGAATATCTGTAAGCGTTTAGAAAAAAAGTCCGGAAAACTGCTATTTTAACGTAATTTTCTAATTTCAAGGGCCGTTATTCTGTCAAAAATCAGTGGACCGGAACGAAACTCAAACTTGATCTGTAAGTCATGGTAGTAGACTCACACACCAAAAATTAGATGAATATCTGCAAGCGTTTAGAAAAAAAGTCCGGAAAACGTGTGTGACTGACGGACGGACGGAGTGCAAACCTATAGCCAGTAGGGGACTAATAAATTCTTCTTAGGACAGCAAAGCCTGAGCGTGGAAACAACATTATCAGTTGTAAGTCCTTGTATTTTTTTTCCATAACTGTCTGAAGGTTTAAAACGAAATTGAAACACTGCAGCTTCATGAACTTTGAGTCAATCATTATGATTTTTTAAGGATTAACACATTAAAAAGTGAAGTGATATATACTGCAAGGAATAATTGTTTGGTCACATGATTATGATGTAATGAATATTAAAGCAAGAATTATTAAAAAAATTATATAAAATCGGCAAGTTGATGTATGAAGTTCAAATTTGCAAGAATGTTTAAGATGTGCAAAAAGTCCTGAAAATTTCAAGTGATTACGTCATCAAACATGGCAGATATTAATGTTTTTCGGATAAGGGCTTGTATACGAAATTCTAGCAACTTGAAGTAAGAAAAGAAGGCGGTTATTGGGTTGGTTACCCAAGATCCGGACGTTCCTACCCAGTGCCCATGTTGAAAGGTGAATTACGATGCATATTTGAGAGAATGAGGTGCATTTTAGGATGCAATGATGTACACTAGGACCGATAAGCATGCATACTGCCTTTGTTATTACGGTTTTCTCCAAACTTTTGCTAGGGCTTTCTGCCTCAAGCAGAAAGACCTATTGGGTTTGTTATGTTTTTCTGGATGGTATTCAGTACTGAATATATATTACTGTTATTAAGTACTGTATATATACTAGTATGTCCAATTAAAATGTGTTTACACTTCCGTTTGCATGAGCAAATTGGTATTGCAGTTGAATGAAAAGCTGTAATAATTTTCAGTGACTAGAACAAACTTGGTAGAGATCCACAAGACAATGCTACACACCAAATACCTTAACTCCAGGCCTTTTTTAATTTTTTCCTATATAAGTATATGTTAAACCCCTGCCAATTTAGACCCCAGGGCCATAATTTTTACAATCTTGATAGAGAGTCATAAGATCATGCTACATTCCAAATATCTAAACTCCAGGCCTTGTGGTTTCTGAGAAGAAGATTTTTCAAGTTTTTTTCTATATTAGCCTATGTAAAATCAGGTGACCCCTGGGGCGGGGCCAAATTTGACCCCAGGGCCATATTTGAACAAACTTTGTAGTGATCTATAGAAATGCTACACCAAATATCTAAACCCCAGGCCTTGTGGTTTCTGACAAGAAGATTTTTCAAATTTTCCTATATTAGCCTATGTTAAATCAAGTGACCCCTGGGGCGGGGCCAATTTTGACCCCAGGGTCATAATTTGAACAATCTTGGTAGAGAGTCATAATATCATGCTACATACCAAATATCTAAACTCCAGGCCTTGTGGTTTCTGAGAAGAAGATTTTTTCAAGTTTTTCCTATATTAGCCTATGTAAAATCAGGTGAACCCTGGGGCGGGGCCAAATTTGACCCCAGGGCCATGATTTGAACAAACTTGGTAGTGATCGACTAGAAAATGCTGCACACCAAATATCTAAACCCCAGGCCTTTTGGTTTCTGAGAAGAAGATTTTTCAAGTTTTTCCTATATTAGCCTATGTTAAATCAAGTGACCCCTGGGGTGGGGCCAATTTTGACCCCAGGGTCATAATTTGAACGATCTTGTTAGAGAGTCATAAGATCATGCTACATACCAAATATCTTTACTCCAGGCCTTGTGTTTTCAAGTTTTTTTCTATATAAGTATATGTTAAATCAAGTGACCCCTATGCCAAATTCGACCCAAGGGCCATGATTTGAACAAACTTGGTATAGATCCACCAGACAATGCTACATACAAATATCTTAACTCTATGCCTTGTGGTTTCTGAGAAGAAGATTTTTCAAGTTTTTTTCCTATATTAGCCTATGTAAAATCAGGTGACCCCTGGGGCGGGGCCAAATTTGACCCCAGGGCCATGATTTGAACAAACTTTGTAGTGATCTACTAGACAATGCTGAACACCAAATATCTAAACCCCAGGCCTTGTGGTTTCTGACAAGAAGATTTTTATTTTCTATATTAGCCTATGTTAAATCAAGTGACCCCTGGGGCGGGGCCAATTTTGACCCCAGGGTCATAATTTGAACAATCTTGGTAGAGAGTCATAAGATCATGCTACATACCAAATATCTAAACTCCAGGCCTTGTGGTTTCTGAGAAGAAGATTTTTTCAAGTTTTTCCTATATTAGCCTATGTAAAATCAGGTGAACCCTGGGGCGGGGCCAAATTTGACCCCAGGGCAATGATTTGAACAAACTTGGTAGTGATCTACTAGACAATGCTGCATACCAAATATCTAAACCCCAGGCCTTGTGGTTTCTGAGAAGAAGATTTTTTCAAGTTTTTCCTATATTAGCCTATGTAAAATCAGGTGACCCCTGGGGCGGGGCCAAATTTGACCCCAGGGCCATGATTTGAACAAACTTGGTAGTGATCTACTAGACAATGCTGCACACCAAACATCTAAACCCCAGGCCTTCTGGTTTCTGAAAAGAAGATTTTTCAAGTTTTTCCTATATTAGCCTATGTTAAATCAAGTGACCCCTGGGGCGGGGCCAATTTTGACCCCAGGGTCATAATTTGAACAATCTTGGTAGAGAGTCATAAGATCATGCTACATACCAAAAATCAAAAGGCTAGGCCTTGTGGTTTCTGAGAAGAAGATTTTTCAAGTTTTTCCTATATTAGCCTATGTTAAATCAAGTGACCCCTGAGGCGGGATCAATTTTGACCCCAGGGCCATAATTTGAACAATCTTGGTAGAGAGTCATTAGATCATGCTACATACCAAAAATCAAAAGGCTAGGCCTTGTGGTTTCGGAGAAGAAGATTTTTAAAATTTTCATTTTTAAAATCTATTTTTAGCTCCTGTGACCTAGATTTTTGACCAATCAAAATAATTTTAACAACTTTGGTAAAGGGCCCCATAATGAACATTCCTGTGAAGTTTTATCAAAATTCAGTGAGTAGTTTAGAAGGAGATGTTGTTTAAATAAATTGTTGACGACGGACGCACGGACGCACACACGCACGGACGATGGACAAAAGGCGATCACAAAAGCTCACCATGAGCACGTTGTGCTCAGGTGAGCTAAAAAGCTAGGTGCCATTAGAAAAGTCTTCAAATTTCCAACGTTTCATGTGTTTCAACTTTTCTGTTACGTTTTTTTAGATATAGTCAATCTTTAGTCAATCTTTAATATTTAAAAACCAAAAGAACAGCCAGGCATTGTTCTAAATTTTATATTCATACTCTTATTAACAACAAGAGGCCCATGATGGCCCTAAATCGCTCACCTGAGATAAATAGGTTGACCCAAGGAACATCTGTACCAATTTATTTTAAAATCTGGCCAGTAGTTTTAAAGAAGATGATTTTTAAAGTTTTCATATTTTTTTTCTTTTTGTTGCCATGGCAACCAGAGTTCTAAATGGATCAAGTTTATTTTAGCAACTTTTGTGAAGGTTGACCCAAAGATCATTCCCGCCAAGTTTAATCAAATTCTGTCCAGTGGTTTCAGAGGAAATGTTGATTAAAGTTTTCCCTATATACATATAAGGCAAATAAGCCCCGCCCCTGGCGGCCATGTTTTTAACGGATCGGAAAATTTTTAGCAACTGTGGTAGAGGTTGACCCAAGGAACATCTGTACCAACTTATTTTAAAATCTGACCAGTAGTTTTGAAGAAGATGATTTTTAAAGTTTTCATTTTTTTTTTCTTTTTGTTGCCATGGCAACCAGAGTTCTACATGGATCAAGTTTATTTTAGCAACTTTTGTAAAGGTTGACCCAAGGATCATCCCTGCTAAGTTTAATCAAATTCTGTCCAGTGGTTTCAGAGGAAATGTTGTTTAAAGGTTTCTCTATATACATATAAGGCAGATAAACCCCGCCCCTGGTGGCCATGTATTTTTACGGATCGGAATAATTTTAGCAACTTTGGTAGAGGTTGACCCAAGGAACATCTGTACCAACTTATTTTAAAATCTGACCAGTTGTTTTGAAGAAGATGATTTTTAAAGTTTTCATTTTTTTTTCTTTTTGTTGCCATGGCAACCAGAGTTCTATATGGATCAAGTTTATTTTAGGAACTTTTGTGAAGGTTGACCCAAGGATCATTCCTGCCAAGTTTAATCAAATTCTGTCCAGTGGTTTCGGAGGAAATGTTGATTAAAGTTTTCCCTATATACATATAAGGCAAATAAGCCCCGCCCCTGGCGGCCATGTTTTTTTACGGATCGGAATAATTTTAGCAACTTTGGTAGAGGCTGACCCAAGGAACATCTGTACCAATTTATTTTAAAATCTGGCCAGTAGTTTTGAAGAAGATGATTTTTAAAGTTTTCATTTTTTTTTTCTTTTTGTTGCCATGGCAACCAGAGTTCTACATGGATCAAGTTTATTTTAGCAACTTTTGTGAAGGTTGACCAAAGGATCATCCCTGCTAAGTTTAATCAAATTCTGTCCAGTGGTTTCAGAGGAGATGTTGTTTAAAGGTTTCTCTATATACATATAAGGCAAATAAGCCCCGCCCCTGGCGGCCATGTTTTTTTTAAGGGATCGGAATAATTTTAGCAACTTTGGTAGAGGTTGACCCAAGGAATATCTGTACTAAATTATTTTGAAATCTGGCCAGTAGTTTTGAAGGAGATGATTTTTAAAATTTTCACATTATTTTTCTTTTTGCAGCCATGGCAACCAGAGTTCTTCATGGATCAACTTTATTTTAGCAACTTTTGTAGAGCCGCACCCAAGGAACATTCCTGCCAAGTTTCATTAAATTCTGTCCAGCCGTTTCAGAGGAGATGTCGTTTAAAGCAAATTGTTGACGACGGATGACGGACGACGCACGACGCCGGACGCCAGACGAAGGGCGATCACAAAAGCTCACCTTGAGCACTTTGTGCTCAGGTGAGCTAAAAATCAATAATTATCGAGGTATAAGTAGTTAAGTGTAACTAGGGTAGCAACATTTTTGTATTTCTGCAATAACTCAACTGATTCAACCCAGATCTTCAAAAACTATTTATCACATGAAAGGTCTTTCAAAGCACTACAAATTATACCCATGTCAAGCGGCTAAATTCATTTTACCCCAAGATACAAAGTATATAGGGGCTATATTTGAGTCACGTCCATCGGTCGATTGGTACATCTATTGGTAGACCCGTCTGTAGACAAGATTTGTCCGCCCTATAACTTCGGCTACTTTTGCCCGGATTTTGATAAAACTTAAAAAGACTGATAAGTGCCAAGCCCATTTGCGCATATCCTATATCCTTGAAATGTCAAAATTTGCTCAATTTTAAATGAGTGATGACCCTTTATTTTTGTTTTTAAGTAGATTTTGTCCGCACTATTTGGTCGGATTTTGATTTAACTTTACAATGATCATAATTACCAAGCCTAGTTGTGCATATCTTTGGCACACTATAATTCACTTGATTTTAATATTTTATCTTCTTTATTTCTCAGCTATTGTTAGTCAGATTTGGATATAACCTCACAGCCTTTATAAGTACCAACGGAAGTTGTATATATCCTCGACATGTTATGATCAGCTTAATTTTGTTCATATTTTTTTTATTTTTTTTTTTATCAGCGATACATGCATAAGCGTATCAGAGCTCTTTCTGGTTTTGGTGTGTCCTATTTCAATGCAAATTTTTGCATTCTGTTCCTTGCTGATAATTACAAAAGCCTATAGGATCACTGACAAAAAAAAAATATTTTGATGAAGGCGTTAAAATCTGAAATAAAGGCGTTATTACACTAATAAACTCGTTATAACACAGAGAAAGGCATAATTACGCCAAAAAAGGCATTATAACGAGAATATAAGGCATTATTATGCGGAGAAAGGCATAATAAAAAAATTTTAAACGAGGCGTTATAATGCAGAGTAAGAAAACAAGACGAAGAAAGTTATAACGCGAATTTGAAACTCGTATGGGAATCAAAGGCGTTTTATGATGCCAAATTACGCCTTTGTATGGCATAACAACACCTTTGTTTCGCGTTATCATGTCTGTGTTTCGCGTTATTATGAGTTTCAATTTCACGTTATTACGCCTTGTTTCACGTCATAACGCCTTTGTTTTGCATGATAATGCCTTTGTTATTACGCTTTTGTTTCTTCATCATGCCTGTGTTTTGCGTTATTACAAGTTTCAATTTCGCGTTATTACGCCTCTGTTTTGCATTTAAATGCCTTTAGTTCGCATTATAATGCCTTTCAAACACGTAATTATGCCCTTCTCCGCATAATAATGCCTTATATTCTCATTATTTTTTTAAAATTTGCAATTAGTATTTTTTGAACAAGTTAAAAGCGATATCAATATATCAATATCAATAACTCATTTGAAGATATCTCTAAACAATCTACATAAACTCAAATATTTGAAGATCTCTTCAAATGATTTGTTGGTATCAATAATCCATTTGAAGATATATCTAAATAATTGAAGATATCTATAAATATTTGAGTTTATGTAGATTTGGCGTTCCATACTCCCACAGCCCCCAATGTTTTTATAATGGTACAACAAAGCATACAATTTTTACTTATATCCATAGGACACAGATTACCCCACAATTCTGTTTATTAGAATGATATTTTTGTCAGTAAATATAATGAGACACTGCAAATATGAAAGAAGATGACTCTAAGATTAAATGAGCAATAATGACCCTGACCTCAACCAAATATTGTGACCTTGACCTTCAAGTCAGAAACCTGATTCTTGTTTGAGACACACTGTTTTGTCTTAAGGATCCCTTATGCTTAATCACACCAGACACAATTTCAAGGTCAACTGATAATTGCTGTGACCTTGACCTTCAAGGTAAGGACATGGTTTTTGCCCATCACCATTTCATAGTGGGGACATAAAAAAAAATGCAGCAATGATAGGGATTAAAGTAATGGAGAATATAGAACAGTTATATGATGTACAAATCATTATCTGTGAAGCATTTCATCCTAGGAAGTCAAAATAAGCATATATCAATATTCAGTATTAAACCCTCCATTGCATTGTCTTTCAGTAAAACAAATAGGAGAATTTATAATGTTCAGCCTGAAACAAGTCTCAGCATGCATCAAAGAAATTTTTTTGATAAAATAACTTTATATTTATCAAAGAAACTGTTATTCAATCAGAATACTTTATCAAAATTCTGTGAATACGAAATCTGTTTCAAATAACTGACATCTCAACAAGCAATGGTCACAGTGTGTAACTTTTTTTTCCGAGAGTATAGGAATATCTACCAATGAAAAACGTTAAAATACTCAGTTGGCACTCTCTTTTGTCATCATCTGTAAGAAGATCAAAAATGAGGCTAGATAGTTATGCTAAAAAAACTTATACACCTGAAGACATTCAAATAAAATAGGTCAACCCCTAAACAATCTTTATAAAGTATTCTAAAAAGAATATATTAAATACAGTGTTATCTTAGTGATGCAATAAAAGGAAAAAAAAACTGTAACTTACCCCTTGGTAGCCTGTGTCATATCCATTGTCATAGTTTCCATACATATCCTGCATCTGGTATGGTATCCCAACACCTCTTTGCTGACCTATATCCTCTTGCCCCTGTGATTCCTGAACAGGTACCAGTGCTAGCTGCTGATTTGGGGAACCAGACCCTGGTGGTGGACTGATAAGCCTCAGGTTAATATCAACACTTATGCGCTGTCCATCTTCTGTTGTTATTTCTTGTGTGATTGGTTTTAATTCCATGTGTCGCCTGTAGGGTGAGGCTGGGTTCACAGCTGTTGGAACAAGCTCAGTAGCCACTGGAGGAGCTGGTTTGTTTTCCAAAGGCTGCAGATGCCGTGTAGGTGTAGCATACCCTCTCTGTTCTTGAGCGCTACTCTGACCAGTCGAGTAACTCATGTTGGGTGGCTTATATACATTAGTGCCAGAGCTTGTCACACGAGGTGGGCCTCATATGTTAAGCATATTTAACATTTGAATTTGTATTCCATTTTGTGGTTTCTTACTGGCACTGCCTTTACCTGTAGCAGAAGCAGTGTCCTTTTTTACGCTTAAGACAGCTGCTTTCTTGGCCCAAAGCTCTTCAGCTGAAGATGGCTTGAACCCAAGTGGGTACTGGTCTTGAATAGGTGGCTCATATCCTAAATGTTCTGGTTGTGCTGAATTGGGTGGTAACTTCTTTTTCTGCCCTTATGTTTAGATGGTACTTTTGGCGAGATAAATATATGATCAAGTTTCCCTTCCTCCTCTTTTTCTTATGAACAATATCTCTGTAAGACTTTCTGGGAGGCCTCCATAGTCATGTTTATTTTGTTCAACATAGTCATATTTAGGAGCTTTTGGATTCACTATTTCCATCTTGGCAACATCTTCTGGGTCATAGAAATCAGGTTTAGAATCTTGTTTTGCAAGATGCTGTTGGTATACTGACCTTGTCCTTCATGATAAGGGTTTTGAGGTGGGTCTCCCCATTCTTGACTTTGTTGTACATAGTTATTATATTCTAAAGAGTCTCTATACTGACTTCGCACAGTGTCTCTCTCATCTGGAAAATCTAAAGAATCATGTACAAAATTATTTTCTTTATCATTATTGTCTTTTGGCAAACTTGTAACATCTGACCTCCGCTCTATATCCTTAAGTTTTTGCTTATCTAAGCGCCTTTTAAATCCCTTTGATATTCCTTTCTTTTCGTAAATCTTGCTCATCCATTTCAGTATTTTGCCTGCCTCTTGGAGAAGCTTGAACTGGCCTATGAGGTTCTCTCTCTATTCCTTTTCTTTCACCCTGTAACCTCATATATTGTTCATGCTGATCATACGGATCATTATCTCTTCCATATCCATACTTATTCCGATCCTCGTATCTCTGATCATCCAGATTTTTATCATTTTGCCTGAATCTCTGATCATCCATATTTCTATTACGTTGATTGTCATGATTGCCATAACCATTCATATCATGATTTCTGTCTTCATATCTATCATTTGCTCTAGGTTTACCACTGAGCATGTCCCTATTCCTATTTTCATAGCGATCTTGTTCATACCTCCTCTTTTGATTGCGACTGTAGTTATCATCACCACCATAAGCTCTATTTTTGTTCTCCATGTCTCTAAATGTCTTCTGATCCCTTTCCTCAATATCCTCAAGCCTACTACTTACAAATCTATACTCTTCTTCCTCCTCCTTTGTGAATGATGGAGATTCTACATACACTCTTTTTACAGATTCATCTGGTTTACCACTATTTGGCTTGGAAGTACTATGCTGATGATCCAAAGGAGGATGCTGGGGTGGCAGTCCACGATGGCAAATTTTTCCTTGAGGAACCTTTCCTTGATAGTTTTCCTGCTGAGGATGTTTTGGTTCACCCCAGTCTGGAGGAGTTGGTTCCCTGTTGTATACTGCTTGCTGCTCTTCTTGATTTGGAGAAGCAGTGTAAGGAGTAGGAGCCCGATCTCTAAGAGGGCTCCTATAATTTTTCTCTTGATTCTGGTTTTCTGGAAGCAGAATCAAACCTTACTTCATTCACATTTGAATATTGTCTTGGTGTAAAATTGTCATTGAAGGTATAATACCTTGTGCTCTTTGAACCTCCGGGTTTACAAATGGCATACACAAGTTACCATTCAAATTTGTAGCAGGTTCTTTTTGTGGAGGTGGGTTGTCTGAACTGGGGGAGAAAGGGGGCTTATTGTATCTGCTGGAATCTAGACCTGCCTGAGTATCAAATGGGTATGGCACTTTTAAATCACGGCTAGATCAGATGGGTGTGTCTCAACATTCTGAGGGTCACCTTGGCGATCCTGTATGTGTCTTGTTCTGCATTTCTGAAATTATCAGAAGATTTATATGTGGTAACTGAGAAACTACAAGGGACTTTCTACTTCATAAGTCCTATGAGTAGTTTTGCTGATGAGCAGAAAAGTGAACTACATCCGGATCAGAAGCATGCAAATTCTGACCCAGTGAAAACTTCTGTGGAGAAAAAGTTTGTGCTTCAGAGGGAGAATCAATATCACTAGTAAGGTGATTATTTGGTGAAAGCTGACTTAAATCTAAAGGTGGAACACTTTGTTCGACAGTATTTACAGACAATGTTTCTTAGACTGTGAAACACGACCATGCTGTGAGACTAAACTTAAGTGAGTGAGCTGATGCTGTTCTAACTGTACTCATGCAAATGCTGGTTCCCATGCAAGCTTTCTTCCAGCTGGGTTTAGTTTCGTTCAAACTGTGCTCCCTTGTGTTTGTCTTTTCATGCAAACTTGGTGTGGTGCTAGAAGAATCCTTTTTGACCTCTTCCTTCGTAAGTGCAGAACATGTACCGACCTTTGACCTTAAATTAGAATGATTATTTGTATTTTTCACAACACTAAAACTGCAATCATCTATACCACTCTGATTAGTGTCAGTTAATGCACTGAGCTCTTCATTCCCGCCACTATATTCTTTTGCAGCACCTTCACCAGCATTCAAGTTTGCATGTGAAGCCAATTTATTATGAAGCAATTCTGACAGAGAATCATTTATTAAACAAGAACCACTACCTTTCAAAGATTGATAAGCATACAAATTACTACTTTGATTTTGTCTATTATCCACACAAACTGGAACCCTATCTACATCTGTATCCTTAGTGGTCTGCAAGCTCTGGGTCTTGCCATGCACTTGCTGTGAAGATGACTGGGCTGGAAGCTGTGAATCTGGGTTAGAAGCAGTGTTTAAGCTAAGTCTAGATTTGCTAACATTATATTCAGTATTGGCAATATTTGTAGTATTAGTGTTAGAACTGGTTACACTAACACAAGACGACACAACATCTAAAGCAGTGGAATCAACTGACGCCGTGCAAGCTGCCGTGGGAGGTGCTGCTTCTGTGGTGTCCAGCAAGAGAGCACTAAGTGATGAGTTCTGCCTGACTATTCGTCCGTGAGATGCTGAAGACCTTGGTGTATAGTAAGACCTAATACGCGAAATTGACATATTACCTCTCTGCCTCCATGGCATACCCAGGAGAATCCATTATCTCCCAGATTTATCACAGCAAGCAATAATCCAGTGGTTGTTTCTGAAATCAGACAGAAAATTCTGTTTTTAAAATTGTGTACTTAAACAAATGTAATAAAGAAAAACAAGAGGGCAAAGATGGCCCTGAAATTGCTCACCTGAGAAATATTGCCATCATTGCCTGTTATATAACATAGTCATACTGATACATAATCATCGCAGAAGTACTGCAAGATAATTGTAATTCCACACAAAAAAATAACCTCCTATGTAAGTCTATGTAAAATCATGCGACTCCTGGAGCGGAAACAATTTTGACCCTAGAGCCCATGATGTAGACAAACTTGATAGATGTCTACTAGGCCATTTTACACACCAAATATCTTGACTCTTGACCTTATGGTTCCTGACAAGAGGATTTTTTCTAGTTTTTCCTATATAAATCTATGTAAAATAAGGTGACCCCTGGGTTGGGGCCAAATATTACCCCAGGGTAATGATTTGAACAAACTTGATAGAGGTCCAGTAGACAATGCTATATGCCAAGTTCCTGTGACCTAGTTTTTTTCAACAATCAAAACAATTTGAACCATATTGATAGTGGTCTTCATAACAATTAATTTTGTGAAGTTTGGTCAAAATCCATTTAGTGGTTAAGGAGATGTTGTTTAAAGGAAATTGTTAACAACAGATGAATGATGGACACTGGACACAGCATCATCCCAATAGCTCACCATGCACTACTGCATGCACATGCCATTAAAATACTAATCAAGTGTATTTCCCATTAAATGTCCATTAAAACAGCAAAAAACATCAATCTAACAGTTGAACATATTTAATTGTTTACACCTTTAAAATTCCATAAAAATATCCTTTTAATGGCCATGAATAGGGCCAAAAACATCAATAATAACTGCACAAGAGGGCCCTAGAACACTCACAAGAGTGAGTCAATCTTGATTAAAATTTAAGATAAACTAGAAATGTGTGTAGGACACGCATGCCCCTGCCATTATGTTAATTAGAAGATATTTTTGTCAGTGAATATGAAAAATTGGAAATATAAAAGATGATTGTAAGATCAAATGAGCGCTGTGACCCTGACCTCAGCCAGGTGATGTGACATTGACCTTCAAGCTAGCAACCTGTACTTGTTTTGTGACACAGTGTTTTGTTCTAAGGATCCCTCCTTGTACCTTGTTATTTCAAAACATGACTATACACAAGAAAGACACAGCCCAGACAGGACTGCTTACACAAATATCACTAGTTTGTGTCTCAAATAGACATTAATATATATCTTTATTTCCTCCAGTTTTGAATAAATAACATGAAATACAAACATTTTAATACACACAAGACACAATAAACTATATAACTTAACTCAAACATCCTAAACACAATAGGAAGAAAAAACATAAATGGTTACAAATATGTAATTTACATCAGGAACATTCATAGCTGAGTCACAAAAAAAGCAGAAATATTTTTAAATATAGATAAACCCTTGATTAGTCATTACCGAGACTACTGTATGAATGTTAAAAGACACTTATAGAACAATTATGAGAGATCAACAAAATGCATGAGCCAATACAGGAAACAGATGTGTCCAAGGAAAAGAAAGTATAATAATAATATTAATAATAAAATACCCCTTCATGTGTGTATATATATATATATATATATATATGTGCACATATACATATACTGTGAAATCATTTCGTGGGGATGAAGTTTCGTGGATTTGGTGAAAAAACATGTTTGTGGGGAAAAAAAATATCTTTTTTTTAATTTATTTATTTCAACGTTATCTGGACGTTGACTTGAAGACCTTTACAAAATTTAAGTTGAAAAGAATGCAGCCTAATATTGGTCATAATATGTTAATGACATGGCATTTAGTATATGTTAAGATCTGTATTTAGTACTTACTTTTAGGGAGCGTTAATCGACCAAAGTAAGTGTAAATAAATCTAAGCTTGTGGTCATATAATCTTTGTAACATTTCAACCATGTATTGCTTAGGATAAAAAACGAGGTCACCACAGATGTGGCACAGCATCATATCCCAGACCAACTCGTCATCAAATAGGGCTAGACAGGATATCCTGTAGTGCCTGGGGGCAAGTGGACAAAGGGGGCACAGAAGGTGTCAATCAATTGTCTTTATGAGAACAACCAATCACTGTTATATTGGCCATAATACAGAGTGGATCTCTCCTACCCATGCAGCTTATCTACGCAGGAACTTGAAGACACTCGTGTACTCACAAAAATTATGACACAATTTGTAATGAAGCAAAACTTCACAAATGAAAGGATAAGACCAATAATATATATATACATGTACATATATTATGTATATATTATAAAACTATGTACCATAATATACGACTAGTACAGCGACCGCAGTATTAACCATTAAGTGGGTGGAGTTCTGTAAATTATGGTGGAAACCAACTCAAAATTAAGTTGCAGTTGTACATTAAACACAATTAGTAACACAACTAATAACATTATGAAGTTTTCTTTGGCAATTTGTTTATTTGCTTTTTAATACATTATATTCCAGAACATAAACTTCATATATATTATTGAACTCAATTTACTCAAGAGTCTGTTGGGGTATGGGAAAAGGTTGTCATTATTGGCGGGCTGTTTGACATGATAAATGAAAACTTTTTGTGGGGACATAAATTCGTGGATAGAGGTGTCCACAAAATCAACAAAATTAATCCCCCACGAAATATAATGATTTTACAGTATATACACATACACACATATACATAGTCATATACACAAACCACACACCTATATATACATAAATACATACAAACACACTCATATATACATGTATATATATATATATATATATATATATATAAATATATATATATATATATATATATATATATATATATATATACACACACACAGGTATACATATACACACACAAGTGGAAGAAAGATAACCGAAAATATGGACTATGTACTTCATAACTGGGATAACCCTTGCCGAAACGAAACACAAGAATTAATGTATGGCAGAACTAGTGTAGTACTTGACGAGAAACAGATTCATTATTCACAATGTAAAAACTTGAACACACACAATTTTCCAACTTGGTTTAAATGGTTTTAAACTTCAACCAAATCTCATGACAGTGAGTGAAATAATACCCAGAGAAGATTATTATATCGATATTGGAAAATGTCCAGTAGACATGGACAAGGTACGCCTAGCAATGTATTTACAAATGCTGTTCTTTCTAGAATTTGCATGGTGTCTTAAACACGTTCACCAAACAATCTTTGTATTTTAAACATAAGTTGATGCCAACATTCATAATGGAGCAGTCTAGCAAGATGTGGTCAGTCAAACATTTTCATCAAACCTAGATAAGTATGAAATCAGTTTAACAACAGATTTGCATTAAATTAAAAGTCATGGAAAACTTGATGCATACAACCAAATGTCACTGTAATGGAACTGAGAATGCACGGAGCGAAAACGATCAAATTCATTGGCGCTTATTTCTATTTCCCATGCAGATATGTATCAGTGCCATATACTTTTATTGACCATTTCTTTCTACATATGTTTATTTGAAAATACTCCATGACTTGTGAATTTATTTAAAATACCGGTTAGTTTCAATTTATCTAAGATTTTGGTAAATTTTTTTTTTTATCACATTAAGAACAATTGTTTAATGGCACAACTTTTTTTAAGGCGACACGATTGTCCCAATAGGATGAGTTTCCGTTTTTCAATTTATGCACTCATAGGTAATGCCTTTAAAAGACTGAAAGCTATGTGAGTACAAGTGCATATGACTAAATGTTGCATTGTTTTTATTCAAAGTCTATGGGCACGCTCAATACATAGTAATTCACCATTAGATAAACTATACAAGCATTCGGTCCCAAATAAAGCTTTTGGGAGTACGATATGCTCATACACATGTGAGGATTAAGTTCATTTTCACGAAAGGTACAATCAGCAAGGCTGAAGAAAATTTGTCTGATCTTCGAACTCACATCTCTCACCTGTTGAGATCGCGAATAGTAGGTATGACACGGAACGCCTAGGTGTCTCCAATATGACCTCCAACCCTATCATCCATATCGGACTGCACGTTAAGCGGATATCTTGCTCTCATTAAACACTAAGACCGCACACTTTGAAGAGTTATATTGAAAACGCCATTTATATGCGTAAGTGTGACGTATATATATCTATGACTGCAGTCCTGTCATTGACAGAGAGAGCAAAGCCATATCATCAGCCACGAATGGGACAGCAAAGCTTGTGTTTCCTATTGTCTGGCCATACCCTGAGGCAGATAGTTCCTTTATTAAATCATTTATGTAACATAAATAGAGAAATGGGGAGCAAATGCCCCCTTGTCTGGTGCCGCGCTGTACAGGGAACCAGTCTGATACATATCCTTCATAAAGTACCCGGCTATACATATTTCTATGTAACTCAACCACTGAGAGCCAAAGTTTACCCGTTTTGCCCATTTGCATCAGTTTATAAACTAGATGTGGGTGTTCCTCGGAACACTTGTGTCGCCTGCATTTAAGCATGTTTGATGAAAGAATTGACTAGAAAATCGATCTTTTGACAAATTATTGATAAAGCATAATCTATTTTGTGAGGTACAAAATAACACCAAATCACACACACACACACATATATATATATTTTTTTTTGGGGGGGGGGGGGGGGGGGGGGGGGGGGGGGGGGGGGGGGGGGGGGAATAAAATATTCAAACAGTGCAATATGTAATAATTTTCCTGAGCACTTTTGACTATACAGTCTTCATCAGAGGAGTGTCAGAATGACTATGAATTCAAAACATTAACTGTAAGAAAAATTATGACGTCATTAAGCACTTATGACGTTAATTATATATATGTTGCAAGTTTGTAGTCATCATTATCATTATTGAGTTATCATTCTTGTGTACTGCACTCAGACCAATGAGATCTATCTACTATAAATGTTTAAGGCAACACTTCAAATACTTTACAAGTTATGCACCACACAAGAATTAAATCCAAAAAAATAAACAAAGGGAAATAACTCCAAAAATACAACAGTTATCATTCTTGCACAATGCACTCCATGAGATCTTTCCACCTGTGAGGTTTCAAAGTAATACCTCAAATACTTTTCGTGTTATGCTCCAGACAAAAATGAAGTCTGAGTATCAACAAAGGGAAAAAAGGAAAAAAAACAGATTATCTTTGAGTTATAATTTAATAAAGGGCAATAACTCAGAAAATATTAAAGTCAGAGTTATCATTCTTGTGCACTGCACTCCACCTCAATGTGATCTATCCATGTTTTAAGTTTCAAGGTGATACCTCAAATACTTTTTGAGTTATGGTCCGGACAAAAATAAAATCTCAGAATCAACAAAGGGTAATAACTCAGAAAATACGAAAGTCAGAGTTATCATTCTTGTGCACTGCACTCCACCTCAATGTGATCTATCCATGTTTTAAGTTTCAAGGTGATACCTCAAATACTTTTCGAGTTATGCTCCGGACAAGAAAGTGTGACGCCGACGACGCCGACGACACCGACGACGACGACGACGGACAAAGTGATCCCTATGTGTCTGCCATGCTATGCAGGCGACACAAAAATCCCATTATGCCAAACACCGTCAAATGCCATATGGGCATCTAGAACACACACACGGACAGGTGAAACATTATATGCCCGTCACCATTTCATGGCAGGGACATAAAAACAAGAGGGCCATAGGGCCATATTGCCCTAGACAGCTCACCAGAATACATAAGCTTACATGGTTACCTCCAGCAGCAGCCAGATTCAAGATTCAGATACTAAGAATTCTTAAGATAGTCAATCATGTGGAGGCCTTATTTTTCAGGTGATCTACTGTATTTTTATGCCCCCGCCATGAATGGTGATGGGCATATAGTGATACACCTGACCGTGTGTGTGTGTGTGTGTGCAAGAATTCGTGTCAAGACTGTAACTTTGTTATGTAAGGTCGCTTTTTAAAATAACTTGGCACAAGTGATCCTTAGGACAAGACGATGTGTTGCAAACAAGAACCATGTTGCTAGGTTTAAGGTCAAGGTCACAACACTCAGTTGAGCTTTAAATCTTGTCCCAGCTGTAACTTTGTTATATAAAGTCGTGTTTTGAAATAACTTGGCACAAGTGATCCTTAAGACAAGGTAATGTGTTGCAAAAAAGAACCAGGTTGCTAGCTTGAAGGTCAAGGTCACAGCACTAGGTTTACCTTAAAATTGTGTCCCAGATTTAACTTTGTTGTGAATGGTTGTGTTTTGAAATAACTTGGCAGACAAAACAATGTGTTATGAACAAGAACCAGGTTGCTAACTTGAAGGGCAAGGCCACAGCACTTGGTTGTTTAATCAAGTCTCGGCTGTAACATTTTTGTGAATGATTGTGTTTTGAAAACTTGGCACATGATCCCTAGGATATGATGTAATGCAAACAAGAACCAAGTTGCTAGCTTCAAGATCAAAGTCACAGCAGTTAGTTAAGTTTAAAATTTGTGTATGCAGTCTTGTCTGGGCTGTATCTTTGTGGTGTAGGGTCATGTTTTATAACTTGGCACAAGGAGGGATCCTTAGGACAAAACCACTGGGTTACAAAACAAGTACAGTTTGCTAGCTTGAAGGTCAAGGTCATATCACCTGATTGAAGTCAGGGTCACAGCGCTTATTTGATCTTAAAATCATCTTTTAAATTTGCTGCTTTTTCATATTCACTGACAAAAATATAATGTAATAAACATAATGACGGGGGCTTCAATGTCCTATGGACACATTTCTAGCTGGAATAACGGTAAACACCCATGAGGTGACCATTTGAGCCAAAAGAAATTAAATTTTAACCATTGCTTTCATAAAAGAATTTTGAAATTTTTCTGTATAGAGTATAAAAGAAAACTAACCTATAATAATCCTCTAGTGGTCTCATTTTTTAAGGGATCAACTTTATCTTAGCAGTTATAGTGGTAGACAGCCATGAGGTGACAATTTTTGCTGAATGAAATTAAATTCTGGCCATTTGCTTCATAGAAGAAGAATTGTGAAATTTCCTATACATATAAGCTATAGGAAATGATTGTATTCTATATCCGAAACAGAACCTATCTCATTTCGACATTATAAATAGTACGCATAACGTCTGCATTTTCCCGCTTTTTTGACGTTATGTTATTCATGGTGACGTCGTTTCCATTGTTTATGTTTAAAAGTTATTGTTATCCTGAAGAAGGCGTTAGCCGAAATGTTGAAGTAATAACAATAATAATTTTTCCTATGTGTTGTCGTTGATTTTTTCGACACTATATATAGGGAAACTTGGCAACCCCATAGGAGCCTCATTTTCAAGGGATCAACTTTATTTTAGCGATTATGGTAGAGCACTTTGAGGTGACCATTTTTGCCATCTGACCATTGGTTTCAGAGGAGATTTTTTGAAATTTTTCAAGTAAATGTCTTTTGGTTGCCATGACAACCAGATTTCTGCATGGATCAAGTTTAATTTAGCAACTGTTGTGGAGGGCCACCCAAGGATCATACATGCCAAGTTTCATCAATTTCAGAGGAGATGTCATTTAAAACAAATTGTTGATGATTCATGACGGACACAGGAGATTCGAACAGCTCATTTTGAGCATGTTGTACATATAGCATATTAATTTAGTAAGGCAAGTTTTTGCTCTAATTTCTTTACCTTTGTTTGCACCTCAAGGCAAGTAAGATCAATTTTTATTGGTTGATCAGACTGTTTCAGTCAAAAACCAGCCAATCATAGTGCTTCATTTGAAATTAATATTTGTCATCAGGATTTCAAGATAAGAAAAAAACATGATGATTATGGAATTCTTTAAAAAATGAAAAGAAGATGGACAAAAAAAAGCACTGTAGTAAACAAGAGAATCTTTACAATAAATGCCTGTAGTGTATTAAAATGGGTAAAAAAAATGTTGCCTCAGAAATGGGCCAATTTTTACAGCGAATGCCTGTAGCATATTGAAAAAGGTAAAAAAATCATTACCTCAGAAACAGGCCAATCTTTACAGTGATTCTCTGCAACGTTATGAGATGGGTGCCTTTTTTGCAGGTTTAAAGCAGGACAGAAGATTCATCTTTTTAAAAAAAACGTAAGTTGGACAATTAACCCGAATATGTTTTTTTTTTTTTTTGGTTGTTGCTTTCTTTACAACACTGAACATATTAACCTTCATTTGTGGACACAATTAAACTACTGAAGCATATGAATACATATGTAAAGGCTGTAATGCACCATACAGGACACTTACGAATATTAAAGATTTTGGTATCATAAAATAAGAATAACAATGAATATGGTTAAATATACATTTTTCAATGTTACAGGTTCAGTAAAGCATGACTGTAATCAGTTTTGTTAAATATCAAAACACCCGTACCATAAAAATGCGTAAAATAAGATAATCAACAATACTCAATAATTCAAAGATAATCAATATAATTTATTAATTGAAATAGTTTATTCTAATGATCTATCAATTAGAAAATATATGATAAAAAAAACTATTTGAAAGATGACCAAACATTACTGTTCTTTAAATAAGAATTAAACTTGTACTTAAAGTAGTAAAAACTATTGAAAACTGTGATTAAGTTTTGATGCAAAATTACAAAAAAAAAATGTTAATAAACCAGATGGTCCATATATAGTATCAGTAGAATTTTTTTTTTAGTAATAACTTTGAGATATTTTATTGTTAATATTTATTATTGTGTGTTTGTATATTTTAATTGTCTTAATTATTCAGTACTTTTTATCATATCAGTAACATGCAAGAATTATAAATTATGACAGAATTTAAGCTGACAAATCAATCTCATCAACAGAGGACTTGTTATTAGGCTACTATACTTGATATTAAAAGTTCAAATTGATATTTTCTTTTCTAACTGGTTTCTGATATTTATTTTCACTTAAACAATTTTAATCTATGAAACAGATAACATACTTGATTTGAAAAAAACATTCTGTGCCATTACCTTTAGGATCTAAATCAGTTTATTGTAATTTTCTTGTAATTAAGAGTCATTTTAAAAACCATTACTCAATGTCAATGGTTTCAGCAAGCACTAGAATAGTAGTTACTACCAAGTTCTACAAAAATATCCAAAGGTATCCATATGAAAGAATCAAAAGATGAATAGAGATAAGAGACTGGGCTGTACTGTATGCAGCAGCTGATACATTTACGACACCTGACTAAAAGAAACCAGCAGTATTCTAGAACACTGAATAACAGTTTGTGATTTGCATCATCGATTTATCAGCTGTTAATCAGCTTGTCGTAAATATTCTTTGGCTATTCGCCTCGGGAGTAACAAATACATATTCAAATACTGGCAATATTTGGTACACCAAATATCACACACAGTTTCAGTTACAGTTATTCTATTCAATTCAACTTATCCTTCATAAAAAGACTCAGTATATTATGCCTCTTCATCATTTTGTGTTCATTATTCGAAAGGCCTAAGCTTCAAATCCGACGATTACGTTTTAATTTTTCAACTATAGACCGAAGGTGAATTGACATAAAACATGATACAAGTTTATCATATTCTTGTGATATACGACATACCGGTATTGTATATTGAATTTCGCTGTGTCCAGCAAATCTTGCAGTGTCATGTGCCGTCAGAATCTTGCACATACCAGGTAAATTCCTATTGTGAAACCTGTTGGTGTCATTTCTATATAGCTCCCATTAGCCTTTCGTTTTGCGTCTGTAGCCATTATTATATGTTTATGCATTTAGTTTGGCAAACTTTTTCAGTCTTTTCTCAACTTTCATGCGAGACAACAATTCATTCAGGGGACTTCTACACACCCCTTAATTTCAGACAGCATGTCAATTACTAGAGGTTACGTCATACGTGTGAATTACACATTATCTTTAGTTCAAGGTAACTGTCAAAATTAAGAGTTTGAGAAGTGTTCGTTGATTGAATTAATAATTTTCACATAACCAATCGTAGGCTCATAATACACATGTGTTTATCTGATTGACATGGAAGGCAGAGCTACAGCAATTTTCACACACACAGGGCTCTCCTTTGACCCGAGCTCCCGGGTTTTGACCCGGGAGATTTCTCAATGACGCTTATTTGACCCGGGGTAAAATTGTACCAAGCGTCATTTTGACCCGGGGCAATAACAGCTGGTGCGTCAATACCAACAGATCAGTCGATCATAAAGCACCGCCTCAAACAGATTATGTGATCAGTAAGTGCAACTGACCCCCCATTGACTCGTTATCACTGTCAGTTACTCTAATTAGCCTAATAAATTCTCGTATTGCTTCAGCAATCTTCGTATACACCACTACATGTAATCGCCGATTGCGTAACCAACCTAATTACAAATTCCCGTATTGCGTCGGCAATCTTCGTGAACCCTGTTAGCTTCTGTACACGAGGTTGCTGGATCCCGTTTTTACGACGTGAGAAAGATTAAAGGCAAGGAACCATGACAAAATGTGTTTACTTCCTATGGATGTTACTCAGGTTAATTACCAATCGGAATCGGCTGGAATTTTTATTGTTTGATAATAACAAATAGTTTAATGGCAGTACTTTAACCATGCTGGTTTAAATGAAAGGTGTGATGATTGTAACAAATAGGTATGATTAGTCTGTCAACTGAAAATATTGGACCAAAACCGAAAGTAGATCGACTCTTACAGAATCAAACAAGGTTTTAAAAAAAAACAAAAAAAAACACACATAATGAAGGTAAGTAAAACTTTGATTTTTCCTTAGCTATCTTTCTGTATTGAATAACTGATAATGATTTGAGCAATTATGTTTTAATATGCCTGGATATTTATCTATGTAATTTTGAATGATATTGGTCAGATTTATTTTTTTTGACTCTTGAAAATTTGCCATTACCAAATATCATCTTTTGTTTTCTACTTTAAATAAAAAAATATTGCAGCAGTCATTTTCTTTCCACACTAAGGGAATAACTTTTTCACCATTTTTTTAAAAATAAAACCTAGATTTTCTAGAATTTATAAATTAAATTATCCTGTTCACATTTGAAATTGACAACAGTTTATTATGATGTCTTGGACTATTCCATGATAAAAATGCAGCTTCCCAATGTGACTACACTTCTATGTAATGGAACAGATTATAATTTTTATTTTCATTTATTTTTTGGTTGACTATTTTTCAGGAGTTCCAGTCACATGCTTGTGTTTCATTGTGAAATAATCTGTCATTGATGGCCCAGAATGAACTCATCACCACTCAGCAGGAGAAAGGGGGCTACCTTCCTAGAGAACAAATCATCAGCATACGCCATTGTCCAGATATTTATTATATTCTTGTGTTTTGTATGCAATATTATAGAAATAAATTTAATTTTCATTTTGTTTTGTTTTGATTTAAAACAGGATTACTTTTAATCAGAACACTTATTGCAAATAATATGTACATACAATAAACAAGTATATATTACATACAAACTTTGTTAAACTAAACATGTATATCGCTACATGTAAAATTTGTGACATATTACGATCTAAGCGAAATACTGTAAATTTTATTTGACTCTTAAGAATTTGTTTTTGACTCTTGAAAATTTGGCCCCAAGAGTCAATGACTCTTGGGTTTCAAAGACTATGGAGAGCCCTGCACACATGCAGGTTTCTACACATATCCTTATGTTTATTACATTTTGTAATTGGGTAATCATTCTGGGCGCATGCTTTTTTTTTTATCAGTATCTCAATGTCTAACGCTCGTGCTCATATAATAGGAATCTCATACCAAAAATAATAGAGCAATTTCGCTCTATAGATTTTTTTTGCAAAGTTTATGGACTTAAAATTGACATTTTCGCCGTCTGAGTTTGCTGAATAACTGTCGGTCACCTGTACCGACAAGATGCTATTTTTTATCGGACCAAGCCAGAATCTGTCGGACATGCCCGCCGGTCTGACACTTTTCGCAAAGTCTGAGTTATCTTTTTAGTCACCATGCACACACCATTTATAATCACTTTCCACCAAACTACATCATATACAGTCCCTTTAGAAACACTTGTCCCCTGCCTTCAGAATTAAAACTTGTTGAGATATCTGCTAACAACTGTCTATGATTCTCTTTCACCAAACAAAACAAAGCCCTGTCATCACTGTCGTCTGTCAATTTCTTTCTCCCAGGTCTCGTAGTAGTATAGAGAAGGCTGGTTTTGGACCACTTTTGCACCGAATGACCTTTGAGACCCCAGAAACCCAGGAAGCTGGGCAAATGCAGAGCATTTGCTAAGTATTTTCCAACCATTTGCCAAGCATTGCCAACCATTTGCCCAGCTTCCTGGGGTCGCAAAGGTCATTCGGTGCAAAAGTGGTCCAAAACCAGCCTTCTCTATACTACTCTCGTGTTGTTTTCTAGTCCCACATTCATGATATCTCTTCACAATTTTCGGGATGGTATTAGCACTTTCATTTAGTAATTTTCCAATTTTTCATGAGCTAAATCCACCCTCATGCATAGATATGATTATGATG
>CM037785.1:34119950-34164809 GCA_021229015.1 Solen grandis | reverse complement strand
GGTGTGTCAGGACATTTTTGTTTAATAACATGTACAATGTTGTTAAGTTTATTGAAATGACTTATTTTGGTGTTAAAATAATTGTTTCTATGTTTTATTTTGATCATATGATTTTTTTTTTAGTTTCGCCATTTCTAAATGTCTACAAGGAGGTATTTATTGGATATTTATGTTTGTTGAATATATGATACTACATATTGCAGCGAGGGTTAAGTTTAGTGACAGAATGTGAAAGGTTGTCTTCTCATTTGCATTTATTTGCAAGGTGGTCTCCACTTCAAGAAATGGATACTGTTGCTATGGTCAAGTGGCGTGATTTGCTATTTCTCCACTGGTACATGTTGCAAGTCAGCACATTCAAAATACACTCTTAAGTAGGAAGTATTGCACTATGTGATGAGATTTATGAAGGTACTCTGAGTTACAACTGCAGACATCTGATGTGGTAGTACTTTGTTTCATAAGTTAATAAATTAGGACTAACATTTTTATTACTCCAAATTTGGTTTTAATTTCATTTTCTAATCCACGGCCAAAAACAAAAATATATAAATAAATAAAAAATAAAGAAAAGCCAAAAGGAATATTGATTATTGTTGCATTCATATCCGTTTATAAGTAAGGAAGTTCTTCAGATGCCTGTGACTCAATATTCTCCATACCTGTATTATTTAATGAAAGAAAAGAAAAAGAACGTGTACGAGACGGAGACCTTTTGGTCGCATGTCTATGTTGTGTAATAACAAATCTCACGTCCTTAACCCTTTACTTGCTTTCGCTATGTAGCAACAATCTCCTCAATATCAACGTTTTCGAAATCAAAATGCTCATCATATTGTTCATACAATATGAAGACATATTTATTTATGAAAGAAAAACATATTTATTTATGAAAGAAATGATATAATTGTGTCGGGTCATCTTGATCGTCTATATACGCAATGAAGTATAACCTAATTAAAAACCATGGTGTGTAAAGGCTGAAGATACTGATACTGATACGGTATGTTTTATTTGTTCTCTGTACACAGTTAAAACTGCAACAGAACAGAATCATAGAGCACAATGCGCTGATAGACTGTCGGCAGTATTTACATGGTGAAATAGCCTTAATTCTAATTCTAGTGTTTTCTCGACAGAGGCAAAGGTCATATGGTGTTTTCTTGCAACCTCCAGATACCTATATGTGAAAAAAATGTTTGTTGTCCACATAATTTTACAATTTGAATAATAAGCAGGCTATCCAGTTAACTGGCAGTTCTGTCCTTTTAAGATACCTAAGAGGATAACACGAAAGTTTTCTATTTGCCAGATACTAACTTAACATGTGGTAATTTTTCAGAAATGTTTCGTGAGACATAGCCGATTAGGTGGGTAAGTGGATGGCAGAAATATGCCACCATACACTTGCTACAGAATACCATCGCAATATTTTGGACATGTAAAACGATTATATTTCGGGTACTTCGAACTCTCAAATGTCAACACTACTACACTTAAAAGATTTTTTATTGCGCAAATAAACCATGTATATATGTATAACAGATTGTAAACTGTGTATTCTTTTAAGCATGTGGCAGTTACAAAAAAAACAAAACTTTAAAGATTTTTTTCAAGAAAAAAATAAATATATATATATATAGTGTAACCTCTGAATTCCGGAACCTCTAAATTCTGAATTCCATACAATAATTTTGTAAATATTGGGTTATATCAACATTATTTTACCTCTGAAATCCAAACAGTGCTACTAGCTTGACAGGTAATCAGACCGGAAACTGTAAGCCCTGCGGCAATTTATCCCTAATCAGCGGTGATCGTTATTTTGACACGTATTAGAATCATAATTTGTCTATTATTTTGACAAACGTAAGAATCACAACATGTCTGCGCCTCCAAGTTTGCGCTGGCGAATACATAGGCAATTAGATGGTTTGTTCCCACTTTGCCAACTTCACACCTTTTAGTATTCCCACTATGCCAACTTTCCAGTTCTTGAGTGAAGGTTACCTGTACGCAGTCAGGTATAACGGTGATAATGTACAATAAGCCCAGATGGTTTATGTTGTGCCTAGGTTAATAGATATATTAAAATATATATATATGAAAATGGTGTATTTTATTTCTTCTCTTTGCAGTATGATGTGTATTATTTGTAATGTTTATGTTTTGCGTTGAGCTAATGCAATGTGTGTAATTAAAATAAGGATTTCCTCTATATACATGTATATCCCCTCTCACTTTCTCCGTCTCTCGTTTTCTGTCTCTCTCACTCTTGCGCGCGCTGTCGCATTTTTGTCTCATTTTTAAATAAAAACAATGTTTTCTTGTTCATATTTTATTATGTCACATAAATGCAAAGTAACAACAATGATGTCAATAAACGAATTTCATATGGATAAATGAAAACAATACGTCAGTCATCAAGACACACATTTTCATAAACTTCACTTATTATTTCTCAACGCACACTTTGTCACATCACAGTATATCTCAAGCCAACTTAATCAAATAGGATGCTGCGTCAGCGTATCTATATATGTCTATTTCTCCTTCTGCCAACCGCAACTTCAGGCGTTCCAACCTCTGGTCAAGTTCTCTGTAAGTCATCTTCCTTGGCCGTTTCTTCCCGCCAGCATTGTGTTGAATCAGTTTAACTTCATTTGCAGCTTGTTCCTTCAAGATGAGTTGCAGCAGGACGTATATGTTGGGATGTGGATGAGTCAGCTGTTTTTTTATCTTGTTGTGCCATCCCTCCAGGTGGTTTGTAGTTCTTGGTCCCTCTGTGGTGAAATGGTTCCATATGGTGCGATCGCTCTCCACCCAAGTCTCAGTTACATAGTCTTTAAACTTCTCCACAGCATCCCCTTCATCTTCGTTGTCCTCGAGGGCGAAGAACCATACATCCTCAATCCTTTCCAAAGGAACCAGTGGCAACACAGCTGCTCGACGAACTAAAGTTGTGAGAGAGCCATCCTCACGGTACTTCCCAGCCAGTCCACATGATTGTACCCTCCTCCAAATAGCCTGTGTAAAATGAAAGTAACATCCCTTAACATACACACGCGGAAACAGAGAAATCAGCGCATTCCTCGGTGCCACCTCAAAGTCCAGCATCACTCTGTTTGGGTGCAGATGTATAGCTCGCTCTCCGGCCTTTCGCATGAGCAGACTGAAGAACCGGTAATACGTGGCTTCTGTCTTGTTGGGGAGCAGTCCGTACACCAGCGGCATCATGGTACCATCGATCATGCAGTGCACTGTGTATATCTGGTAGAAATGGCTGGGGCATGAATAGAAGGTTCCATCCATAAACCACTCAGTTGCTTCTTTCAGTATCCTCAAGTTTCCGTCAGTGGCGAAGATAAGGATCCTGTCTTCTGTTCCATCGTCAGGCAGTAGGAAGCGGTCTCCAGTAGTAGACTCTGTCCACTGACCCTGCAGTTCCACGTCTGCGAGAGATTTCGGAAGCTTCGGATGAAGCTTGGCCCGTTGTCGATACAGCGACGACTTAGCCTCGTAGAATGTTGGCAGTTTTTGGACCACTTCTTCCGTGTAGTCGTCCATTCTGCGGTTCTCAAACATGCTAGAGATTCGTCAAATATTGCAGGAATGGGATGAGCCGACTGCCGACATTTCTCTCGAATCTTTGCCATCACCTTCACAGCTGTGGTTCCTGCAGCATCTCTATCATGGTTATGTTCGCCGGCCATTTTCGTCAGTTGGTCATTGAAGGTATTGATTCGGGCTGGACATGATGCCTGGACGCAGTACCAGTAGGACCTTTCATTTTTCTTCGTCTTAAGTCGGAACATGTACTGGTTGTGTACTAGGGTTCTCCCTCCCCTCTTGTTCTCTATGAATTCCACTGCAACTAACGCGTTCGCCATGCTCAGTCGTATAATAATAAGATTTAGAAACTACAATCCAAGTATATATGCATATGTGGACATACTAAAATTGTTTTAACTCAAACATCATAAATAATTAAAGATCATCAAACGCAATAGCGACGACTTAAAAAGATTGCGGTATCGTTTATTTTGTCATCCTGCGATTGTATTATTAAAGTATTTACAAACAACTGTTATAATTGTGAATAACATGTTACATGATTTGTACAATACTTAATTATAAGTTTATTTTAATTTAAAGACCGACAAATTTAATAGGGCTAATTAACGACGTTTATGAACGACCGACTTCAAACATATATATAAAAACAGGCTGAGTAGGTAAGTGTGAAATACTGTTTGCTTATTAGATAATAGGAAAATTTATTTAACAGCCACATTAAAATCGGTGAGTTTTAGTATGAAGTACTATACATATTTTACCAAAAATCGGTAATTCAACTTTATTAGTAAGGTACGAGTAACAGTCAGTATAACGGTGATAATGTACAATAAGCCCAGATGGTTTATGTTGTGCCTAGGTTAATAGATATATTAAAATATATATAATCGGTGAGTTATAGTATGAAGTACTATACATATTTGCCAAGATAAAACGCAATGGTATTTTTTTATTGTTGCACCGCAAGCATTTATCGGGGATTAACACCTTTACCTTTATGGAGGCTATTCGTTGCCAAAAATCCAGCCTTGTTGATCTGAGTTGAACAGTTTATTTTCCGACAAAATACACAATTCATTTGAATTTCTTAGTATTTAAACTCCAGAGATACATTCTTGGACTGAATTTGCCGATGCAACATTGTAAATACGTATTTCAACAAAATGCATTTTGATAAACTACAAAACGCCTTCTTACACGCTCGCAACTTTACATTGTCCGACCATCATGATTCGGCTCAGCTTAATCCAGGTTTACACGTTTGCAATGTTGATAAATAAGCTCCGCCCATTTCCCCGCCCACTACATCATCGTAAATAAACGTAATTGTCCGCTCACTTTCGGTATTTTCCGACAACGACTGGCAAATCTCCACGCAGTTATCTCCCATGTACGAATAAGGGAAGTGTTGCAGCGTGTAGGTCTACACATTCAAGGTAAATGCATTATGAGAATTAAACAGTGTCACAATTATTTACTAAGAATCATGTGTTTCAGTTGCATGAGTACCATTGTATGCAGGTATTGAATCAATATCAGAAGATATAAAAAAGATTAGTTTTTGAAACTTACCCCACCTACATTGTAAAGCCAGTAATATAAGCGCAGCATGGCGTAAATTTATATTTAGATATTTTATATCCCTGGCCAGGATTTTAACTTCGATGTTTTTTTAGTCGAGCCACCAAAGCCACGTGATATGAGAATCCACTTCACCACAATTGAGCTTTTTTCAAAATTTAATATCTAGCCACTGCCATTACTGGTGTTGTGAATTCGCGCTCAATGCCACTTTCATTAAAAAAAAGTCGATTTTTTTATTCACAATTTTCAGAAAAACAATGCATAATTTTTTTCACAAACAGAGCTGAGGTGTACCGGACTCAATTTTTTGAATAACAATTCAAGAACACATCCAAAATTAAGGTGCCTTAAGTAGTCAATATTGACTATTGGCAGTATAAAATTCAAGTTGAAGTATTCATTATGTCTTTAATCAGGAGATGTTCTATAAAGATATAAGATATCTCCTGCTTTAATAAAGATTGGATCCTTTGCTTGTCACTTAGTATATTAATATTTTAAATGCAAAATAAAACTGTCTGACTTCCAATATTATTTTGAATCTCTGTGTTTGTTTATATACATACCTGCAGATTGATTAATTTCTTTAAGAAAATACACTAAAGTTACATGCCATCAAATGTCTGTGTCTTAATCCAACTCTTCATGTTTTTTTTTTCCAGACAGTAAAAATTACTGCTTGACTATAAATCAAGATTTGTTATGCAAAACAAATATATTTATAGAAGGAATAAGTCAAATTGATATTTAAGGTTCAGTTAAGTTGCTGCTTTACTATTGTCCAATTTTCAAGTCAAAACAGATGGAAGATTTGCTACAGATAGATCTATACAATAATTTTTACAGGCCAAATTCTGGCTGCTGCCTTTCCCAGTAATATTGAGTAACATTTAATTACTATATCACAAATATAACCTTAATACTAGGGTATGACTGGATTAGAAAAAAGAGAAGAAAAAAATCTATGCAGTTTCTAATGTAAAGCTTTCATTTCTTAATATTCACTTATAACGTTAGTAAAATTAAAACCAAAATTATGAAGCTTAAATGTCTGTACATAGCAACTTCCCTTTCATAGATCTACATAACATTTTTTCAACCATATGTTTTTTTAGTTTTCATTTTACCATGTATATATTAAAAGAGTCCAAAGGTAAGTAAAATGATCAACAATTGATGTATATAAAATTATTGTATCTACATGGTATCATTTTCAGACTCAGGTAAATACGAAATCTTTCTGTATTTACCGATTTATCATGGTGTAAGAGTTACCTCTCTTTATTTTCCGCTCGTGAAATTTGGCTCCGCCTCTAAATCTTCGCCTATTTCCGTGATACTGCCATATATGGAAGTTGCAAAATCGTCTACAAATGTTAATCGCGTAGAAATGTAAAAGTCAAGTATGCAGTTGTAAACCTGAGGGTGTTATCTGATGCGGCTCCATTCTCGAACGTCGTGATGTACGGCGTAAAACGTGTCGTGTATGTCGTTGTACATTTCGTAAATTTGAGTTTGAAAAATTATAAACATTATTTGCATTTTATCTTAGCTGCATGTTACCAAATTACATTCTAGAAGTAAAAACGTTACTAGTTAAATCGAGATAATCAAAACGCACAATACGAGCACACTATGTACCTCTCGGATAAACGTTTATACTTTTACAAATCTGTTTAGTTGAACCGAAGTATAAGTTGTCATGATTACAAGGCTGGATTTTTGGCACCGAATAGCCTCCATATACCTTACCTGGTCAAATTCCCACTTTGCCAACTCTGTTTTTGGTAGCAAAATATATAAAGTTGGCAAAGTGGGAACACCCCAATTAGATAGTGACAAATTGTAAATGATTTACGTGGTAATAAGTACAAGTACAAGTACAAATATTTTATTGCTTTAAACATATACATATTTATAGCAATTACAAAAACAAATTCAATAAAGGACATGATTTTACAGGAGCTATAACATCATACAGTCCAAAATTAAATATTCACTTTTATATTAAGTCTTACAGATGTGTATCGTATATTACACTCTTTGGAGATTTGCATAATATATATACTTAGATAAATTAATGATAATATTTCGAGATGTTGAACTCATTAAATTAGTAAATTTTTGTTTTGTTGGCCATGTATAATAGTAACGTTTAATATAAATTGATCTAAGTGTAGAATATTTCGGACAAATAAGTAAAAAGTGATATTCCGTTTCCAATTGACCTGAGTTACAATTTTGGCAAATTCTATTGTTTCTATAAATATTAGTATGACGACCTTGTTCTATTGCTAAGTTATGTTATGATGTACGAAATTTTGCTAACGCTATCCTAAACTTTGTTACAGTAAGTATGTCTAAATAGTTTTCGAAGTTAAAAGTGAATTAAAAAAAGTATGTATCAAGTCGACTCGAGTTATTTATCGATGAATACCAAGTTTGTATGTATATATCTAATAATCTCTGTTTAATATAGTTAAAATTAATAGGCATATTAAACTGGTTTTCCCATAGAAAAGATAGCCCTGATTGATTTAAAATAGTTTTTATATGAAATGCCCAATTATTACCATTATATGTCAGTCCATTCTCAGTATCTGTTTTTAACATAAAATAGGTTTTAAATAATATGGTTCTTTCACTTAAGGTGAGAAGTTTAGTCCAGTATTTAAGAAGAAGTAGTTTTCTATGTAAAAACATTGGTATACGACCCAATTCACCATATAAAGCATCTAAGTTGGTTGACTGTTTAACTCCAAGTAATCTTCTACAAAATTTAGAGAATAACGCTTCTATATTTGGGCTTTGGTGACTACCCCATACTTCAGAAGAATATGTGAGAATAGGAAGAACAAGAGAATCAAACAATTTTAACTTTTGGGATATGGGAAGTTCAATTTGATTGTTGACAATAAAGAGGTTATGTAACGAAAATGAAGCATGCTGAGCTATATACCGCTGTGTGCGATTCCAATTACCATTTTTAAATAGATAGACTCCCAAATATTTAAATGATTCTACAATTTCAAGTTTTGTATTATTAAGAAAAAAATTATAGTGGCTACGCTTACCGTTTTCAAAAATCATTACTTTTGTTTTCTTAACACTAATATTTAATTTCCAGATATTACAGTATTGCTCTATATCATTTAATATTGATTGTAACGATTCTGGATCTTGTGTGAAAACAACAGCATCATCAGCAAATAGTAATAAAAAAAGTTGTACATCTTCAACAGTTAATAAACCATTTAAATTTGAATTAATATTCCTTAAAATATCATTTAAATAAAATAGACACAAAATACTGCTGATAGGATCACCTTGCTTTACCCCAATTTTAGAATGTATATGATTAGATTTCATAGAATTGTATTTAATGAATGATTTGACATTTATATACATGGATTTTATTGCATTGGTAAATTTTGTACTTATATCTTCATCTAACAGTTTTCTCCATAATAAAAGTCTGTCAATACGGTCAAACATTTTCTCCCAGTCTAGGAATGATACATAAAGTTTTCCTTTAGACGATAATGTTTTTGTTATGATTGCATGCAATATGAAAATACAGTCTGTTGTTGATTTGTTTTTTTGAAATCCAAACTGATTGTCTATAAATTTACCATATTTATCAGCCCATTTTGTTAAACGATTTACTAATAATTTGGAGTATATTTTTGAGAGAATGTTATTCAGAGTGATTCCTCTATAATTTTTAGCCTCCTGAGAGCCGCCTTTAAAAATTGGTATAATGATACCCTCTCCCCAACTTGCAGGAAAAATTCCATCATTAAAAATTTTGTTATAAAAGCAAACTAAAAAAGGTGAGATTATATCAAAAGAGTGTTTAAATACTTCAGCTATTAAATGGTCATTTCCGGGACTTTTTGAGTTACTTTGTGAGAATACAGCAGTTTTAATTTCTGATACAGTAAAGTCACAATCAAGATCAATATCATAAACATAATCATCATTTTTTTTTCCAAAAAATTTAAATTTGATTTTGCTAAGTTTGAAATTCTATTGCCTTCTTTTTTTTTTAAAAACTTTTTTGTTTAAGAAATATTCTTATTCTCGGTTGAGCGATTTCTGAAAAAATTTTCTTTTGAATTTTCCAAACACTTTAAAGGCATTATTTTGCATATATTTTGTGAATGAATTAATTGTAAAGTCAATTATGTTGTTATTTATATATTTAAAGTAAATGTGATGACTATTGAATATGGTAAGAACTGACATAATGTTTGTATTTATGCTATGTATATATAGTATGTTATATAAATACTGAAGGTCTGAGTTAGACCAAAATTTACCTTGACATTTTGGATCCTTCACATCTTCTTCTTTCTTTTCTCTCTATCCAAATCAACTCCATGGTTATTTCAATCTGTATATGACAACACCGAAACATTATGTAATTAGCGGGATTGACCAATGCACGATTTCTAAAATGGTTGAAAAATATCAAAATATGATATTAACATTGATCTGGTCTTATTTATGTAGTTTTCCATGTGCTTCCGGTCCGCATTATTTTTACACAACCGTAAGAAATCATATAACGTAAGATTTACCTTTTTCTCACTTCCATTCATAGTTACACACCTTTTCTGCTTCATATTAAATCACACGTTCGGTCTTCTTATTCCTTACCCGGTTTCTCTTATTTTTCGTTTCGATAAGGGAAACTGGTTTAATATATTCATGTTTAAACAGTGTTATTGTTATAATACTGATTTTTCGTATTGCTATATATAGTTTTTTTTATATTCCGGCACTTTCCCTTATATTTCGTTTCGATAAGGGAATCCGGTCCGGTCTAGGATTAATTCATTTAATTAATTTTTAAAAAGTTATGTTATGTTATGTGATCATATACGTTTGTATCGATTTGTACATGTATTGTGTTGCATTTGATATGAAAGTCTATATTTATGTTTTTGTACTATGTTTATGTTCTACATGCGTTTATATACATTTGTATATTACCGTCATGTTCATATTATGTAATTTTATGTTTGCCGCATGGGTCGAACGACCTTCTGGCTCTTTGAAATAAAAACTATCAAAACTATCAAAACTATATCTGTGGTCAGATTATCTAAGTGTTGAATATCGACTATTAAACTATTGCGAAAAATGGGTATCTGCGTATCGTCCCAATCAATAAATAATTCCTGGTCAGTACACGTACTCTCAGTGATAACAGGTAAACGTAACATTTCAATACAAAAATGTACAGCACAATGATCTGATAACTCACTCGGTGGCATAATTTCAAATGTAGAAATATATCGAAAATCATGTTCATTCATCAATATATAGTCAACAACGCTCATACCATTATTATTAATGAACGTGTATTCACCTATATACCTGTCGTTATGTAAACGCCCATTAGCTATAAATAGATTTGTTGTTTTACACAGTTCAGTGAGCCGCACACCGTGTGCGTCAAGCACGTGGTCTTTGTTTACCCTAGGTATAACTCCGTCATTTATACGTATAGTTAAATCATTGTCTAAATATCTATCATGAACAATAAAATCAGGTTCATTCGACGTTCTACTATTTAAATCTCCAGTAACAATCACTTTACCCTGTAATTTATATGTTTCTATATCATATTCTAGACGATCGAACATGTCAATTTCAGAATTAGCTTGATTTAAGATATTAGAGTATCTTGGAGGAATATATGAACAGCAAATATACACATCTTCTTTGAAATGAAATAGAGTTTTACAAATTTTTAACCAAAGAATTCCACATTGATGTTCTTTTACAAAAGATATTTTGTCACTAAATTTGGACTTGTAGTACACTGAAATTCCACCCGAACATCGTCCTTTTTGCGTGTTATACGATTTATTTCCAAATAGATGCTTAACATTATAATTGTTTATATTTAGATTAAAACTTGTTTTTGATGACAACCAAGTTTCTGTAAGAATAATTAAATCATGATCATTAATTATTTTGATAAGTTCTGGATCTGCTATTTTCCTGGCTAAGCCATTAATGTTCCAAGATATAATATTAAGTTGCTCCTCTTGACACCTCTATGGTGCTGACTGTGGTGGTACATACACGACGTCGTTGATGTAAAGTTTATCACCCATAAATCGAACGGATTTGCCTTTTTCTCTTTCACTAAGGTACACGGCGTTCAAGGTACGTCTAGCTTCGCGCCACTCCTTTGGCATCTGTATTCCTATTCCGTATCCAGCATCCTTAAGCTGAGTTTTGCGGTCCACGGAAGCCTGTCGGACTTGTTCACGATGGCGATGTTTATGGAACTTCACCACAATAGGTCTGGGTTTGCTAGGGTTGACCTTCTTACCCAACCGATGAGCCCGATCGAAGGAAATATCACTGGTATCAATGTCAAGTTTGTCATGGATGACATCCTTAACCAGATCATCACATGTTGTTTCAGCACCAGGACTACCAGCAGCTGCCTCAGCAATCCCATAAAATATCAAATTGTCCCTCATACTTCTAAATTCAAGGTCAAGTAATTTGTCCTTCATGGATTCTTCAGTATCATGTACATCTTTTAGATCTTTTTTAAGATTCTTAACAGATTGTTGCGCTGATTTTACTTCACACGAGTGTTTATCGTACTTCTCATTAAGGAATGAGGTGGCATTTTCTACTTCAGTGACCCGATGTTCAATACCATTCACTTTAGTTTCGAGGTCACCAAATTTCGCGCACAATGAATTAATTGTCTTTTCCATTTTATCAATTTTCTGGACACTTGATTTAATAATTTTGATGTCTTCCATAATAGCTAATGCCCATGATGGAGCCTGATCCTGAAGCTGATTGGAAAATGCGCTGTTTACCATAAACTGAGGTGGAAACTGCCCTGGTGGTGATGGAATGTATGGACCAGTATAGGGCTGTTGATAATTTGTTTGGGATGCCATGACTCGGTTTACTATAGGCGTCTCGTATTTAAAATACCCAGTCTCGTTCCGCTGCCGTTTAGTAAGACTATCTACTTCGGTTTCATTGTTAACATCAACAAGCGTTGGTGTGTCAGCCGTATTTTTGTGTACAGCCTTGTCGCTCGTGAGGCTCGTGAGGCTCGTGCAGTGTGTATCGGTCCCTTCACATAAAGGCGAAATAATTTTACGTTTTTTCTTCTTATTTTCTTTTTTTGTCGAGTCTTTTTGTTTTGGTGGCATGAAGTTAAGGTACTTACAATTTATTTAGTCCAAATATATTCCAATATATCTCCTTATTTTGAATTTTATTCCACCAAATTCACTGAGCACAAAATCCATGTCCTCATCGAAAAGGGAGGTAATCACATAGTGGATTAGTTGATATGCAACAAACATCTTTAACAGTTTAAGTGTAATTGCGGTATTGTTAGAAGCGTAATTAATTAGGCTGCATCGGACAATGTGTTAGTTTTCGTAAGTGGTAAAAATTAAAGTTGAGAGAGAGAAAGAAAGATAAAGAAAAATAATGCCCGGAATCAACATTAGCATAACCCATTTTGACATAAAATGGCAAATAGAGAAAGAGAGAGGGAAATATAGGGCAAGTAGAGAGAGAGAGAGAGAGAGAGAGAGAGAGAGAGAAGAAAGAGGAAGGGAGGGGAGAGAAAGAGAAGTAAGATAATTGATTATGGGAAATCACATTAACATAACCGTTTTGCAAAAGAAAATATATGTATACGGTAAAGCTTCAAAGGATTTGATGATAATTACACTTAGCAAACAATACAAACACTGTTACACATATAAACAAAAAGTGACACTTTTTACGACCATTAATAAACATCGATACATATGTGCTAGTCTAATTCAATCCAGACTTCTGAATTCCGGAAACTTCCAAAATAGCAACTTTTTGGTCGGACCCACAGGTGTTCGGATTTCAGAGATTGCACTATATATATATATATATGAAAGGATCTCTCATTTCTTTCAAAAATTCGATGTGTTTTTCCGTCTTAAAAACAAAGTACCTGAAAGTATTAGAACAAATTAAGCAGATCAAGTAAAGCATCAGGAGTTATATATTAGTATGTGTGTCTTCTTTTCGTATAAATTGGATTTACCGAGAAATGTATAGCATATTTTTTTTTTATTAAAAATACCATGGAATATATTTCTTCGATTTTCTTATTTACCGGTAGTACATATTTTTACATATAACAAAATTCTATTGAAGAAAAAAATAGTATGTATAGCACTGAATGCCTGTGATACTAAATTCATCCTAGGCTGCTCCTTATTTTCGACCATGGTGGGTAATCGAGTGCGAGGCTTAATAATGTGGAGGAGAAAACGACTAGTGTAGACTTTTCTTTGGGATTAATAACTGATAAGATAATCCTGATAAAAAAGAAGAGAAAAAAGTTTGAGTTCCAGTCAATAAGGAACGGACTGGTGTTTGTGAATTGTGAACATGCATGTTACTAATCCTCACTCTTCGGATCATTATGAAACAAATCAACGTATTGCTTGCTTCCTGTCACGTGACACCATCATAGCCACATTTTGGTTACTTCGGTGGCAAGGGACACATAACGTTTTAGCTTATCTGCACGAACATGTGTTATTTTAGAAATTTTTAAAACAATGCACATATTTTCATTGCTATGTCTCAATAAATGGCATATAACAATATCCGAAAATAACATACACGAAATATTGAGCAGACGAACGAGACCAAGATTACACCCGCCAGGTAGACTCCGTGGAAAAGAACAACAAAAAGTCATACGGGTAATTGTCATACCCAGGTATTATGATATTTAATATATGCTAGACCACTTAACCGGTTATTAAGTCAGATATGCAGGGCACGAGTATAATAATAATGTACTGAATAAGAGATGTAAAAAATGAACAGTTATCAGTATGATTAACCATAAAAAAGATGTGTTATTCATATCAAGTTGTCTCTCGTCTTTCCTTAAGTTTTGTTATTCGTCCAGTACAAATAGTTTCATTAGGCAAATGATCAATCAGTAATCAACAAAATAAACCTTGAAGCGTGTTTTTAAAATCTCTTTCAATAATATTATAGTCAAAATTAGGGAAATGTGCTTTAAGATACAGAGTTACTTTTTATACTTGCAGTATATAATCATAAATATAATATATAATATAAGTATGATCATTATTATTTGTTTAAATAGCAAATTGTTATTACATCTAAGTGCTATAAAAGATTTTTTATGTACTTGATTAAACCACATTTAAATGTCACTTTTATAGGTGATAAAAGATCATGATAATTCTTGCTTGTGTTAACAAATTTTATTTGTATCATTTAAGAGCAAGCAGATATTGGTGTAAATGCCATATTTTTCAATGACATTTGACAAATACAAGTGCTTGAATTACAGTAAACATGTTTCATAATTAAGAGAATGAAAGGAAAAAAGAAAATAAGGCGTTTTGACTCTAGTCTAGCTTTTACACACATAACGTAACTTATCGGATACAATGCTAAATTTGAGAATTATTTTTTTGCAAATTTTCGCGTTTCAAGGGAGATAACTTTCGTTGTTCCATAGCTACACCATTCTGAGGTTGTCTTGCTTCTACGGAAGATCATTCATTTCTGAAATTTTGCAAAAAAATTGAGTACTTTAGGTTGTTTTTGTTTATTGGGGGTTTACCGTCGCTGCGATAGTATTTCAGTCATATACCGACGTCCACCTAATCACAGGTGGAGGAAGACCCCGAGTACACAGAGGTACCCGGGTAGAACCACCGACCTACCGCAAGCCAGCTGGAAGGCTTCATCTTTAGGCTATAACTTAATATATCAAATTGGAATATAAAAATTCATTATCAATGTTGTATGTCAAAGGAAGTAAAAGTAAATTCATTTTACAGTCTTCATGCCGTGAACACGTTCACCGACAACACAGCTTTTACCCCTGGTCATCGGGTTACTAGTGTCTACGGGTTATTAGTAGTTATCTATCTATCTAGATGAAGTGAAACAATTCGGGGAAAAGTTCTTGCTGAAGGAAATTATCAGTGTCCTTGGCACAACTCGAACCAGGGACACCTCGATTTCGAAGCGTGTGTCCTATCACTGGACCAATGCTGCCCAAGTAGGATAGAGATATCTAATCCGAGTGTCAGAAATTTCAGGCAGGAAAAAGGCTTACCGAGGGTGTGATATCCCTATCCTACATAAATCTACGAATGTTGGATTTCTTTCCTTCCATTAATGATTTTTCATTGTCACAGATCAACATATCATACTGCCATTTTTTTCTCGCCGCTTTAGCATTTAAAATTTCAACATCATGAAAGAAACCGACCCCGCAAATATTTATCGAAAATCGATGTTCATCAGAGAATTCTCTTTTTTTTTAAATAACCTGCTAAAATACCCCCTGTTCTTGGCGTATGTTAATATTACCTAAAATTAAATCCATACTTCAAGTCGGTGTACATAATAATAACAAATAATGGCGGTGTATCCCCATTGACTGACACATATATAAATATGAGAATAAATATAAAACGCCGTTTTACAACCCTAAGGGTAATCAAACCGGAGTATCATTACTCGCTGTTTCTGTGATATTAGTATGTAAGCAACTGACTCATTTTTTTTTTTTTTTTTTTTTTTTTTTTTTTTTTTTTTTACAAATATCAAAAGGGAGAGAACTATAAAGAGGTCATGATCGGGTTTCATGAATCAATATATGGAATAAATAAATGTATAATTATTGAATTAAATATGAAAAGAAACAACAAAAAATCTAGTCAAGTTGGCTTAAAAGTTTTATTTACAAAGGTTGCCACCAGTCGGTACAAAATAGGACACTAAGTGTCTACTTGACCTACTTCAAAACATCTGGAGATCTTACATATTTCGACTTTCCCAGGAGTGAAGTTTTTACTGTCTCTGCGAAAATGTTCGCCCTGGGTTTTTGGAAAATACGTATGAGGTACTGCATTCGAAGTGAAAGTAGATCTGGTATAATTGTGAAAGTGAACCCCAAAGTGAACGTTTTCCGGACGTAAGTAGCCTCTTGAACGTTGATCAATGATGTCAGTTGAATCAGAGACTGGACCATTATCAACACGGCCTCTTATACACGATGATAATAATGAGGATTGGTTGTTATCGTTTGAATCGAATATTCTGAATACTCCAAAATGCATACCTTCCTTTAAAGACGTATTCTACGATAACAGTTTTTTTTACTACTTAATATATATAGACAAAGAAGGAAAATTAAAACTAGCAGAGAGAATTTTCTAAAACTTTGCATGATTATAGAGACTCACCTTAGACACAAATTCATGATTTCTTTAAAATATGATTAGCAACCTCATTTGATTTTATTTCAATGTTTGATACTCTACTTTAAAGGGGTCTGGCTCGTAGATTTGGTCATTATATCACTATATATATATATTATATATATAGTGATATGCTATATATAGTGATATAATGACCAAACTTACGTGCCAGACACCCTTGTTCTATTTCCTGTTTTAGAAATTCTATGCAACAGATTTCATATTATAGTCGCATACGCTGTTCATTTTGGATAAGCATAGAACATGTATTTATGATATGAAAACAGTTTTCATGTGCGTAATGTTTTATTTAATTTAATGATGACAACGCACCGGTTATATTTGAATTTGATTCATATCAAAACTGTTAAAGACAAAATTTATTTAAACTATGCAAAGGGTCCATTTTGACATATTTCTCGCTTAATGTAATTTTCAAGGTTATGTAAAGAATGTGCCATTTTTATAATGCAATGTATTGTAATTTGCCGAATAAAATAAGTTTGGATTTGTGTCTATGTCAAACCTTTGTCATACACAATGTTACTAGTTCTTTTTGATAGTGATTTATGGTCGAAATATGATTTAATTAAAATCAAACCTTAATCTGAATAGAGATTTTCTACGTGAATACATGACTAGAATTCTCTTTCTGCTAAGTAGAACCTCACATTTAAATACAAAAAATAAAACAACATATTTTATCATTTCTTAGACACTGTTTTCAACGTTGCCCTCGCTCTCAGAGCAGATGGGTAATGAATTATTTCAGCATCGGTGTCTGTAAAGATATCAACCAGCTTTATTTATGTAGTAAATCACTGACCTTAACCACAGAAGTGATTTTAATTACAGATATCCCTATGCTTTTTAGTTCAATATGTGATTTGATATAGAATAAAATGTATTTAATATCAACACACGTATGTTTCGAGTCTTTAAAACTCCATGGAATAAAGATGAACTTTAAGTTATTAATTAATTGTTAAGGAGATTCCTGCCTGATTATAAAACTTTTCATGTGCTATTTACAAAAAAGATTTTGAACGAATACAATCTTTTTATTTGGACGATTAAGTAGGACAAACTGTAAATGAAGGGGAGAGAGAGAGAGAGAGAGCTCATGAAAACGAAACTCAACATTATACACAGAAAACATCGTCCAAATAAAAAGATTGTATTCGTTCAAAATTTGAAAAACATATTGCAGAAAATGAATCATGGAGAAAATATAATTTCATGGTGACTACTTGACCAAACCGGATTATGGGCGGAGCGACAAATTCCATAAAATTTGAAATACAAATGATAACTAGTACATACAAATTATAAAAAGTCTTGTCTTGCTCTGGACCTCTTGTAATGCTGGTGTCATTTGCAAACGTATTTATATGAGTACACGTAAATTAGGAAATTTATTTTTAAAATCCTCTTTCTTATTCAGGTTTTCAAATGATTTATGACGCTAAGCAGGAAAAGTATCATCCATATTCATTTGCTGAAAGGTGAAATTCAATATGATAAGAGAGGTTAATCTGAAAACAACAACAACAACAACAACAACAACAACAACAACAACAACAACAACAACAAACAACAACAACAAACAACAAAAACAAGCAAACAACAACAATAACAACAACAACAAAACCCCAACAGCTGATGCTTCTTTTTTTCATGAAGTTGCATCTTATTTTGCTATCTTGCTAAATTAAACATATTTTATCAATTTACATATTTATAGTCGTTACCAAAAGTAACGCAGTTATCAATATCTTAAAAGCTTAAATCTACACTCGTACATATTTTAACTAATTAATTTGTGCTCTGGAAGGATACATTTCAATAGCTATTTTGACAAAAACAATATACATCCTAACTTGGCAACAGTAACATAAATATATTTAACGTGTTTACACATTTCTGCAATAAAACCTACTGTCAGGGAAACGTTTATGTTGTGTTTTGTTAAATAGTTTTCTGTTACAGATTTTCACACCTGTAACATCTATTTTACGCGTGAACAAAATACCCGTGTCATTTAAAAGACAGAGCAGCAACCGAGTTTACACACATGAAGTATACTTCTGAATAAAAAATAAAGAAAAAAAATTGTGTTTCGCATGTTACTGTTATTTACACGAAGAAGCTCATAAGATTTTTTGCACGATAAAAAAGTTTTAGCCATTCAAAAGTTCCTTCCAGTGCATTTCTTACCTCTGAAAGAAAAAGCAAACTTACATATATTTGAAATTATCAAAGACCTTGTCAAATTCCTACATGTAAACAGAAACACTTACACTAAGAAAACGAGATATATCTTAAACCTCTGTCTGAGCCTACCATACTTAGCGCTAACTAATACTTTAATACATAGTGATTAATTTCATCATTCTTGATTCTCTGATAAAAAAGCCCAGATATTTTGTTTCTCAATAAATACTAATAGTCATTAAGGTATGAAATGATGTAAACTTGAGTAGTTCGTAAAACAAGAAATGGTGCAACACGCTCTACCTTATTTAATATTTTAAGCATTATTTTGCTTAAGTACAGTTGGTCGAAAACGAGCCATAGATAAGCTTTGATATAATTTGAACTATGCTCTCATATGTTAAAAACGTTTAACATACAATGTGCCTCATAATATCATAATAGTAGTGTTACTCCAACGAATCTGTAATTAAAACAACAACCCCCACAATATATATATATATATATATATATATATATATATATATATATATATATATATATATATATCCTCTTGTGATAAATTCAACAAAACTTTAAAAGCTGGCTTGCGTTCAGTATGCCAAACCGTTCGCAACCGGTCGCTTACAGTCAGAATGCTGTTCACGTGTACATTATGTTGTACGTAAGTATACGTGAACATCGTGGTTTATGACACTGAGACACCTTCATAGTTGGTTGCATACGGTTCGGCATACTGAACGCGTATGGAAGGGAATCGCCGCCAATATTCTATCTTACAACTTCTAATTTCTATGTTCTAACTTCTAGTTTCTATGTCTTATAATACAATTTCCTATGACTATAGGCTAACATCTTACCTCTATCTTTCAAATTCCAAACATCGAAGTTATTAATTCATATTTCTTACTTCCAATTTCTTGTAAACTTTAGTCAATTTCTATTTTATCTCTCTTTTTTCCGCTTTTTTATTTTTGACTTAGTAATTAAAAGTTGCATTTTGTAAATTCGTGAAGATATCATTTAGAAATAATGACTCGCAATTTAGAAGATTGCATATAGAAATTACAAGTTAGAACTTGCAAGTTAGAAGGGCACCAGAAATCATTGATTCTCGACTGAACATAAATTGTATTATTCATCACCAACCGTAATATCCATTTTGTTTATTAATTTATAACTTTACTAGGGCGAATGAACCCACTATGTGGGCGAATGAACCCACATTGTAGGGCGAACCGACTCGGGCGAACTGACTCTGGCGAAAGTGTACTTGGGGCGAATGAACCCGTTACCGTGTTGTAAAAATTCGCGACGCATGAAGATAGATGTTGAGAGTTGGAAGTTAGAAGTAATAACTCAGATGATTGAGATAAGAGGTCGGAAATTGAAACCTAAGAGTTAGAGGATAGAATTTACATGTAAGTTTGAATTCAGATATTCGAACAGAGCATTGTAAATATAGAAGTTAGAAGATATTAATTAGAAGTTGTAAGATAGAAGTTAGAAGTAAGAACATGGAGACTAGATGTTGTAAGAAAGAAGTTAGAACATAGAAATTAGAAGTTGTAAGATAGAATATTGGCGGCGATTCCCTTCCATAAACGCACGTCTGGTACTGATACTAATCAAATATTACAAGATTACTCAGTACGCATTTTTAGGTGTGAGTATGTCACACACAACTATAGTACCCACTTTCTGAGCATTCGGTTATCTACTTTTAAATTTTGTTAAAATGATCAAACGATTAAACATAACTCAACAACACAGGTATGCTGAGATTAAGCAAACGTGCTTAAAGATCGATTTTGTGTCAAAAATAAATATTCATGGGGCATAATAATCAGACACAGCGGTTATTGTACACAACACTATACAGATAGACTTACACCTGTATATTTATTATCTGAAAACAGATACAAGCCACTTTGCCTGTAACGCTGACCTTCGAAGCAAAACTTTTGCATAATCATTTCAATCTGTGACATCACTTGATATTTATATGCACTATTTAGATAAGATAAAAAGATGAGATACTTCCAAATCAAAGCTCCGATAGCGCTAAGAGAACAGGGTTGTCGTATTTCTTTCGTTTATCAAATGAGGATCACATTTTCAAGCGATTCCAGTAAACCCAATGTTATAAACTAAATTTAATTTTATGTAAACAAGGTCGTTACAAGAAAAGATGAACACACCAGTTGTTTCAATGAACTGCTAACATTTAGCACATCGCCAATCTAACTATCCCTATTTCTCTTGCCTTGAACCAATTTGCATTTCGGAAGCAAATCAAAAATAACAATCTTTCATTATTTTATAAGTTAAGTATCTGGCAAAATTTAAGTTACTCAGCATTATTTTCTGCACCTAGTCAAGCGTTTCTTTTTCTTTTGAGTATATAACCAGCATTTGCTGTACCAGTGAAGTAACTCAATGATTTACATCGCTTTAATAATGAAGTTTACTAGTAATAAGAGCATGTTTACACCAGTTCATAGCCATGGTCTTGTGTCATTTAGGCTGTCAGTTCATTTCTATTTTTTCTTTCTTTAGATTGGCTATCTAGACAATGTGTGACATCTTTCAACTGTTGAGTTGTCTGGAACTTAACTACTTGACCAATATGTCTCATACCAGGGATTCTATAACACACACACACACACACACACACACACACACACACACACATCCCTGCTCATACCATTATGCCTGCTGTCTGTCTTTGAATATTCAGTACAATTTTTGTTCTTGACATTGACAATTATTTGAGGTGTTTGAATGTTTTGTAAAGATATCTAAAATCAGGTTTATTCCTTTTAATGTTACTGCCCCCAGTATCTGTAAAAAACAACAACAACAAGTCCCTGTTCTATTAATTGTTTGAAGAAGCACTGTGTATGTAAATGTTTTGTATGTTCTTTTATACCAGACACATTTTTGGTTTTCTTACACATTTGAGATAGATACCTTTATCTGCTTTATGATTTTATATGTTTACAGAATACATGTTTTTTTTTTCTTAAATAAGAATTGCAATTTTTTAACTTCATTAATTGTTCCTAAGCAGATAATAGCAGACACCTTAACTGAAATGGGTATTATGTTTACACAGTTTACTAGGGTATATTTAGGGGGCATACATACGTAAATAAAAGAATGAAAATAATTGATAGTTATTTTTCCTTTGAATAATGCAGTAATGAAGTATTAAAATTATTTTTTGGGGCTCTATTTAAACAGCAACAACAACAACAAAATAAATAAAAACAACAACAAACAACAACAACAACAACAACAAAACAACAACAACAACAAAACAACAACAAAACAACAACAAAAACAACAACAAGAGTGCTGGTTATTGCAAAATACGCCTGTCCTGCCATTTTATTAGTAGAAGGGTTGTAACTCTAAAGTGTCCGAGTTTTCAATCTCGATTGAGATACTGTGCCAATACACGTTGTAACAAAGTTTGGTAAAGATCGGTTCACGTTTTTCAGTGTTAGAGAGCAGACACTGTTAATTTTGCATTTTTTCCTCAATTAAAGGGTCATAAGTCTGGAATGTTCAGGATTTTTTGGCTGGTTATCAAACCTGGTCACGATATTGAGCCCATTCACATTGTGACTCAGTTTGGACAAGATATGTTTATGTTTATGAAAGTAAAAGAGCGGACACTGTTCATTCAGCAATTTTCCTCAAATCAAGGGTCATAATTCCGGAGAGCTTGGGTCATTATGGCTGGTTATCGAGTTTGGCCGATATATTGTGCCCATACACATTGTGACCGAGTTTGGTAAAGATCGATTCATGTTTGTTACAGTTAAAAAACGGACACTGTTAATTCAGCAATTTTTCACCAATTCAAGGATCATAACTGCGGAGTGCCTGGGACAATCTGGCTGGTTATAAAAAGATCCGAGAGAGTATATATTCATTGTGCCAAGTTTGGTAAAGATCTGTTCATGTTTGTTGAGTTAGGAAGCGGACAACGTCCCTGGACGCCACCCACTCACTCACCCGCCGCAGGTGAATCCATAATACGTCCTGTCTTCGAAGGGCGTATAAAAACATTCTTCATTTAGATTTATACATTGACATATCTATACTTCTTTGTTTTAAATACAAATCAAGTATTTATGTATAGGTGAGTGATAGAGAGAGACTGAGAAAGAAAGAAAGAAAGAAAGAGAAATGGGGGGGGGGGGGTGATATATTTATTGTAAACCGTCTATTAAACATATATTAATTAAATATGTTCTTGTTAATTAACATTTGTTCACAACTAGAGCATCCTCATCATAACCATCATCTCTTAATAATGTAACAATACGATATTTGCATATAATTGAGCAGTCATTTTTTTGCACCTGCAGTGAAATTTTAAGCCTCTGGCAATATTCATAAACTCTGCAGGAACAGTGTGATTGGTTTGACCACCTGCTGTGATCCCATTTTCTCGTGCATAGATGAGTGATTGATTTCATATTTTCTGACATAATTCGGTTATCTCCGTGAAACGCTCCGTATACTTTTTTACGTAAATTTGCAGTTCCATGTGATACAAACATTGATAAAATTACAATATCATCATTAAATCGTTATAAAGTGCAAAGGAAAATACAATATATGTAAAAACACTATGATCAAATAAACTCGGTTTATGTCGTAAATCACTGAAATATCCGAAGTTAGCTCGTTATTCTCCGCCTTATTCACTCACACACTCGGTATCTAGAGAAAGCTGGTTATTTTGAAACAGATTAGGCTGGGAAGAAGAAGCTCGGCGGGAAAAAATGCAACACATCGTCCATATCCAAGAGTTCAGCGCTGTGATGTCCTCTGAAAATGTAAGTAGTTTAATGAAGAGAGAATGAGAGCATACAAATTTGACAACTGATTTATACTTTTCTTGTTTTCCAAGATTCTTCCTTTTTTCAAACAGAGAGAGAGAGAGAGAGAGAGAGAGAGAGAGATTTTGTTCTATCATCAAATTAGTTTAAGCATTTAGTATGATTTTGGTTCGTTTCTTATACCTCACCACCACAACTTTCCCCACAAAGTTGTGAAGTGTATACTGGAATCAGCCTATCCGTCTGCCTGTAGACACATTTTTTTCCTGCTTTTCATCATGAAACCCTGTCTCGAATTTGATGAAAACAGGGATTCTATATTCAGAGGGATAACTTTACAGAGCTGGTTACAGTTTTGTATATCCTCCCCACATTTTGTTGGATAAATTATCACAGATAGCCTTTTGTATTTTATCCAAAATGTATAGGGCGAAAAAAAGGTTTGTTTCCACTAACATCTGAAAAAAATAGGGTCGGTATTTTTTTTTTTTTTTTAATTTTAACCTTTTCCCCGTTTTTACCTTATTTTTATAGGAATTGCCAAACAGCGTTTTGCAACCGTTATAGCCCGAATGCACAAAAATGGGTACAAAAAAAAAAGGAACGGTCGGGTTAGTGGAAACAAGAATCATAAATCCACAAGTAGTTTTGTTATCTCTTTTTATTTTATAACTATTCCTAGATTGCATGCAGGACCTCTTTGATATGGGCTTTTTTTTCTGTGATACAGACATATGTAGGGGGTATTCCATCACCTGTGATTTATTTTTCGTTTTGAAGATAAATGACTGGTTTGTTACTGCTTTGAAAATAATGTTAATTCAAAGAGACTAAAATTTTAACATTTTTCAGTTAAAAAAATGGAATTTCGCGATACATAGAGTATTACATACGGTTTAATCCCTTAAGTTTGTTTTTAGAGTGTTTATTTTTATATTCTATTTTAATGTAGAGAGTGTGTGCATCAATTGAGCGTGATTTTTCCCCAGTTGTAAGATGAATTCTAGAGAATTAAGTGTTTCATTGTTTTTTTAAACATTACTTGTGGTGTTTGTTGGTTTTATGGTCACATGATAGGCATGTTTAGTTGCAGTTGCCATGTAAAGTTAACTGGGTTCATAGTTACATTTGCTGAAAATTATAATGCAGTTAAAATGTAAATACTTATCATTTTTGTTACCGAATGACAATTTTCAATCCTGATTATATCCCATTCATTTATAAAAAGATCAAACATTGCACAATGCCCGAAGAATGGATAGGTTTGAGTAAAAATTCCAAGCCTGTAAATTATCTTCTGATTTTCAGAGGTTGAAACGATCTCCACCATATCAACAGAGATGACCAGTTTAACCGTTCGCTGCAGAGCCTCCTTACACAATTTCCAGGTGATACCCATTGGATCAACTCATTGACTGAAATGGTGATGGAACGGCCTACATCAGTTGTCCTGAAGGTAGGAATCTTTAAACAAGATGTAAGATTGGACATGCCATATACACTCTATTAGTAATTATAGAACATGTTCAATCTTAAATCAAAATTTTTAGACATTGCTGTAACTTCTTCATCTGTCTGTCTGTTACTTTGTCACATTTTTTTACTTCACGCTTCTTTCAGCGGGTGACGCATGTATTCCAAGCAAAACTTCTTGTTTGGCATGAACCAGAGTTCTGATCACCATAAGATTATACCTGTTTGAGGTATGCTAGATATAGAAAATAGCTTGTAAGAAACTGAGCTCAGATACCAAAATTTTAAGACCAGAGTTTACATCACTAAATGTTTTGGTCAATTTTGGTTAGAACCAAAGCTGACGCTGCCAAATGTTTAGGACAGTTTAGGTTAGATTAGAACCAGAGCTTTTACCATCAAATGCTTAGGGCATTTAGGTTAGAACTAGAGTTGACATCATCAAATATTTAGGGAATACAGGTCAGAACTAGAGCTAAAACTAACAAATGTTAAGGATATTTCGGGTTTGAACCAGAGCTACCACCCGCAAATGTTTATGGAACTGACTCCACCAAATGTTTAGGGCAAATATGTAAAACAAAAACATATTTTTAAAGATTTCTTTTACTACCTGGAGCATTCTTACATGAACTGTTAGCATTATAAATCAAAACTTTGGAAGTTATAAGTTATTAAAATGTTTTAAATTAAAAGAATTACAGTTGGTATATCATCATTCAAATTGTAACAAATTTCATTAAATTCCATAAATTATTTCTTCTGAGAAAAAACAATTATTTAATCAGGAAAATCGGTAATTAATTTTAGAAAAAAACGTCCAAATGTTAAGAACAATTTAGGTCAGAACCAGAGCTCACACCACCAAATGTTTAGGGTATTTTAGATTAGAACTAGAGCTGACACCACCAAATGTTTAGGGTATTATAGGTTAGAACCAGTGCTGACATCACCAATGATTAGGATTTAGTTAGAACGAGCTGCACACTAATTTAGGATTAGGTTAGAACATAAGTTGGCACCACCAAATGTTAAGGACAATTTACCGGTAGCTTAGAACAAGAGTAAAATGTTAAGGACAATTAGTTTAGGTTAAATCGCTGGCTTTAAATTCCGGCAATTTTCATATCTGTGATCAGGAACCAAACCTTGTATGCAGGGGCTAAATATTTTAGCCAGTGGACCTCAGGTTTCACAATGATGATAATAATAATAATAAAAAATTTGCGTCCAGTCATTTGTATTTGGCAAATATCTATTATTTTACTCATTTTCCATTTTAATAATCATGTTACTGCTAAAAATGCATGATAAGAAATAAAAGAATGCATTCTAATGCCATGACTCAATTAAGTTTAATACTGAACATTTATAATATAAAACTAAATATAGGACTACTAGGTTACATAAATCTTTCACAGCAGTAGCAAATATAACAAGAAAGATTAAAACATTTAAATAAATGGCTTATATATTGCCCCTCCCTTTCTCTCTCTCTCTCTCCTACAATACTTTACCACTCACTTAGTCCCTCACCGCGTGGGTTCGAATCCCGGCAGGGTCATTCGGATTTTCATGTGAGGAAGCCTTCCAGCTGGCTTGCGGGAGGTCGGTGGTTCTACTGGATGCCTCCGTGCATTCGGGGTCTTCCTCCACCTGTAATTAGCTGGACGTCGCTATATGACTGAAATACTGTCGAAGCGACGGTAAACCCAAATAGTCCAGTCAAGTCTCTCCTACAATTTTTAAGATTTACATAAATATACTTAAATTAAAAGGATGCCAATACAAATTAACAAATGCAAAATAGTGGATATATGAATGCATATAAAACACATAACATAAACTTAACATTTTAACCCAAGAATACTATTTTTGAAGCAGACACGACTTTTTAAAAATGGACATTGCTAGAATCAAACTCAGGACCTTTGTTTTAAAAAATGCCTGGTTGAGCTAATGCTCAAACTCATACCACACATGCAAATGGGTCAATTTATAAGTAAGTGTATCAATACGCAGTTTGGCATTTCACTACTAAGACTAACTGCATTAACTATCTAGAGTATTAAAACCAATTATTAATGTTTATCTTGTGGTTACAATTCAATAAGGTAAACATTACACATTACTTATCTCACACATCTTATAATAAACAACCATGTATAATAACACGCTCGATTCAATAGTTTATTAGGCAACAACAACGTATTGTACCAGTCCAATATTTTATATTAGGCATAAACATAACGTCCATTGCCTGGACCTCAATGTCACTCAGTGATATGTAGGTCACAAACTACATGTATAAACAATCAAAATACAAACGTCTACCGATCAATTCTTTATAAAACATTAAACTATTAACAAACATGAAGCACATTGTCTATATCCTTAAGCATTCCCTTAGAAAATTACGGCTCACTGAAAATTGTCTCCATGACTTAATATTCAACTATATACTGATCTGCACATGTGCAAATGGAAGTTAAGAGTTACTTTAATTGGACATATTAATATACACAAGTAATATGTATATAGCACTGAATACCATCCAGAAAATATTTATAATTATATTTAGACCAATAATCATCATTTAGTTAACAATCACAGCTTATGGAGAAAAACTGCAGTATATGAAAATACGGTTTAAAATAGTGCCTTAGTCACAAACTTTTCAGAATTATCAAGCAGATTATTTGTAGTTGAGTTGATCAAATGTCTCATTCCAAAACATTACAGAAGTTGAACAAGTTGAGGAGCATTGTGTGTGTGCAATGCATCAAATCAATGAAACTAGACGATGTTCACAGGGTACACACACTGCTGTTGACAATTCTTGGGTTTAAAAAATCACAACAGGACGTCGGGTATTTGAACTTTCAGTGTATGACTGAAAAACTGTATGTATATACATTTGGTGTTCCAAATCTGGATGAACATAGTTGGTTCTCGGACGTACAATACGGCCTTTTAATCTCTAACTAAAGTTAAGTTAGGTAAGAAAATTCTTATAAAGGGGATACTGAAATGAGCAATTTTGCCAAACTGCAGATTGTTGCCTATGAAATACATAATGTAGTTTCTTTTCAAGTAAAGGTAGTTCATTCAATGAGATTTGTCAAATAGACACTTTTTCCCATTAGCAAATTAATTAGATTAGGACAAGGTCTAAAAACACTTGCTTTATTTGTACACACTTGCTCTTTATAAGTCTACTGTAAAGATTTTCTTTGATCTCTTTAGGCCAACAAGTCTGACATTGTCCTATCAGTCTTTCAAATCTAGGTCTAGGTGTAATGTCCTTAAAAGGAGTTAACTACTTTTTTATTTTTTAAATATAAAAGGGTAAAATGTTCACAACAACAATAGAGAATATGTGTGACCTGATACAGTAAATTCACAGTAAGGTACATATGTGTGTATGTTTGTTTGCACAAAACATCTATACACACTTGATGGCCATTGATCCAATATTCCACTTTTTAAATTGGGATGTTTAGATTTATATAAATTTTTACATGTGTATATTGGTCAAGGAGGGCATACATGTGTGTGTTAAGGATTTTTAAATAAATATTTTTTTTTAATTTAAGGAAAAATTTTGTTTTAATAATTTTTAGTTTGTGTACAAATGATTTTTATGTAATTTGTCATATTTACAAACAATTTTGATGTAATTTGTCAGGCGTGTGAAAGATTTTGATGAAATATGTCGGGTGTATGAAAGATAGTATTGTATTTTTGTCAGGAGTATTTCAATGTAATTTTTCAAATTTACAATTTTGTATGAAATTTTACAAACGTACTAACAATTTTGATGTAAGGAATTTTTTTTAATTTGTCAGGATATAAAGATTCCATTGTATTTTTGCGATGCCCTTGAAAATTTTTGATGTATTTTTTTAGTTGTACAAACAATTGTTTATGTAATTTGACAGATGTACGAAAAATTTTGATGTAATTTGTCAGGTGCGTGAAAGACTTTGAAGTAATTTTTCAGATGTACAAATCCTTTCGATATTATTAACAAGGCACGTGAAGATTTCAATGTAATTTTTCAGATGTACAAAAGATTTTAATGTAATTTCTAATTTGCAAGGAACATGAACATTTTTTATTGTACGTTTGCAAGGTTCATGAAAGGTTTTGTTGTGATTTGCAAGGTGCATGAAAGATTTCAATGTAATTTGTCAGGCGCATGAAAGAGATTTCGATGTAATCACGCGTGTGAAAATTACATTGTAATCCGCCATGCGGGTGAGAGATTTCATTGTAGTTTGTGTTAAGTTGGATGTGAAGAGGATCATCAGATGGAGACTGGACAGATTACTTTTTTTATATTGTATTATTTTTATTTTCTTTATCAGAAGTTCTTTGTGATGTGTGTGTGACTGTGTGCCCTTCTCTTACTGATAGTTTTTTTTTATATTCAGGCACCATTTTCATTACATGTATTTGAGCATAGGTGGAAGACTATAACAGAGCAATTGTCAGTCTTACAAAACAAATAATAAGAAAAAATGTTCAAAGATAATCAAGAGCAGACTTTTGATGGGTATAGTAGTGTTTGGTGGTCAAATTGGTCAAACAGGGGTTGCACTGTACGGCCGTACTGTTCGTCCAGAAATTGGCTGTGTACTCCTTGATATGTGGCACAGGGCTACATGGGGCTTCCTTTATTTCTATCATACGCTGACAGTGAATATACCGGACTAACTCAGAGGTGCCAATCAATTAGTATCTGTATCCAAATTGAGCAGGTTGTAGCAATAGATCGCTTTCAGATCATACATAAAGAATTCACATTATAGGAAAATTGATAGGGGCATACGTTTGATTTCCCCGAGATTGAACCAAGAGACTTAGCGATATCCTTGATCATTTTTTATCCCTACCAATGTATTTGTTACGTTATATGCAGTGAACACTATCACTTGTGTCATTATTTGTTAAGCCTAACTTAACTTCAACTTCTGCAGCCAATAAGTAATTCTACTAAATGTCTCCCAATAATCATTAAATTTGATAAGGTAAGGAGTCCAGAAGATGGAATAATTCAATAAAGAAAATACCTTTTTTTTTGCATGGTTAAGACTTTAGAATCAGTTTTGAAAGAAATATTGAGCTCTGGTTCATTTTATAGATTTAAGATTTAATTCATGTACTCCAGATGGTCAATGTCCGACGTGGACATACAATTTTGTGACAGGCTAATTCATATATGCATAACAAAATAGAAAGGCAGTCACAAATGCAAAATACTAACTGTAGTTTGTAGAAATATCTGCTAACAGTATTCAAATTGTGTATATTGGTTCATATCATAATAATTATAAGTACACTCACTATCAAAATAAATCCTAATGATTAACAACAAAAATTTAGCCCCAAATATTTCATTACTTTCTCTAAACTTTCAAATGAATAAATGTGATTTCCATTATTTAAATTCTGTGCAGAAATAATTATAAAAAGGAATTGTATTATGTTAACATGTTAAAGTGACAGCAAGGCAGCTATTATCTATTTTTTTGTATATGAATACGAAGTATAGACTAAAACTTCCAATACCATTTGTTACAAAAACTTAAGTGAAATTTAGAGAGAAACAACAACTAGAATATTATGATTAGAAGTAAATATAAACAAGTAAATCCCCATACACTTGCTACTTTAATGGGATGAAATTTAGGATTACAAATGAAAAATTTATATAAAATTTTACAAATACTTCAGTATGTTTGTAAAGTTTGATGTAGCCGAATTTCATATTGCTACTTCAGTAACAAGCTCTGGTTCGTTTTATCATTCTGTATATAATATTAAAAGTTCATTTTATATTCATATGTTGAATTTAATTTTTAAGGTTTTTATATTCTTATTAATATTTTTTTTTTAAAGTTTTGAATTCCAAATTATTCATTAATTTTGTTTATAATCTGATATAATTATAATACTGTCTGATAGAGTGCGATAACTCTGTCCCCCCCCCAAAAAAAACCCACAAAAAAACAACAACAAAAACAAAAACAGCATTATCATGGATCTGCACTGTAAATATAAGCAGTATATACAACTATTTTCTATGGGTTGCACTAAAGCACTGAAGAGTGGACAACCTTAGTATATAATCGCAAATTGGCTGTATATACGCCCAGATTTGTAGCACATGGGACGTCCTTTTTCCTATCATCTAATCAGTGAATATACAGTACATTCTGAAGTGTCCATGGCAGTGTAATATGTGCTTTGGTACTGCATATGCAGTTTTTATAAAATTTACTCTGCCCACAATTGATCTACCATAGTTTATGAATTCAGGTCTGTCTAAAGTTATATAGGATTAAATTGCTTAGAAAGTTCAATTTCAGACAGATTTTTAAAACCCAATTATAGAGAATAGATATCATACATTTCATAGAAAAAACAAACAAACAAAGAATTTATGAAGAATGAAATATCTATATATTAAATGACTTACAATTGCAGTGGAAAAATATTTGAATTCTAAAATTAGTCTTTAGTGCAACACCCTATATTTTCTGTAGGCATCCAAGTTATGAGAGTAATACTGAAATGTTTCCTCTTTTTAAGGTTGTGTAGGTAAAAAAACTTTAAGAGCATAATGTAGGTTTCCCCCCACTTTTTTGCCAATATATGAACGAGTACTACTCCCTACTTCTACTCACTATCAAGTTAGAAACAAGTAGTACTACCGACAATAATCTATCAGACCTACTCCCCTACTCCTCACAATAGCATCGACTAGTCTTACTCTTACCCCTAACCAAGGAATGAACCAGTACAATTCCCCCATTCATTAAGACAGTCTACCTTACTCCTAACCAGGTATGAACCAGTACTACTACCCTATTCCTCACAATAGTCTCGACCAGTCTTACTCCTCTCCAAGGTATGAACCAGTACTACTCCCCTACTCCTAAACATAGTCTCGACCAGTCTTACTCGTCACCAAGGTAAGGACCAGTGCTACTCCCCTACCCTTAATATAGTCTCGACCCAATCCCTATCTTACTCCTCACCAAGGTATGAACCAGCACTACTTCCCTACCCTTGATATAGTTTCGACCAGTCTAACTCCTCACCCAGGTATGAACCTGTACTTCTCCCCTACTCCCCAACAAAGTCTCGACCAGTCTTATTCCTTACCAAGGTATGAACCAGTACTACTCCCCTACTCCTCACAAGTCTCGACCAGTCTTACTCCTGACCAAGGTATGAACCAGTACTACTTCCCTACTCCTCATGATAGTCTCGACTAGTCTTACTCCTAACCTAGGTATGAACCAGTTCTACTCCCCTACCCTCAATATAGTCTCGACCTGTCTTACTAATTACCCCTCACCTTACTCTACTTCTCCACACCATAGTCTCCACCATTCTTACTCTTTCACACCTCACCATAGCCTCCACTAGTCCCACTTGCCTACTCATCACCATAGTCTCCACCATTCTAACTCTCCTTTTCACCATAGTCTCCACAATTCTTACTCTTTCTCTTCACCATAGTCTTCACCATTCTTACTCTCCCACACCTCACCAGAGTCTCCACTAGTCCCACTCTCCTACCCCTCGACACAGTCCCACACACCTTCCCTTCGACAGTCACCTACTTCTCACTTTAGTCTCCACTAGTCCCATTCTCCTACCCCTCGACACAGTCTCCTACTCCTCACCATCCACACCACTCCTCCTACTCCGCAATAAGGTAGAAATCAATCCTACTCCTTACCACAATCTCAACCAGCACTACTCACATACTTCTTAACATAGTATCCTTAACATAGTATCGATCAGTCTTACTCTCTTAGTCCTCACCTCACTAGGCCTCTCATCACCAGTACAAGTACTACTGTCCGACTCCTCACCATAGTCTCAAACATCTCTACTCTCATACTCGCCATAGTCCAATACTACTAATAATGTGGAATCATTTAAAGCTCAGAGAATGAAATGGTTGGTTTGCCTTTGGAATTTTTTTTCGGGTAAACGTTTTTGATACTATAATGTTAAGCCTGATGTGTTATTTTGTGATGATTTTATTTTTCATGTGGTGTGGTGGTTTGATGAGGGTTTTGTTTGTTCATGTGATTATTTTGATGTTGTTAATGTGAGTTGTCTTAATTTCGATGTTTGGTTTGTTTAAAGATGCTGTGGGGGCTTGTTCCCTGTTGTTTTCTATGTCAGGTTTCCTCAATAACACCGAAGGCTTAACATTCTTTTTTTTTTAAATTTTCAAAAAATTAAACAAGCGGAAATTATTATTCCCTAAATATTTTGGACATTAATTTCTGAAGGTAATTTACAAGTTTCTGTCTCTGTGTGATGAATATTCACAGCCTGCTTCTCCTCACAAGTGTGTCAACCATGCCTATTCTCCAAATCCTCATCAAGGTATGAACCAGTAACACTCCCCTACACTATACCATAATCTTAATTATAACTCTTACTGCTTATCCTAATCTCAACCAGCACTACTCTTTCTCATAGGGTATGAATCAGTACTACTCCCCTACTTATAAACATAATCTCAGACAGTTCTTATTCTTCTACTTCTCACCCTTCTTCACCAATCCCACTCCCTATTCCTCACCAGTCTCCATCAATTCCTTAACCCCCCTTTTCCTCCCCAGTTTCCATCAATCTTACTCTGCTCTTCACTATAAGATCAACAGTATTACTCTCCTACTCCACGACATAGTCTCCACCAACCCCCCCCCCCCGGAAAAATCCACTTTCATCCCAAGGTATCCATTCTACCCCCCATTCCTCACCATAATCGCACACACTACAACCCTCGTGTTCGTGAGCAAGGTATAATCCAGCTCACCAAGGTATGAACCAGTACTTCCCCCTCCAAAACCAAAACAGCTCAACAATGTATAAACCAGTACTACCCTCTCTTCCTCACCATAAGCTCAACTAGTACCACTCTCGTGTTCCTAAGTAAGAATGAACCAGCTGAACTAGTTCAGTTCGCAAAGGTATGAACCAGTACTACCACTCTACTCCTACCATAGGGGCCGCCGTGGCCGAGCGGTTACAGTTGTTGACTATAAATCTCTCAGCCCCTCACCGCTGTGGGTTCGAATCCCGGTAGGGACTTCGGATTTTTCATGTGAGAAAGCCTTCCAGCTGGCTTGCGGTAGGTCGGTGGTTCTACCCGGGTATCTCTCTGTACTTGGGGTCTTCCTCCACCTGTAATTAGCTGGACGTCGCTATATGATTGAAATACTATCGCAGCGAGGTAAACCCCATTACAACTACAACAACAACAACTCCTACCATAATCTCAACTAGTCCTATTCTGGTAGCTTGAGCAAGGTATGAACCAGCTAAACCTTACTAGAAGGTATGAACCAGCTAAACGAATCCAGCTCACCAAGGTATGAACCAGTACTACCCCTTTTCCTCACCATAATCTCAAGTAGTACTACTCGTTTTCCTAAGCAAGGAATGAACCAGGTAAACGAGTCTAGTTTACCAAGGTATGAACCAGTACTACTACCTATTCCTCAAATCATGAAGGAAGTAAACGGTTCGTACCAAGGTATGAACCCCAATCAATGTAACCGTTTCCTAACAGATGAACCAGTTAACGACTTCATTACAAAGGTATGAACCAGTACTAACCCCTATTCCTCACGATAAGCTCAACTAGTACCATTCTCGTATTTCTAAGCAAAGTATGATCCAGCTAAACGAGTCTAGTTTTCTAAGGTATGACAAGTACTACCCCATATACTTCACCATAATATCAACTAGTACCACTCTCGTATTCCTAAGCAAGGTATGAACCAGCTAAAGAGTCCAGCTCACCAAGTTATGAACCAGTACTACCCCTTAGTCCTCACCATAATCTCCTCTAGTACCACATTCTTTTTTTCAAATCAAATCTAGGTAATCAATCTTTGGGTGAATGCTATTGAATGTTAATGAATATGAAAGTCTAATGCACACAAGTTGATTGTTCTCTCAGAGATATCAGTTCTTTGATATTTAGTTATATCAGAATTAATCACCAGACAGTAGCCACATCACATATAAGCAGCAGCGACACACCTTAGCATGAATACTCTATATGCTGTTCATGTTGTCTCAGTCAAAACTTGAAAATTTATTTATCAACATTTTCTACAACACTGACACCAACAACATAAAAAGTAGCACCAATTATCAACAGTATTAAAACACGTGCAGAACAAATATGCAAAAACTAACACATCTTCATTGCCAGCAACACGAATGGCACCACTGGTAGCAGCAATATTCATGAAAACTTGAAAACTTGAATATTCAGAATCTTCCTCATCAGATAATTAAAAAATATCAGCAGCAGCAATCTTGACAAAAGCAATGTCAAGAAATCACTTTCATCAGTTGCAAATTCTGACAGAAGCAATGACTGTAGCAATGTCCAGAAATTTCTATCATCATCAGCAACTTCACTGACAATAACAATGTTCAGAAATCTCTATCATCATCAGCAACTACTCTGACAAAAGCTATGACAAAGCAATGTCCAGAGAGCAATTCACTGACAGGAGCTGTGTCAAAAAACAACAACAAAAACAACAACAACAAAAAACATCAACAAAAAACATCATCAACAGTAGCTTCATTGGTGAAAGCAATGTTCAGACACCACTATCAACTGAAGAAGCAATGTCCAGATACCACTATCATCAGTGAAAACTTTACAGACAGAAGCAATGTCCAGATACCACTATCATCAGTGAAAACTTTACAGACAGAAGCAATGTCCAGAAACCACTATCCTCAGCAGCAACTACACTCACAGAAACAAGATACAAAAACACCATTATCAGTAGCATCTTTAAAAATGGCAATCTACTTAGAACTTCACTGACTAATGCAATGTCCATAATTCACTATCATCAGTAGCATCTTCTTTGACAGAAGCGATGTACAGAAAACACTATAATCAACAGCAATTTTTTGACAGAAAGAATGAAAGAAACATTGTCCAAAAATTCACTATCATCAGCAGCAACTTTACTGACAGAAGCTGTGTCCTGACACCAATATTAACAGCCACTATTGTAGCGATTATCAGATACAAGCAATATTTCCAGAAATTAGTTTCATATCTAGAAACTTCACTGACAGGTTCGAACCCCGGCAGCGACATACTCGTACCAAAGTCGTAAAAAATGGTACTGTTATAGCTCCCTTGCTTGTAAATGTAGTTGCAGGACTGGTCGGCCCGGTGTCAGGATAATGTGACTAGGTGTAGTATCATGCCACATATCTACGGCGTGATACTGCAGTGTGGAAGCACTATATCTGTCTTAAGTAGACATCGTCTCCAAATGACAAATATTGTCGGTGGGACGTTAAACCCAACAAACTTCACTGACAAATGCAATGTCCAGAAATCACTATCATCAGCAGCAACTCCACTGACAGACGAAATGTTCAGATACCACTATCACAAGCAGCAACTTCTCTTACAGAAGCAATGTTTCGATAACACTACCACTATCATCAGCTACAAATTCTCTGACAGAAGCAATGTCCAGAAATCGAAAATCATAGCAACGACTTTTCAAACATCAGTTCCAAAGTAATGACAATAAGTCAAGGAACCGCAAAACACTACATTGCAATTCTGTCAGAAGCAATATCCAGATTTAATTATTATCATCAGCACCGTGTGGGTTCGAATCCCGACAGGGCCATTCGGATTTTCATGTGAGGAAGCCTTCCAGCTGGCTTGCGGTAGGTCGGTGGTTCTACCCGGATGCCTCAGTGCATTCGGGGTCTTCCTCCACCTGTAATTAGCTGGACGTCGCTATATGACTGAAATACTATCGAAGCGACGGTAAACCCAAATAGTCAAGTCATCAGCAACTTCCAACAGTAGCAATGTACACCACAATCAGATAGGCAGCGACATCACTGACAAAAGCAATTACGACAGCAAGACCAGGAACAACTTTCGTCATCAGCAACATCTCTAAGAGAAGCAAATTCATCAGCTCAGCAGCACCTACACTGAAGAAGGAATGTCAAATGAAAAACTACGCACAATTATCTGAAATAATCATATACCGATAACACTATTAGTAGCAAATTCTTTGACAAGAGCAATGTCCAGAAATTACTATCATCAGCTCAGCAGCAACGTCACTAACAGAGGGAATTTCAAGAAAACATTATCACCATTTGTAACTTTATTGACAGTAGCAATGTCAAGAAATCACCAGTCGCCGCTTCCCTTACAAAAAGCAATGTCAGACACCACCATAATCAGCAGCAACTTCTTTCACAGATGAAGGGACAGTAGCAATTTCCATAAACCGCTATCAACAACTTCTCTGACGCAAGCAATGTTCTGAATGCACTTTTAACATCAGCATCTTCTCTGACAGAAACAATGAAAGTTGCAATATTTATTAATCATAATTCACTGACAGAGACATGTCCAAAAACCATAACATCAGCAGATCTTCCGACATATGCAATGTCCAGAAAAGTGGTTAGAGCGTCCGCCACGGGGGGAGGTTGGGTTATTCCCGGCCGCACATACCAAAGTCGTAAAAAATTGTACTGTTATAGCTCCCTTGCTTGGCGCTCAGCATATAAGGGTAGTTGCAGGACTGGTCGGCCCGGTGTCAGGATAATGTGACTGGGTGTTGTATCATGCCACATGTCTACGGCGTGATACTGCAGTGTGGCAGCACTATATCTGTCTCGTAGACATCGTCTTCAAATGACTGAAATACTGTCGGTGGGACGTTAAACCCAATAAATAAACAAACAATGTCCAGAAATCACTACCATCAAAAGCAATATCCAGACACCACTATCAGCAGTTATAACATTACTGACAGAAGCAGTGTCCAGAAAATACTATCACCATCAGCACCTTTCAGTCATTATCAATGTTCTGATACCGTCTTCATCAGCTGCAGCAACTTCACGCTCAGAAGTATTGTCCAGAAATAAACCCTTTCTCACATTCAGCAACATAATTGGCTTCATCAACATCAAAAAAGCTCCTGTATCAGTGCATTAAACAACATTTACACCATCATAAATACAATTTAATGTCTTTGTGTTTCACTTTCATTACCAGCAGTTTCTTCAGTAACTTCTGCAATTTATTCAATAGTTCTCTAGAAACAGTATCAAGCTTTAATCAGATACCTTTCATTCTCTGCAATCAAGCTAGGACAGAGATACATAGTGATGGCGTCCCTCAAGTGGAAACTCAATCATTAGATCATAAAGAGGATAAAAGGAATGAAAGCAGGCTAAGTTGATTCCGGGGCTTATTCTGTGTAGAAGCGGAGTTGATTTGGAAGTTGTGGAATTTGTAGTGTGACTTAGAGATTCTTCGGTACACTTTGACTGAACTAAAATTTCATGCTACGTCCTTTTCAAAATACATGTAACTAAAATCTCATCGAAAGAATGGCTCTAAAATAACAAATGTGTTGATACGCACCAGAGAAACTAAAGCAAACAGCCTTGTGTAGTAGTCCGAGCAGTGAAACTACCAAAATAATCAAATATGTCCGAGAGGTAAAACTCTGAAAAACCCAAATTTTCCAAGCAGTAGAATAAAAAATTAATGATGTAACGACAAAAAATATTAAGAAGTCCAAAAATATCAGGTCTGGGTGGTAAAACACTAAAATAAAAGATCAAGACCGAGCTGAATCAGCTGATGATAATGATATCTGATATAATAGAGGTGCCTTCAAACAGCAAAAAAAAACAACAAAAAAAAAAAAAAAAAAAAAACCAACAAAACAACAACAACAAAAACTGCTCTCAAACTTAACCAAAACTAAATAAAACTCCGCTGTCCACTGAAGGCTCAAACCTCGACCTGATCCCTTTGCAGATACTTCATAACCTACTGATATCCACTGGGTTGGACCAGTACATTACGTCTGGAAAGGTCATGAAAAACCCTTGCTCCCGACAGGGTTGGAACCAAATACATTGGAATCCATATTTGGATTTGTTAGCACTGGACTGTTCATGCCTCAAGGTACAAAACGATCTAGGTTGTTAAAAGCAAGATAAAAATGATTGCCGTGAGTCAAATACCACAAGTTCATAACCAGAAATTATTAGATAAGTATAATTTCATCTGATGTGGCTAAACTACTAAATAAGTCTCGGCAGTAATACTACTAAAAAGATCAAGTCTGAGAGGTAAAACTGCTAAAAATATATCGGAACTGTAACAAAATCAGATATGTCAGAGCGCCCAAAATATACTGTAAACCGTGAAACATAAACGCGATATCAGTACTAATGTATATGGTTGGTTATCTTATCCTGCCAACTGATTATAATCATTGTTTAAAACAAAAACATGTATCAACAAATGTATAAAAACTGTGATCTACTTAAAAAAATGCCAGGCTAGACCTTGTCCCCGGAAAATAATTATCCCAACCGAGAAAGGTTGGCAGTATATATAACCTTATCTATATCTTACTTAAATAACGTTGAAGCACATTAATAAAATTAATAAGGAAAACTTTAGATGAAACACGGTGCTCATCTATGAAATCAAAACCAAACACAATGAAATATGAACCACAAACCACCAATACTATTTATGCTTCGAACCAAAATAACCTCTTTTGAACAAAAGTAGTTTGTGTCAACTCTAGCCACGTATGCTGAGTCACTAATGTAAAACAGCAGCGTGAGAAACCTTGTTGATCAAATATAAACAATATGAAACTAAACACTGATAAAAAATAACCATATGTTTGAACACCAACCAATTTAAATGCATGTTATCTTAAAATGGAGGCGCAGCGATATGCTACTAAGCCCTTATAATCACAAATTGAGCCTCCTTTCAGATATCCCTGTAACTGCTCTCAAACTTAAACCAAAACTATAAAATTCCGCCGTCTACTGTAGGCACAAACCTCAACCTGATTCTTGTGCAGCTACTTTGTAACTTACTAAGCTCAACAGGGTTGGACCAGTGCTTTACGTCTGGGAAGGCCATGAAAAATCCTTGTCACCAATGGTTTTGAACCCACAACCTTCAATTCTACATTGATGTATGTTACATTTGACCATGGCGGACAACAATCCCCATGCCTTTGGGCACAAAGCGACTTAGCTTGGCAATAAGCATGATAAAAAATGCCCTGATTTTATAACCAGAAATTATTTAAAAAAAAATAAAACCAAATTCGTCTAAGTGGTAAAACTCCTAAAAATATCAAATATCAAGTATGAGCAGTAAAATACAAAATAAATCAGTGATAAAACTTCTTAATATCATTGGTAAAACTATATAATTCTATAAAATTGAGGCGCCATAAAACGGCACAGAGAAACCCTTAGACACAAACCTTGTGCAGCTAGAATGATTTGATAAATCACACTCCATTTATCACATTCTCTAATGAAATGATGTTACTATGCGAATAAGCTTCTGATGAGGCTGGAATGTTTGTTGGACGGCCCTCCTTTCGTCCTAATGGTAACAATATTTCACCAGTTTTCAAAATTAATCTACACAATGTATACAGTAATCTATCGAAAAATAACAAATTTTACCTATGAAAAAACTTATTTTGAAAAAAGGCAATAAAAAAAACCTGTAGTAGCCATAATGGTAATTTGGCCACTTCAGGTAATTATTTTTTAGAACCCTGTAGATGGTGAACATGGTGGATCACACATACTAGTGACATTGACCCTATGGTGAATCACACATGATGGTGACCTTGACCCTATGGTGGCTCACACATGCTGGTGACATGACCTTGACCCTATGGTGGACCACATGTGCACTAAAGTGAAAAAAATCTGATGAGTCAGCATCTGCCAGAAAAACACAGAACAAGTATGTATGATTTACTTGTCACACTAACTTTTGTCATTAATTTCTCATTGTAAAAATTAAGCAGGCTTTTGCCAGGGCAAAAATCACAATTTGCCTTGTAATTTTTAAGCTCACAAAATGCTCAAATTTGCCTAGTGAGTGTTTTTCATGATTATTTCATATATATGTTAGTGTTACACTTTTAATAGTCGAGTATTACCAGTTGGTGTCATATGTTTGTTCAGTCCCCCAATTTAATCGGTTACATGAATGTGAAAGCCATCGCAGGTGTATATGCCATATTCAACTTCAACAGACAGTCGCCCCTAAAACACATAGTTGCCGTTTTTACACTCTTACACCTGCATTTCCTCATCAGTGCATGCAGTCAATGAAGGCAATGTTTCTCGGGTGAGCGATTCCACCCACAACCATGAGACCTTGACCATAGCTGTACAGAAGATCTGGTCTGAGATAAAATGAGCACAGATGAATTCCAGTGGGACAGAGTCTAACAAATTAGACAAAAGGTCTTCACATTTAGCAATATTTAGGTGCAAATATTATGTAGTGAGAATGCTATCTGGCATAATCTGTGTTTTATTCTATTATACAGGAGCAAGAAAAGCTGGCGCCCATGAATGAAGCATAAGAAGTTTAAAAACTGATAAAATGGAAACAAGTTGCATCAATGGAAATGAGGTCAGTAGCTTCAAGCACTTTCTCGTATTGAATGTAGTGAATGTATCAGTATTGTTGTTTTCGATCTGCCTTAAAAGATTATATATCGAGGGTCGAGAGCGAAACTAGTCTTAATGCATATATTTATACAAATACTTCGCATAGTTTCGCTCTCACCCTCGATAAAGATATATATATATATATATATTATGGAAATTAAAAGAAATGCAGGGTAAACTTTAGGGGTACATAAACAGGGTATTGTAATTTTGTTAAAATTATACAGATTTATCCCATTTTCCATCCATGATAAGGATTCAATAATACTGTCAAGATTCTGGAATAGTGAAGCATGTATTACATAATCGCCGACATAGAAGCAATTGATAGAAGGCTTAATGACCTATATAAGATCCACATTTCCACTATTTCCTTCGATAGAACATCATTTGCATTGAAAATAACCAGCATTTATTCGATCCCCGGCCGCGACATACCAAATTCGTAAAAATTGTACTGTTATAGCTCCCTTGCTTGGCGCTCAGCATATAAGGGTAGTTGCAGGACTGGTTGGCCCGGTGTCAGAATAATTTGACTTGGTGTGGTACCATGCGATATGTCTACAGCGTGATACTGCAGTGTGACAGCACTGAATCTGTCTCGAGTGGACATCGTCTCGAAATGACCGAAATACTGTCGATGGAACGTTACCCAACACATATCCCCAGCAAAAAAAGTTGTACATTGACATATTGGATATCGTAGGTGGCTATAGGAACAATAGATAACAGTATATTTACTTAATGTTAGTCATTCTGTAATCTAATATGTGGCTGTATTGTCTCTTGGAAAAAAGAACAATTCCCATACTGAAAAAGTTAGTTCGTTTGGTATGTTTTGGTTGGATGAATTGTCACACAATAATGACCCTTTGTATTTTTTACACAAATCTTGTCAGAACTCAATCAGTATATCAACTTGAAACTTCATAGGTGGATAGATCTCATTAAGAAGAATCGCAGTGCACACGAATGATACTCTACCTTCATAATATTGAGTTATTGCCCTTTGTTTTTTGTCGGGCTTAATTTTTGTCAGTGACCTTAACATTTTACCTGTGAATCTTAAAATAGGTATAGTAGGTCTTCAAATGGATTTCATATGTATGATTATTTCAAACATCAGTCTTCATTACCAAATTAAAAATATTCAACTCTCCAACACATCGGCGGGGGATGACCATGTCAACATGGCTCTTGTTAGCAACATAATGTACCTACAGATTCTTGTCCATACCTCCTCTTGAAGTGCATGTTGTCGGCATTTTTAGTTGAGATGTTATCTTCAGAGTAGTGGTAAATACAGATTCTTGTTTGCACTTAATCTTTAAAATTTTGTCTAGAATTTGATTAAACTTTACATAATACATATTGCATGGCTTCGTTAGATGAGCAATACCTTTGAATGAGAAAGACATACTGAATTGTGCTGATAATCTGTTATAGTTGTTAGGTTTCACGTTTGGCCATGAATGTGAACGACAGTACGGAAACTCTTTTCTTATCACAAGTTAACTTGTCATCGATAAACTGTCTTCCATATTCTCAAAAGATCTCTAAATTCAGTGTGACCATACCAGTTTCCAACATTTGGGAAAACACTAGTGACGTGCTTTTCGTGACAAATCATACTCACAAACTCTGGAGGATTTCCCGAAAGTTCGGAAATCCTTTACATCTGACAAAAGAATCAGTAGCGCCTATGTGTAGAGCACAATTTACAATTTTCCGCTTCGCATGCGCTTTATCCCATAAAAATAGATGAAAAAACTTAAAGCAGTTTTCTTCTCCGAATGAGACAAAATATGCTACCTGTGACAGCTTATGGTAACGTTACATACCACGTCGTATGGCCACACAATGTAATGATGTAAAAAAAAAGTGGAGGAAGGGTTCATTTGGTTTCCGCTCACTTAGTGAATAATCAGGACTACCTAACGGAAATGTATCGGGAAAACAATCATTTTTGCTACAGGTCATGTTACAAAGAATTGATAAGTACCAAGTCTTGTTGTGCATGTCATGAACATGTTAAATTAGAATATATCACAGAGTTACGGCCCTTTGTTAATTAAGTGATAATGATTTTTTGTCTTTAGCATAGCATTTGATTCTGTAATTGATATTTATTATTTAAATGTCATACACAACATAGCTGACTTGTTTTATTGCAGATCAGCTATGTTGTCCTCAGTATAGCATATTCCAGACAACGTCTCCACGGTTCCCTCCGGAAATCAGGAAATCCCTACACCTTCTGAGGATCACCACACAACTGTGTTGTCTATCAACTACCAGTACATTCAGTATCTGGAGCGACCCACCCATCTATCAAGGATGCCTCCGTGCATTCGCGGTCTTCCTCCATCTGTGATTAGCTGGACGTCGTTATATGACTGAAATACAATGTACTATCGAAGAGACGGTAAACTCAAATAGTTAAGTCAATCCATCAGTTTGGACAGTCATCGGTTGAACTGAGATATTATGAAGACTGAGTGTTCTGTAGACCCTTAAGAGACAGAAGTGATCATGCCTTCAAAATAAACGTGTTGAATTTTTACCAGACATACGTACACTTCTTGAGGTGTGAATCATCTGGACAGTTATTTGTAATTAGTCTCCAAGTGATGTGAAGGGGACATATAGATAGATTCAGCATCACAACAGCATTTTATGTGTAAATATATTGTTTCGAAAAATAATTTGATTGAGGCAATTGTAAGTGACTTGGGCTCGAAACAATTATGTTTATAACTTTTTTGTTTACATATAATTTTAAATAGTAGGCATGTGTGATGTCACAATTGTTATAATTTTTTGTTTAAAACTATACCATACAAATTATTATATCCGCACATGTTTATGTTGATATATACAAGCCTTAAATAATAAAATATTACATTAAGAAATAATTTTCTCTTCCTTCGTCTCATTTCATCATTATCATTTAAATGTCTTTTTCCTACCTCAATTTCACTTTTTTCTATCCCTGGCCATATTTTCTCTGTACATATTTTCTCTGTACATATTTTAACCCTTTACCTCATAGAGACTTTTAGACGCACCAGCAAACATAGCTGACCTAGATCAGGCTTCTTGACGCACCAGCAAACATAGCAGACCTAGATCAGGCTTTTAGACGCACCAACAAACATAGCAGACCTAGATCAGGCTTCTTAGACGCACCAGCAAACATAGCAGACCTAGATCAGGCTTTTTGACGCACCAGCAAACAT
>CM037785.1:34069850-34119850 GCA_021229015.1 Solen grandis | reverse complement strand
GTTAGAAAAGGGCCATAATTTGCATAAAATTCAGTCCAAAAGTTATCCTCCTTAGTTTTATGAAGCCCCTGAAGACACTCCTTAACTTTCTAGTCAATTCCACAAGAAACTTCTTAGATATTAGCTGGACAGTAGCTTGAATGCAAAAATTTAACCAAAATTCTATGTTAAAAGGGGGTCATAATTTTTTATATATTCCATCAAGTGTTATCTTCCTTTATAGTATGATACCCTTAAACATATTAAAGATGTTTCAAATCAATCCCATGCCTGGACTCTGAGATATAAGCATGAAAGTACCTTGCATACAAAACTTTAACCAAAATTTCTAAGTTAAAAAGGGGGTCATAACTTGTAATATATTCAATCAAAAGTTATCTACCTTAATAGTATGATACTCCTAAACATATTAAAGATGTTTAAAATCAATCCCATGCCTGGACTCTGAGATATTAGCATGAAAGTAACCTGCATGCAAAACTTTAACCAAATTTAATTAAAAAGGGAATAATTTGTAACATATTCCATCAAGAGTTATCTACCATGAAAGTATGATACCCCTAAACATATTAAAGATGTTTCAAATCAATCCCATGCCTGGATACTGAGATGTTAGCATGAAAGTACCTTGCATGCAAAACTTTAACCAAAATTTCTAAGTTAAAAAGGGGCCATAATTTGTAACATATTCTATCAAGAGTTATCTACCATGAAAGTATGATACCCCTAAACATATTAAAGAGGTTTCAAATCAATTGCATGCCTGGATACTGAGATATAAGCATGAGAGTATCTTGCATGCAAAACTTTAAACCAACATTTTTAAGTTAAAAAGGGGCCATAATTTGTAATATATTCCATCAAGAGTTATCTAACTTGGTTGTCTGATGCCCCTAAACATATTCATAAACTTTCAAGTAAATACCATGAATGGTTATTGAGATACAAACTAGATGGTAGCTTGCACACAAAACTTTATCCAAATTTTCTATTGCATGCAAAACTTTAACCAAATTTCTATGTTAAAAAGGGGTCATAATTCATATTAAATTCAGTCAAGAGTTATTTACCTTGGTTTTCTGATGCCCCTGAACATATTTATAAACTTTCAAGTCAATACCATAAATGGTTATTGAGATATAAGGTTGATAGTAACTTGCATGCAAAACTTTAACCAAAAGCTGCAACGCCGACGCCAGGGCGACTACAATAGCTCTCATATTCTTCGAATAGTCGAGCTAAAAAAGCTGGCCTTAGTTTACATTCATGCTTAAACACAGTCATTATCTTAAGATTGTAGCAGAAAAATACGTTTTAAACACTCGGGTAGCGAAAAATGTATTCAACATTATAATCTATATTAAACAGTTCTCTCTGAAATAAAAATGTCTGCATTAATTAATGTTAGTAATAAATGTTGCATGTTTATCTTTTAAATTATATGTTAGAACTGTATTTCAATTATGTAGCTGTAAAATAATGATGCTGATATCAAAGGGTTCAGGTTTCATTTAAATTCTATTTAACTCTATTACATTAGAAACAGAGTCAACCTGATTTATTTGTATATGCAACAATCATGTGAATGACACCTTGGAAAGATACTGAAAGAGAAAAGCAATATTTTTTTGAAACATACAAACCATTTAATAATCAAATACAAGCTCTTCTGCGTCACATCAGATTCCCTTTTTCTTTACTAACCCCTTAGTATATGATGTATATATTTGAAATCATGAATGATGTTAGCAACACTTCAACCCATTTCCTCATATAGACCCGAATCAGACAGCTAGATCAGACAGCTGCTTGAAGGAACTCTCTAATCAGGAACTCCTCTCTTTGCTTATACAATATTGTAGCTAAGATTCTACACTGTCTGCATGGCAACAGAAAATCCATGTATCAAAATAAGTTCAGTAAGTTATTATGCTTATTCAATTTGTACATGAATATTCATGAGGTAAAGGGTTAACAACTACAGCTACAAAAAATCACATAAAACTTCCTCCCTCATAATAAGTCCACTTCCAAAGGTGACAAAAGTTGTGCAAATAAAAAGGAAAGTCATTTTTTGTGTGCAAAATATGTACCTAATGCAGCATCTAAGGTCTTAAATTTCATCCCAGGTATTAGAAGAATCATCTCTTTCATCCATATGCACTCATGTTTTAAGATAAATATTTCATGTTCATTTATACATATTTCTTTTTTTTTATGTTATCCATACTGATAACTGAATTTACACCAACATCATCAAAACATTACACATGTTAATATTGATGATAATGTTGCATATTAAAAGATGCTTGTAATCAGAATGGAATTTCAACATTTCTAGTCCCAGCAGACTAAAAGGGTATCTACAATTTGTTTGTTTTTTTTGAAAAAAGGAAAAAAAAAGAAAAAAGAAAAATTAGTGCTTTACTGGATGAAAGCTGACTCTGTATCTCAAGGTTGCCATGGTTACCAGGACACCTACCTGAGGTACTGAATGTCCATGGTGTATTGGAGACTGGTGACCCTCGTAAAGAGATTTGGGCCGTCGAATGTTTCCTGGAACATCATGGTCATAGTACGGACTGTGTTCAGTCAGGGATCGGCTCTCAAGTAGATCTCCGACACTCTTCACCCGCTGGGGGCTGCAAGCAACAAGAGAAAAGGTTCGACCATCTTCCAAACAAGAACTGAAACCAGTAATATATTTTATCAGCTTGTGAGTAGCTCTGGACAACAATTTTCCTTAGCAGTGAGATGCTCTGTCTATTTGACTCTCTTTATCCCTCTTTTACAATCTCCAATCTAATCTATTTGTATTATGTATGACGCTTATCCTGTTTAATTCAGAAAAAATTGTTTCTGTTACAAACACCTTGAAAGCTGACAAACAGCCTCGTAACAAGTGTGTTACCTGATTTTCAACTCTGGACTTGTCCTCCCACTTTGTATAGGTTGTGTGAAAGACAGAGGAAACCATCCAAGTCTGAAATATACATGAACACAGTCTAAACAACAATCAATACTTTTAATCACAATAAAATTTCTCTACTCTAAATTGCAAGTAATGCATATTCTATGGCATTTAAAGTTTAAGCTGATTACAAGTACATAAAATGCTGAAAGAATCCACACTTCTTCATGCATCTAGCTGGGTACACAAACAATTACATTTGTTTTATGTGTCATAGAAAATTATTCACTTACAAAAAAGTCTTACCAATCAAAAAACCTAAGGAAAATATCTACAATAAAATGAAATGAATCTAGAAACATCATGGAAGGAAATTCTTCCGATAGTACAAATTAACTCAGACATCATGAAAAGATGGCATATGGCTCATAGAGTTCCTTTTAAAATGTTAAAAACCCATTTCCGCAAACACTGTGTGTTATTGCAACTCTGCAAATTACTATCACTTAAATCCAGACATTTCACCCGGCGTGTGTCCAAACTAGACACAGATACTCCACTTTAAACCAAATAAAAAATCTTGGTGCACAAATGCACATCGAGGGGAATATATCTGTGAAGTTTTAATGATCTTGAACATTTTTTGAGTTTTTCTTGCCACATACAGAAATCTGCCATGATTCAATAAACTGCAAAAAAAAAATACTGTTAACATTCCTGTAATATTTCTGACTCTGGTTAATGCAGAATTAAACAAATGTATACACATGTAAAAGTAGCTTCCTACAGTATTTCATTGACTGAAGGTACATGTATTTAGAAAAACATTATCTGTTAACCTAAGACAAATCTTGACTAGATTTTCAAATGACCACTTCTGCCTCTTGGGAGATGAACTCCTCTACTCATTTCAGTATTAGTGACCCTTAAAGGTCATGATGCTGATATGCATTCAGTGGTGTGCAGTGCACCTTAGTCCCCACAGCAATTGACACTAGAAGTACTAGATATAATTGCTGCTGATAGTCAATAACTCTGATATTACCAGTTATGTCATTTACATTTCATTCCATTACTTATTGTGTACATAGAATTAACCCTTTCCCTCATATAGACTCATTTTGACGCACTCAATAGGTACCACATAAAGCCTGATCTGCAGAAAACCACAGTTAAACCTTACCAAATTTAATTACAAAATCCTCATTTCCAGACCACTGAGGAGCAGCGAACAGCATTAAACCTGATCAGCCTGCGAGTTACTCGCAGGCTGATCTGGTTTTATGCTGTTCGCATAGGTCTTTTCATGGTGTCCTCTATGAGGGAAAGGGTTAATCCGAAATAACGAGGCAACAATTTTGTGCTAGGATTTCTCTGCAATGAATTTGAAATTTTCTGAATATGTAAATATATGTGAAATGAAACTATGAAGTGAAGCACTTAAGTTTACACAATTGAGTAAATTTCAACATAATTTCAACAAAACAACAAATATTTTGTCCCCCATTCCAGCCCCAAATAGTAACATTAGACATCATGTCATATGAAAAACAAAGGCAAAAAACATAACCACTTCTTACTATTTTTTTGTTCTTGTGTTTTAATCACAACTGTCACAAACCTTTCTCATTCTATTGGATTTTCAAGGCACTAAAGACTAAAGACTCCTTTACATCACATGAAACTGAAATCTTATTTAAACTGAACTTATTTAGCTTTAAGTCTCCTTCACATCTAGAATTAGCAATAGCATTAGGAAGGTAATTGCTGCAACCAACATGTGTTTAATTCGCTAAAGTCTAAACTGGAGTAGTATAATGAATACAAATGATAGTTCAGATTGAAGAAGGTAGTCTCGTATTTAGGGAAATATTCAGAAATCAGTATATTCTTAGCAAGTTATCAGGAACTCATTTCCTTTCGAGAAAGTATTGTCTTACTTCTGTGTCTGCAGATTCTGTCCATATTGCCAGCCATCTGATATGTCTCCCATGACAACGATGATGTCACCCTCGGTGAAGCTGAGCTGGTTCCCCACTGAGGCTGAGAATGAGTACAGAGCCCGCACCTGCTGGTTGGATACTGGGATAGGTGGGGCTGCCATCCGTGGAGGAAGGGTTTTGGCTGGGAGGTAAAAATCACAAAATACACAGTGGAAATTTAGCTATTACTATAAATTTCATAAAAACATGTAATCTCAAACACAGTGTTACAATGGATAATCACTGTGTTTAATTGTAAATAAAACAGCAATATTTTGACAGAATGAAAGAAAAAGAAAACTTGTTAATTTCGATAGGCAATAAAACTGAGTTAATATTCACATGCAAGATATGCAAAGCACACTGGTCAAAAATCAAATATTTGACAAATCATTGACGATTTCATACCAGCTATTTATGCTCACATCTATTTATGATAAGAGTAATAAAATACAATAAAAACAAAGGGATTTATAAACAACATTTGAAGCTTACTTCCGTCAAAATGGCCAGACTGTCTGAAGATGTCATGTGTGCTTTTTGACCTTCCAAACCCGTTGGCAAGAGACTGAGACTCATGGACCTCTCTGTGAAGGAAACCGTTTCCATGGTAACCTGGTCCACCATTCAGAGGGTCATAGTGTCCTTCACCCTATATAAAGAGTAACACATTGTTATTGTGGTATTAAAGCTGACCAGAAAAACAAATATTACATACAGATAGTATACATTGCAAGTTCCCTCCACAATTCTCGAAATTCTTGGTCAGCTGACATACATTGAGAAAAATTATTCAAATTTCATGTCTGCAGCAAATGATTACACAGCAGTAAAAAAATCACATAATCATATAGCCTAAACTGCTACCCTCTGAACTTAATACAATAGGGATTACATAATTAAATGTTATTTTTCAAAATTTTCCCCCTTATAGCTCTTATTTTTCCTTTGGAGTCTCATTCAATGCGATCTGGATTGCCAAATGAAATAATTATAGTGCAATTCTCTAATATCCATAAACATATATTGCTTTACCAGTTGATATTGCACAATACATATAAAGCTGCAGTAAACAAGATACACAACCAGATTGGTCAGCTATGATTTTCATAAGAATAGGCAGCAAACAATTATTTTCTTCAGTAAAATACATTAAAAAAATTCCAAGAACTTGATGGAAAACATGAGCCAAGATATAAAATCACCCTTTGAGAGCATACAATTTGATGATACTTTCAATGAAATCCACTTATAATCTCACCATGCAATAGAATGGGACAAAGAGATGCCCACCCATCTATTCCTATCTTGTTTGGTGAGGGTATAAAGTCATATCTACTACATGACACAAGGCCTAAATCCTTAGCTATTCCACTGCATAATCTGTCATGTCAAAGAAACTCATAATGCAATATATGATTTAATCAAAGATGTTCCTTGTTTCCCATGAAGTATAACACATCACATTTATATTCAACACATATAATATAACAACATCATAACTATACAATACTTAGGATTAAAACAACATACTCAAACGCTCGCCAAATGTCAAAACATCATTCTGTTTATTCTCAGTATTAAAAGTCATGTGATAATAAGAATCTCACATTCCTTGTCATATTATAAAACTCATCCAAGAAAATGGTAAAAAGCTTGCCAAAGGCTCGCTTTTCACAATATTTATTAACTTGTTTCATAAAATTTTCATTTGACAACTTATGTGAGATCCTATATATACCTAAATATATATGAACATAGCTTCCAGTCCATTAGTCTCTACAGAATCAGTCTAAGATAAAACACATATACCATTTTGAAAATATCATATGTGAAACATTTACTTTAAACAATAGAGAATTCTTTTAAACCTCTATGACAATATTAATGCTTTGTCTGACAAAACAATAAATGTATTAGGAGATAAATATATTCTTGATAAATATATTCTTAAATGAACATATATATATATGTATATACATATAGAAATTTGAAAAAGAGAGAGTATGAAAATCTGTATGTACATCTGTCTATGCTATGATAAATGACTTTTCAAAGCAAGAAACTCAAGTAAAACAAAATATATCCATGCATTATTTTTAGAGAATAATGTCCTCTGTTTCATAAACAAGAGGGCCATGATGGCCCTGGATCGCTCACCTGGTATCATTAGGCTATGTAAAACAAGTAACTGGTGTTGTATGCAACACATAAAGTCCCCTACCGGCTCCACCTTGACTCAATATGGTAATCAATCCCATTTTTTGCCATATTTTCACTATTTCCGTTACCATAGCAACCACAATTTTAGTCGAAGAACAAAAATAAAATGACGTGCATAATCTACACATTGCCATCTAGTCATATACCAAGTTTCATCAAGTTAGCTTGCTTAGTTATCGCGGGATCCCATTTTTTGCCATATTTTCACTATTTCCGTTACCATAGCAACCACAATTTTAGTCGAAGAACAAAAATAAAATGATGTGCATAATCTACACATTGCCATCTAGTCATATACCAAGTTTCATCAAGTTAGCTTGCTTAGTTATTAAGTTATCGCGGGATCCAGATTTGAGCAGACAGACGGACGGACGGACAGACGGACAGACTGACAGACGGACAGACGGAGGGCAAACCTATAGTCCCCTCCGGTGTGAACACCGGTAGGGGACTAATTAAGTGACCCCTGGGGTAGAGCCAATTTTGACCTGAGGGTGATGATTTGAACAAACTTGGTTAAGGGTCTATTAGCCCATGTTACATACCAAATATATAAACTCCAGACCTTGTGGTTTTTGAGAAGAAGATTTTTCTAGTTTTTTTTCCAATATAAATCTATGTAAAATTAAGTGATCCCTGGAGCAGGGCCAATTTTGACCCCAGGGTCATGATTTGAACAAACTTGGTAGAGATCCACTAGACAATGCTACACACCAAATATCTTAACTCTATGCCTTGTGGTATCTGAGAAGAAGATTTTTCAAGTTTTTTTTCCTATATCAGCCTATGTTAAATCAAGTGACCCCTGGGGCGGGGCCAATTTTAATCCCAGGGTCATAATTTTAATAATTTTGGCAGAGAGTCATAAGACCATGCTACATACCAAATATCTAAACTCCATGCCTTGTGGTTTCTGAGAAGAAGATTTTTCAAGTTTTTTCCTATATTAGCCTATGTTAAATCAAGTGACCCCTGGGGCGGGGCCAATTTTGACCAAAGTGTCATAATTTGAACAATCTTGGTAGAGAGTCATAAGATCATGCTACATACCGAAAATCAAAAGGCTAGGCCTTGTGGTTTCGGAGAAGAAGATTTTTTCAAGTTTTTCCTATATTAGCCTATGTTTAATCAAGTGACCCCTGGGGCGGGGCCAATTTTGACCCCAGGGTCATAATTTGTACAATCTTGGTAGAGAGTCATAAGATCATGCTACATACCAAAAATCAAAAGGCTAGGCCTTGTGGTTTCGGAGAAGAAATTTTTTTAAATTTTCATTTTTAAAATCTATTTTTAGGGCCTGTGACCTAGATTTTTGACCAATCAAAATAATTTTAACAACTTTGGTAAAGGGCCCCATTATGAATATTCCTGTGAAGTTTTATCAAAATCCATCCAGTGGTTTAGGAGGAGAAGTTGTTTAAAGGAAAAGTTGACGCAAGATGCACGCACGGATGGACGGACAAACTGACGGACGGACGGACGCCGGACAAAAGGTGATCACAAAAGATAAAAAAATAAACATATAAACTAGATGCAAAGGAGCATTATGTCAACACTGCAATTATGCCTAAGATGCACCACCTTTCAGTTGACCTTGACCATGGAGCTAGAGACCTAATTTTTATTGGCAACACATCGTTTCATTGAGGTCAATTTTACTGCCAAATCATTTGAATAGAATAGAACAGAATATTGATTTAGAGACACCTCAACAGTCAAAAGACGTCATACGGTGTCTAAAAACGTTTAAAATTATGATAAGTCACAAAATTATTCACAAATAATTCCCATACAGCAGGAGAGTAAACACGTTTAATATGTCACATATAGAAAATCAAAGCTTGTTATATATACCAATGTCTTTAATAAAAGTGATCAAGGTATTATACCCGAAAGGATAGTCGAAAAGAGATGCTATACCCTCTCGACCCATAAGCCACCACCTTCTAGGTCAAATTATAGATGTATAGTGTAGAAGAATTGAAACGATTTGTACCAGTTTTACGTGATACGTATATGTAATAGATAAAGAAGAAGAAATATGATTAACCTAGGGCTTGGCGTGACTAGCCAATTGATTGTATCAAGCCCATACAACCACCTGTCTATATTGAATATGAGGTCAATATGGCTTATTGCAAACCACAAGTGTTTGTGGATATACCGCATGCATAAATCTGTGTCTGTTCAACGGCCAGAATCCATGCATGGCAAACGCATGGTCCAATTTGGCGGAGTTCTACCGCTCTGCAAGGATGCAGCCGGTGAATTCTAGGCCCAAGCCGACTGGGCCGCCAAATCATTTGATTATCCTCTGATCCAGATATAAGTTACAGCCTGTACAACCAAATCCATTTACATGTCATTACATGTCCATTCAACTCTAAAGTTGACCTTGACCTTGGAACAAGGGGCACAACGCTTGTGCGCAACACTTTGTCTCAATGAAGCAAGCATTACTGATAAATTACTTGAAAATCCTTTGATTCATGTCTAAATTGCAGCCTGGACAAGCAAATCAACACCATGACCTGTCACTTTTCATATCTAAAATATGAGCTTGACCTTGGAGCAAGGGAACAAACTTCTATGTGAGACCTTTTTTTTGCATTGAGGAAAACATTGCAGTTATTTGAAAACTGCTATCCATGTCTAAGTTATGGCCAGGACAAGCAAATCCATCACCATGACCTTTGACCTCTAAGTGTGACCATGAGCAAGGGACCAAACTCTTGTGCCGACACTTTGTCTCATAAGTTATTTGAAATAACTGTAATCCATGCAAGCAAATTTGGACGACCTGGCACACATACACCTTACAGACATTTGTGGTGACTTTGTCAAGTTTCTAAAAGAAGGCTTGAAAAAATAAATAATGGAGATGTGCACATTTCATAGTGTAAATATGTACTAAGTTTCTACCAAGTTTCAAGTTTGTACCAAATTCTCTAAAAAAATTAAATTGCTCACCAATTGATTAAGCTCAACCTACCCATTCTCCAATATTCAAGAAATTAAGATATTGCACTCAATTTTAAGTAACAAGAGGGCCAAGATGGCCCTAGATCGCTTACCTGAGAAAAGTATCATTCATTGCCTGTACAAAACAGATTGCTTAAGAATAAAGATGATGAGGTGAAACAATGTTCAGGAATTTTCTGACCCCATCCAAAACAAAGTTTGAGGATGATTGGACCAAAAATGTTGCCCTCAGAGTATAAACAAGATTTTTCTAAGATTTGACCTACTGACCTACTTTTCTGTCCAGCCCCACCCATTTTCAAACTGGTTCGAGATATCATTATGACAAACAATCTGACCAAGTTTGAGGAAGATTGGATCAAAATTGTGGCCTCTAGTGTGTAAACATCAAAATTGTTGAGGGACGACGGATGACGGACAATCAAGTATCCCAAAAGCTCACCCTGAGCTATGCTCAGGTGAGCTAAAAATTGCCATAATAAAGCTACAGCATACATTCAAGAATTGTGATTTTTTAAATTTCAAAGATGAATAAAATTCAGCACTTAATTTGAAATATTTTGATTCACAAAAGTTTTGACATAAAACTACCTTTACCCGTCAAATGACTGACCTATGCAGCTGACAGCTTACATACAGGCTGATCTGGTTTTATATGGTTCACTTCTCCATAGTACCTCAACAATTAATTATTACTGTAAACGACTGAGGATTGGCTTTAGTCAGATCTGGCTTTCCTATGGTATATGCCATTTTAAACCGAGATGAGACGAAAACCTACATAAATCAACGAGCATTTCCAGAACGCCTAATCTACATGCTGGTGTACAATTTCACACATTATTCAGTGGGAAATAAACATTGTTCCCCAGTCACTGATTGGTCAATATAAATCTCTAAATTACACCAGATATTGACGATCCTCTGGTGAATGGTTTATACTATGGTGTAAAGGAGGAAATCAGAGTGGCAAAGGGATAATCTATATATACATATCAAACTAAGGCTGGAACCAGTCTCTATATAAACAACAAAGAAACAGGGATACAGACCAGGTGCTGAGCAAGCAGGTGCTCTGCAGACGGTGGAAGAACATTTGGATTGGAGCACACCTCATGCCAGTCAGGCAGGGAGCTGTACAGGTTGGAACCATGCCGGTGGACAATAGAGTTCATGTTGGAGATTGCACAGAGCCGCTGGAGCAGGAAACAGTGGCATCGTCTCTCCTCCAACAATGCCTGGGAAACATATGCATATTATAATATGGTCACTGTTTCAAATGATTCTTAACCCTGAGATTTTCCTTCCCTCTTCTGATGAATTATAATATATAAGAAATTATAGACCTTCCATTACACATTAAACATTTTGTGCTTTCCAAAGTCTTAAAAAATAAATAAAGTAGAGAAAAATCTGAACTTATGTATTTCATTAATATTCTTCAGTATGATGTTAGATCAATATACAGATTTATTCTAAATCAATACATAAGAATGTGTTTCACAAGGTTAAAACTATAACTAATTTGTTTCAATTTCTACAATAATTAGTGTGAATTTGGGAAAAGGCAGTATCTTTCTTCAACTGATTACTGAGTCACTTTCCACTTTCTATCAAGGCATAAGCTTCTGACTTCATAATAAATGCTCATGACTGCATATTAATCATCATTTTTTTTCTTCATATTTGCAAAATCAATATGCCACATAGCAACAAAGTATGTATGTAGTAGTTTGTAACAGAAAACCATTTGTTAAATTTTCTAATACAAGTCTGACCATTCCATCAGTCAAATTAGACAAGGTAGCCTCAGGTTATTTCAGTGAAATTACTTCAGTTACAAATGTTCTATATTTGAATCCTCAGACTAGTGGCCATCACTCTTACCGACTTCAGCCCCTGTATTCTATAGTCATCTAGTTTCTCCTGACACTTGTCTAATGACCTCATATGCTGAAACAATTAAACATTCTGTTATCATTCTTTAACGTTTTACAATTCCTTTCACATATTTTCCCTTAAAAATAACACAAGTGCATTACATCATCACCAAAATTATCCTAACAATCACCATAATCAAGAAATAACAACTCTATTTTTTTTTTTTAAACAAAAAAAGATTTTCGTTCATTTTTTCCTTCAGGAAATTAAGGGTTTATCTCCATGTACATAAGCTACAATGATAAATTATAAAACAAAGATGTATATCTATCATTCTTCCAGAACAGACTAAATTGTTAACAGTAGTTAATAAAACATAATAAAACAAAAAATGAAACCATTTACAAAATCATTCCTATGGATGTATATTATTTTACATCATAAATTTATAAGTATTGTTAATTATCACAATTCCCTACAATAACACTGGAATCAGCCGTGTGTTCAGTGAACCTTACTGTGGCTAACATGAGATATTGCACCCCTGTTTTATTGTTGTGTCAAGAATGGAAGCAGGGTACCATACTGCATTTGTTAGCTATTGTTAACTAACAGTCGCCTTTACTGAATGCATGGCAGGTGTCATAAAGTACACTACATAATGAAAATTCAAAAAAGAAAAGGAAGGAAACAGAAATCGTAGGTATACCTGAGCCTCTTTCTCATTATCGTAAACATATTTATTTTTCGTTTTCTTCCTGAACTTTTTCAGGGAATCGTATGCCTTTGTGTAAGGACCCAGGACAACTTTGTGGCCTTGTACATACTTCCTGGAGTCTGACTGAAAAAGAAATAAATATCATATTTCATAGACGGCTGAATCAAGTCTAATGTTAGTATGTGATACATATCCATGTTATGAAAGGTATCCGGTACGTTGCTTTGACAGAATAACTGCAGCATTTAAAAAAAAAAAAAAATCAATGACCTTATAATTATTATATATAATGTCATTTAATTTTTTTTTAATGGACAGTAAAATACTGGGTACCTTTGTTTGTTTTGAGACAAGTGAGAATCACACATCAAGAGGGATGTTCATAAAGTTTTGATAATATACTTTCTTTGAAATTTGACAGGCATGAAAATCAAGCTTCTAAAAATTGAAAATCTATTATTTTCCAGTACGCATCTTGAAATTCTCCACACCATTCCAGAAAGACTGCATTACATGCATTAGCCAAGTGTTATGAAAAAATCTGAAATTTGACCATACATAATTATAAGGCATGGTAGTCTTTACAACTATATTCAAAGCAAATTCCCAATGTGCTACAGAGTTTTTCATGGTTAGTTTGTGTTCATACAAACGGGTTGAGAAAATCAAAGATGTTAGACCTTAATAACTTAGGTCAGTCTGGCAGACCGAAATCAGCAGTGACAGATGAGAACATTGCTGTGGAAAGAAATCTGATTGAGAAAGATGCTTGGTAAACAGTTCCTTGGAATGTCAATGTGATGAGCAATCCTGTTACTTGAACCCTCAATAAGATACAAGGCAGATAACTTGAATGCTTGAAATAATTATGTATGCTGGTGGGTTGCTGGGACAACAAGTTGCAATGTTCATGTAATATGTTATGTTTTCTGTCTAGTTTATGCCATGACTGTTTTCAAGATGGCATCTAAGGTAGACATCATCTATTTTCCATTAAAACAAATATCATTCTGCAAGATTTAGCAAACCGAGGGGTGAGGGCGAAACTAGGCTAACTGCATATATTTATATAAGCACTAAGCCTAGTTTCGCTTTCACCCCTCGATATGATCTATGCATTTATTTGTCACATGGACACAAATTACTCTACCTCGAAACAGAAACATCAAACAAAAAATGCTGTTTTCCCCCCATTTAATGAGCAATTAAGAAATATCAATGTCAGCCAAGTTTGTTTACCATGTTACTACTGTGCAAGTCAGCTTTGAGGGGTACCAACATCCAGTTGATCAACACATAGAAATAGATGGAGATGGAACAGTTTCACAATGCACCATGTTTGCTAACTGGAAACTGTCAACTAGAATGAACATAACAGATTTCCCTACCAACACAAGTTTATGCTATTCCCCAATTTAAAAAAAAGGGAAACCCCGCCCAAAACAAACGTTTTTTGTATCTTTTTCTAAATATTTTAATCAGAGTAGCCTAACTGCTTTGGAATATTAGTTTTCACTCCAAAATTACAGACTGACAGCAGTATGTCTAGCCCACATCTATAACTGTAATTATCCATTATATCAAAATTACATTAACTGGAAAACATAAGATGCCTGGAATATTAACAGCGCCTTTATTAATAATTCAATGTGATTGAAATTTCAATTCATTGATGCATGGTGGGACATGTACAAGACTTACTGTCAAAAAACATTAAGATGTTCTCCAGTTAATTATCTATCAGACTGTAACTTAAGTAATTAAGCATGAAAAATATAATGTCAATTGATTAAATGAACTCTACAGAAATTTAATTTACAAGAAAACATATTAGGGATGTGATATTGACAAAATCTATTGATGCACTATTTAACCCTTTCCCTCATAAAGGACACCATGAAAAGACCTATGCGAACAGCATAAAACCAGATCAGCCTGCGAGTAACTCGCAGGCTGATCAGGTTTTATGCTGTTCACTGCTCCTCAGTGGTCTGGAAATGAGGATTTTATAATTAAATTTGGTAAAGTTTAACTGTGATTTTCTGCAGATCAGGCTTTATGTGGTACCTATTGAGTGTGTCAAAATGAGTTATATGAGGGAAAGGGTTACATGGCACATAGGACTTGACTACAGAAAATCTCTGTAAAACGGGTCCATCTGACTTGTACTTCATACTAGTCATGCAATAATTTGTTAAACATACCCAACCCTGATCAGACTGAAAGAAATTCTGCACCTCTTGTTTCCAAGGTACTGATGAGTAATGAACAATTTAAAACCCAATAAGCCTGGATTCACATGCTGGCTGATCAGGTTTTACACTGGTCACTTCGGTCATTCTCATGATATCACTGTCAACATAACGTCTGATTATTCAGATATCTTATCAACATTTATGCAAGACAATGTATGCGATGAGTCATAGCGTGATACGGGTCTGATAACCAATCAGAATCTGATATGTTACACAATACATTGCATCGGGGAAAGTATTCCATGCAGGCTTATCAGCACAAGACATTGTTTTACCTTGGTGTAATCAGTGAAATGCCAGATAATAATAACATAGATGTCTGACTGGTATCTACTTCCTAATATCAGGCTTGCTACAACATAATTTTGATAACTGCACCTCTTGTTATTTAATTGCATTATATACATATACATAACTTGTGTGTATATTACTGCTTATTGTAAAGTACTTAGCCACACAAGGCTAAATGGTCCATATAATTGATTATCAAGGATGAGTTATCCAATTGAAACCACAGCTATCACTGGAGGTGATAAATTCTCCGGCTACATCATGTATACAAGTTCACACCACAAATCTCCATATGGCTTTCAAATCCAGCTGTTGTTGTGTAATATGTAACCGGTGACTCGACACCATCTCATATGCAATCCTAAACCAAGAATAACTGAACATGATGCCAAAACAGGTAAATCCCTATCCAGGATGTTTGTCAGAGGTTGTTGAACAAAGGTAATTATTGAAAGCATGGTTCACGTGCATTTGTTTGTTGGAGCTTTATACAGTTTTCCACTGGTTAAACTGATATGCATATTCATTTTAAGGTGGTATGGTGTCATGTTAATTAGTTGCTCATGAGATATTGAAGTTAATAGGGAATGGAAGGACATGATAATTATGCATGTGAATCCAGTACAGCCTCAAGTACTTCACAAATTGGTCAAAAGTCAGTTTAAGCCATTTCATTTGTAACAAACTCATGATCAGTGGAATATTGAAAATAAAAATATGTCTTCTCTAACCATGGTTCAAATTTCTTAATCCTAGTCAGCATCCTTACAGAACCATTTTCACCAAGGATTGTTTTGGTCCCAATATTTCTGGTTTCCTTTTTTTTTTTTTGTACTGCATTTTTGTGAAAATAGTCGGAAACCTGCAAACATTGAACTACCATATACCTTCGGGGGAAGATCTGGTGAGATCGCTTAAGTTCTCTTAGAGTAGGGTATTGAAAAAGGGATCAGATTCTGTGTTTAAACATGTTAAAAAAAAGTCGCTGATTAAAAACCATCACCCCCTGGTCGTCTTGATTGTCCCAGGGTCCCTGGAAGGTCCCCTTATCTAGCCCGCCCTCTGGAGATATTGTATAACTTCCACCACTCTCTTTCTACCAAGGGTCATGTACCTGCCAGTACTTTCATTTACTTGCACCTCAGAAAAAAAAAATATATCGGGGACAATCAGGTTCAGATCAGACCAACTTGAAGAAAAAATAATTCTTGGTAAAATGTGGCCATTAATTAGTGACAGTGTCAATTATCTTTTTAAAAGGCAGTCATTTTACATCACTGAATGCTATAAATCCACCAAAACAAAAACTAAAATACATAACTATTCATAAATGTATATTTGGCAGAAACATTCTGATGCATGCTGGGAAAATGTAATGGGCTTGAAGTTTACTGTCAAGATTCTAATGCAGGTGGGAAGTTATCACTGACAATAAGGTCCTTTATCCATGTACTTTAAGTCAATATAACGTTAAAAGCTTTTATATCATTTAAATTGACTGGTGTAAATACTTGTTATATAATTTAAGTAATTGTTAGTATATATACTTCATGGGGTTTTTGCTGTGATAAAGAGAAAGAGATCCACATTGTTCTCTACAGGATTTGTATACCATCAGATTTAATATTTACTGAAGCTCAAATTTGAGATTTGTAATTACAACTGGATTGTCATTCATCACCAATATTGCTCTGTCACAACTTTCAAAGAATAATGGCACTATGCATCTTGTTGAATATTACTTTCTCAGTAATTCCATGGTGACATTACTTACAGCAGAACAAGTTTAATTATCTTGCAAGGTACATTAAACATTCTACAATTATTCAAATGTCTGTCAAACAACAGTCATAATTAGACATACTGAGTGATAAATCAGACAAATGTTCCAGTGATTCAAACATTAACTTGCAAGCTCCTGAAAGATCAAGTCTGGCACATGACAATCTTCTACAGACCCTGATTAGAATGCATGAATTATGTGATAAAATCAAAGCCTGTCAATACTATGTATTCATTTAAGACATGATAGATACAACAAAATTTAAACACAAGCATGGCCACAAATTAATGCCTCTTTCTATGGCCATGTAAACATTGAAGACCCACTATGATGCTGTATGGATAACTATATAAGACCTTACTGTGACTGTATAGCAGTAATGAAAAAAGATGATGACTTTCAACAATTCATTTCTATTGATCAATAGGGGGGAAATGGGACCATTCTATGATTGTCTACATTTTAAAAGTGTGGTTAAATATTTGTTCTGTATTTCTGTTTAATTTCATGTTGTACTTCTAAAATTCTTTGACTATATTTTCTTAAAGCATTTGAAAATAAATACAAGGCTATAATAAATTTCCTCTCAGACTAATACTATAAATACTAATAAAATAGTTGAACCCTTTCCTTCATTTAGACTCATTTTGACGCACTCAATAGGTACCACATAAAGCCTGATCTGCAAAAAACCACAGTTAAACCTTACCAAATTTAATTACAAAATCCTCATTTCCAGACCACTGAGGAGCAGCGAACAGCATAAAACCTGATCAGCCTGCGAGTTACTCGCAGGCTGATCTGGTTTTATGCTGTTCGCATAGGTCTTTTCATGGTGTCCTCTATGAGGGAAAGGGTTAAAGGCAAAGTCCAGTGGTAATGTACATGGCTGTGGATCCAAAGGTTGTGGGTTCAAACCCCACTGCAGCCATATATTGTTCATGACTTTCCTAGGTGCAAAATAATGAACCATTGAGAGGGATTAAGATCAGTTGTTAGAACTATTTTCCCAATCCTCATACAAATAAATATATTTAAATTTCAAATCTGACACCCTGTGTTTTTACACAGATTATCAGAAAACTTGGCATGCAACATCCGAGGTCAAAGTCTGGCTATCATATGTACTCACACCATGGATAAATATCCAAATTTGGACATAAACTGCTATTTAGGAAGGAGATAAGTTTACTGAGTGTGTATGAATTCAGAGCTATCCTTGATGAGAAAGGAGCTGTCAAGGAAGGTATGATCAATAGAGATGCAGTCAAAAGTGCAATGTCTGGATAGACCCCTGTGTTATCAAGTTACAAATATTTGACCAGCCTGTACAACCAGCAATTATGATACCTGTGCGGTATTCCTTCACTTAATAGAACTGTTGGAAGGTCAGAGAATACACTGAAAATTCAGTTAACACTGTCATCTACATCCGTAACATGTCAACAGATAATTGTAGACAAGAAAATTATAACGGAAGACGTCTGACTTTGGCAAAGTTGGAAATAGAATATATCAGTAATTATTGTTTCTGTTGGTTTAACATACCACTAACATACCACTGATTTGGTGACTATAGATAAGAGACAACTACAGATTTGTTTTCGTAGAAAACTGATGTTTCCCCCTCACACACACATGTACACTACGGCACACAGTGACATATGCAAATAGTTAAAGTTAAAGGGCTGACTATATTGTTACAGCTCCGTACAGAGTAATGGACCTTCTGTGTGACACTTCCTCTCATCAATTTCTTTCCATAACTGGAACATAAGTAGAGTTATCTTGCAATTTAATTTCAATAGCATGAGTCAAACTGGAATTATCTTAAGGACAAGAAATTGCATAAAAGCGGAAAAACTCCAACAAGAAACATTGGAAATGGATTATGTTCTAGAGTACTGCAATTCTTGTCTATTATAAATGTCTACCCACCTATAAAGCTTCAAGGTTATATGTCTCATAGTGCATGAGTTATGCTCCAGACAAAACTTAATTGAATATGAAATTAAACAATGGGCAAAAACTCCAAAAATATGATTTGCAGAATTAAGGTTCTTGTACACGTCACTTCTCCTCAATGAGTTCTATCTACCTATGAAGTTTCAAGTTAATAGCTTTGATACGTTGTATTACTCAAGGTCTTCCACCTAATTTAATTAAAATACTTTCTAAGTTATGCTCCGGACAAAAAGTGTGACAGACAACTCCGACAAAAACAACATGTCTCCCTCATATAAATATGGGGGGGGAAACATAAATATAGAGCTGCCACACCTATAGACAAGTGACATGATATCACATGCTAGTCCTCAGGTCTACTACCAAGCAAGGGAGTTATACATGAACCATTAACAACTGTGGTATGTCAATGCGAGTGATCAAACCACGACCTCCAGATTATAGGACTGGTGATAATCACTGTATAGAGCTTGACCAGCAATACTCAGAACACATAACAGAGCTATCAGATCTGGGTCTACAATGTTGTAGTTCAAATTTAATTCTACAAATTCTGCATAGAAACCTCTCTATTGCAATTCAGTACATTATACATCAAGATACTTATACAGATATTCAATTCTACATACATAATATTCATCAGTCTACTTATACATTAATATTCATCAAATCAACATTTTCAGAATATTCAACTAAAAAAACTAAATAGCAAATATACCAGATGAATTAACCATCAAATATGAAATATATATCTTTTATTCTAATTTCTGTTATTTTTAACCAGTGCTAATGCTTGGCCTATCTAGTGAATACAAAGCAACCCTTTGCATGAGGTCTCATTCTAAATACTTAAATACAAATCTGACAAATGCTGTTTTCACTGACAAATTAAGTTAAAATATTATGGTATTTGAATGCTAAGGAAAAGGAATGATAGTTCTATTATGTCTGTTTCATATTATAATCAATGATTTACACAATTACATTCATTATCAATATCAGTAAAAACATGCACATAACCTATAATTCAGCCTTTGTCAGTATGTCAATTTGTTCAACATCAACAAGGAAGTAATCAAATATAAAAGGAACAATGCATATCAGATTCCAAATATAAGTTCTATTAGCAGATTTCTGGCAGACATCACTAATGGAACCCAGCACTTGAAATATTAGTGTTTAATTATATTACTGTTTAATTATATTACTGTTTACTGATTATTCCAAGTCAGACCCATACATCATGCTCAACCCCGGGTCTAAGTCTGCTGAAATCTCACTCACATCTTTTCAACAAGGTTACATCTCTGTGCATCTATCTAATTAGTCATTGATTTTCTCTTGTAAATGACAAAAAATAGATATTTACATTTTAGCATACTCACTCATAAAGTTAAGCCTGTTTTTCATAGTATGAGAGTGGTTACATATAAATGTACATATATAAATTTCATCAATACTGATAAATCTTTTACTCTTTAACTCCTGAGTATTAATGTGAAAATATAAATAGCAATTTTGTAAACTTGAAATGGTATATAAAACAAAAGATTTTTCTAAGTCCTGTATACTTTTAGAATCTGAGCAAGCAAACAGGGGAGACCCTGATCAATGCCTACTCTGTTTGCCAAAGCATGTTTATATGAAGTCAAGAAAGGCATGTGGCAGTGCTCATTAGCATCTAAACGAGAAAGGGTTAGTTTATTGGGTAATAGTCAATGATGACAGAAATCAAAATACTCAGAAGTAGCATATCATATTGCTGTGGAATATTAATGGGCTCCATGTTGAAATAAAAACAAATGTTGCCAACATTTAAGTTATTGCATGCACACACTGATGCAATGCAGAGAAAGAGAGGGACACATTCAGTAAAAGTAACACCTTGGCATTTCTTTTGGAAAACAAATCTAAAGATACAGAACAAGTGGCCCTGAATGCTTGGGAGAATAATCTTAAGAAAAAGTATATTCCTGGAACCTGTCTTTTGTTCAATACCCATGTTAACGTGGCCACTTGTGACTGCCTTTGCAACCACTGCAGATCAAGATCCACGCAGTCTGATCATGGTCTGCACTGTTTGCTATCCAGACAATAAATTTCCAGCATGCACCCTCATAAACAACTAATGATACAGTCCAAAATGAAGAAAGGACAAGTCCAATTAAAGAATTTAAAATGGTAGGGATAATCAACTTATTTGATGAATGTTAGAGTTAATTTATCAATTTGTTGACAGCTGGACAATTTAACATACAGGCAATCGAGGCAGAAAGCATTATTAACTGCCATGGCACCTTTTCATTTTAATTCTTTGTTTAACAGACAGCCATAACCAAACTCAGTCAAGCAACCAACAAAAAATCAATTTCATCAAACAACATTTCTGCTGTCATTAAAGTATTCCCTGAACAAATTAAAAATTATTTATTACTTAATCAGTTACAGGATAAAATCTAATGAAGACATCTATATTTGCATTATTTCAACCATTCTGTTTGACAGTGATTACTTCTTGTTCATGTAGAATGTTACTTTTCTAATCTTAGCATCTTCAAATTAATGACTGGACAGATAAAAAAAAGAATTTTTCCGTTACTTCATGAATATTCATGTAGAAATATATGACTTGATGAATATTAATCAACTGAACTTAAAATGGTATAAATGAAACTTTTTTCTTTGCCATACAAACTGTGTAGAAACTTGTATGAGCAAACAGACGAGAGATCTGGGTATAGGAGCTGTCTGATCTTGGTCTGCTCTGTTTGACAAAATGAGTCTGTATAAAGTAAAGGATTAATTTTCATTTTTTTCCTTCTGAAAACCATATTTTTGAGTGGAAGGTCTGTTAAACAATAACAAAACAACAACAACAAAAAATTAGAACAACAACTTTAAGGTTATTAATATCCAAGCATTCATGAAATGTGAGTAAAGGAATATGACAAGCTTGATTCCTTTATAACCTTAACTTCTGTGAAATTGCCTGATTAAGAAAAAAAATTATTCACTTGCATAAACCACCATAAAACATGACAAGAAATAACCATTTCCCCTATATATTTGTGGAGATATTCAATAAAAATGTCTTTTCTTCCCTTTGTGGATGATTCTTCAGACACGATTATAAGAGAAACATGCTTAAATGACTGCTGTGGATCGTTCAAACTCTACTCGTTCACAATGCCCCAGACAGACAATCTACTGATTCAACACCCCAGGCTTCTGTCTGCTGCAACCAATTCTAATCCTGTAAACAGATCTTTTCATATTGCATGTGTACTAAGTTCTCATTGAGCAGCGGGATGTGATGTTGCTTATTATCATTTTCATCATCATCAGTAAAAGCAGCATTGCAGATATTTCTACCACCCATAATTGCAAAGCCTATTGCATTTCAATCATTCCCATATTAAAGCATAATCTTCCCTAGAAAAAAAAAGTTGAGAATATCTCCAGGATTTATAAATGTTCTCTGTCAAAAAGCTGTAATTCTGTCAGGAATGTGCTAGGGGGATAAAAATGTCTCTGTCTTAACTAATTATCAAAGTTGACCAGCAGATAAATATTCTCAGGAATCCATTAAAAATTTCTCAAAAACTATTGTATTAGAATAACATGGACTTTTTTAACCCTTTCCCTCATATAGACTCATTTTGACGCCCTCAGTAGGTACCACATAAAGCCTGATCTGCAGAAAACCACAGTTAAACCTTACCAAATCTAATTACAAAATCCTCATTTCCAGGCTGATCTGGTTTTATGTTGTTCGCATAGGTCTTTTCATGGTTTCCTCTATGAGGGAAAGGGTTAAAATTAACAGTAAAGATTACACCCCGCCTCTCAAATTCAGGTCAGCTGCCAACACACAGTATCACCAGCAAAACCATGTGTAAACCAGATCAACCATTGACTACCTATTGTTCCAGAGCAGCAATTGGATAGCCTTTAAGCAAGGTCCATGATGGACATTTGCCAGTAAGTGGCAAGGGTATAAGCAATGACCAGAGGCCCGTTTCACTAAACTTCGTACGAACAAATTTGTTCTTAGTCGTAAGTCTCTTGTTCAACATAGTGTTACTAATGTCTTATTTTCACAATAAAACATGAAGAAAGATGGCCAAATTTCTTGCAATTTACAAACACAACAAATTTTACAGAGAAAAATTCACAGGAAAAACACTATTTTACATCTGTGATTTACCCTTATGTGAACACCTTTAGTGATGTAAAGTTTTAGCCTTAATGGGGCAAAGAACATCTAGATATCCACTTTTATTCCAGAAACAAGATGATCATCTTTGATTGACAGCTGTCTCTTTATATATTTTCTTTTCCTTCCCCTTTCATTTTTCATACACTGTATTTTTTCATGATATTTACAACATGAACGGTAAAACATACACTTTGTCTTTACTTAAATCATATAATATTGGTGTACTTAACTGTCCACAAATGTTTTTATTTCCCTTCAATTTTGTTTTGTAAAAAAATATTTACATACTTTATTTCATCCTTTATTAATTATATCTTGATAATTTTCACAATGTCTGCCAATTAACTGTACATGCACCCTATCATACCTTAATATAATTGTTATTTTCAGAAGTGTGCAAGAAAGTGTTCTTTCCACACTATATTATGAACAAGAGCTGTCACAGGACAGCACGCTCGACTATTCAAAATGCTTGTTGGTAAATCAAATGAAATCTATTTCAATTCTTGCCCTTCACATACCCTGTACAAAATAATAGTCAAAAATGGTATACCTTGATAGTCTGATACCCCTTAATATTTTTATGATGTCTAAAATAAATCCCATGCCTAGTTACTGAGACATAAGCACAATAACACTGCATGCAAAACTTTAACCAAAAATCCAAGCAAGAAAAGGGCCATAATTTGTATAAAATTCAGTCCAAAAGTTATCCTCCTTAGTTTTCTGATGCCCCTGAAGACACTCCTTAACTTTCTAGTCAATTCCACAAGCAATTTCTGAGATAAACTGGATAGTAGCTTAATGCAAAAATTTAAAAAATTTTTAATATATTCCATCAAGTGTTATCTTACTTTATATTATGATACCCCTAAACATATTAAAGATGTTTCAAATCAATCCCATGCCTGGATACTGAGATATAAGCATGAAAGTAACTTGCATGCAAAACTTTAACCAAAATTTCTAAGTTAAAAAGGGCAATAATTTGTAACATATTCCATCAAGAGTTATCTACCATGAAAGTATGATACCCCTAAATGTATTAAAGATGTCTCAAATCAATCCCATACCTGGATACTGAGATATTAGCATGAAAGTACCTTGCATGCAAAACCTTAACCAAAATTTCTAAGTTAAAAAAGGGGCCATAACTTGTAATATATTCCATCAAAAGTTGTCTACCATGAAAGTATGATACCCCTAAACATATTAAAGATGTTTCAAATCAATCCCATACCTGGATACTGAGATATTAGCATGAAAGTACCTTGCATGCAAAACTTTTACCAAAATTTCTAAGTTAAAAAGGGGCCATAACTTGAAATATATTCCATCAAAAGTTATCTACCATAAAGTATGATACCCCTAAACATATTAAAGATGTTTCAAATCAATCCCATGCCTGGATACTGAGATATTAGCATGAAAGTACCTTGCATGCAAAACTTTAACCAAAATTTCTAAGTTAAAAAGGGGCAATAATTTGTAACAAATTCTATCAAGAGTTATCTACCATGAAAGTATGATACCCCTAAACATATTAAAGATGTTTCAAATCAATCGCATGCTTCATACTGCGATATAAGCATGAGAGTATCTTGCATGCAAAACTTTAACCAAAATTTCTAAGTTAAAAAGGGGCCATAATTTGTAATATATTCCATCAAGAGTTATCTACCTTGGTTGTATGATGCCCCTAAACATATTCATAAACTTTCAAGTCAATACCATGATTGATTATTGAGATACAAACTAGATAGTAGGTTGCACGCAAAACTTTAACCAAATTTTCTATTGCATGCAAAACTTTAACCAAAATTTCTAAGTTAAAAAGGGGCCATAATTCATATTAAATTCAGTCAAGAGTTATCTACCTTGGTTGTCTGATGCCCCTGAACATATTTATAAACTTTCAAGTCAATACCATAAATGGTTATTGAGATATAAGGTTGATAGTAACTTGCACGCAAAACTTTAACCAAAAGCTGCAACGCCAACGCCGACGCCAGGGTGACTACAATAGCTCTCATATTCTACGAATAGTCGAGCTAAAAATGAAATTATACTACAGCATCTTTCAAGGTAACTGTTCCCAAAGTTGGTGCATGGCAGTGAAACTGAACAAATATTTGGGTCAACAGGGATTCATGGCTGAATCTATTTCATTGTTTTCATATACAAAGCAAACTGTCTATAAATAAAATTTGAATCCTGAATCCTGTAAAGCTATGACAAGTTCTTTGTTCTTTCTTCTCTGGATCAATATTTTAACACTGCGGAAAAACGGCATCAAGCAGCTACATTGGGGATGTAATAAACAGATATTACAGAAATTTTCATTGAAATAAACATATTAGCGATGTTTCAAATGTAATAAACATGGCTTTGAAAAGAGCTATAGCTGCAGAAACAATGTAAAAAGCATTTTCCTTACAAGTTCTTAATATGTAAAGACTTAGTTTGTATGTAAATACCAAAAGCTTACATGATTTGTTAATTGATGGTAATTGCAGCAAATGACAAATAGATTTGGATGTTATACTAATTGTTATAAATTAAAATGTTCATTTTTGTTATTTTTGAATACCAACATACATGTAGAACTTACTGGTATACAAAATCAATGTTAAAAATAGTTTTTGAAAGTGTTCATTATAGTAAGTTTTCCCAGAGTTCCATTTCCAAACAAAAGCATGGAGTTCAAATAATACAATTACATTTAAAAAAAAAAGATACTGGTGAATCAAAATTTAGCAAGGGGAGATTTCAAAACGAAATTAAAAAAAAAAATCTATCAGTTTTAAACTTATAAAACAAAAGCTCAAATAAAACTCAAATGTTTTATATTCTAAGGTGATTGCAAATATTATAATTAAACAATGATTTATACTTTAACCCTTTCCCTCATTGGGGAAACCATGAAAAGACCTATGCGAACAGCATAAAACCAGATCAGCCTGTGAGTAACTCGCAGGCTGATCAGGTTTTATGCTGTTCGCTGTTCCTCAGTGGTCTGGAAATGAGGATTTTGTAATTAAATTTGGTAAGGTTTAACTGTTGTTTTCTGCAGATCAGGCTTTATGTGGTACCTACTGAGTGCGTCAAAATGAGTCTATATGAGGGAAAGGGTTAAACAGTATCAGAAAGCAATAAGTAAATGAACCCATGTGATTAATATTGACACATGAATATTCATGAGGTAAAGGGTTGATATCCTGATTTTCATTTCTTATAAAACCTTGGTCCCCATAATAAGGAGATGTGGACCTCAAATAATGTGCATGATGGATATTAACCTTTTACATTATAAATATTCAAATTTGTGATTTGATGGAATATTAATTGATTGATCTTTAAATGGTTTTTGAAATAATGGATTTTTTTTTTGCCACAGATGAATGTGTGGAAACTAAGCTACAATATTGTATGAGCAAATAGAGCAGACCCTGATCTGAGTAAAGGGTTAATCCTGTAATCACAAATCCAAAACCTGTATGACAGCTTAGCTGATGAAAGACAAAAAGTTGTTCATACTCATTATCTAAATAAGTCAATCATTAAGTTTGGAATCTACACAATAACACAAATCTTTGCAACTGAAGAACAAAACGTGTCTGTAAGTAAAGCTATATTACCATCTTAAATGTGATAGAAAACTTAAATAGTTTCAACAGTCTCGCTCTCTCAGTCTCGCTCATGATTATTTAACTAACTGCAGCCACCCCACAGTTTCTCTGATACAATACTCACACTGGCTTTCTTGAAATCCTTCTCCAGCTTCTGCTCCAGTGGTAAAATCAATTCTGTAAACAGTGCCTTTCTCTGTAACATATATGACAGATAATCTTACTGGAAGAGAATTATGGAAATGTGCAGGACATGTCCTCTAAAGAGCATCTCTTATCCAGTCTCCTTTGTCTTTTATTTAAATTCTTAAGACATGTTTCACTGCCGTCTGGCTTCCAAAGAACACACATTTATTTGATAATTTCACTGAATTTATTACTCAATATATATCATTGGCATCCTATTTAATTTTGTTGTGAAGTTGTGAAAAGAAAAGTATAGCATTTAAACAGTAAATTATCTTTAATTACATAACATGAAATATTTTTTAATCTGCAGATTAACAGATTTGATGGAAATTTGACATTATTCATTTTTAATTAGTAGCACATTATCAAAACAAGAGGGCCAAAATGGCCCTGAATCGCTCACCTGAGAAATATTGCTTTCATTGCCTTTTACAACATAGTCATACTGAATACAAAATCCTTGCAGAAGAACAGCAATATAATCTTAATTCCACACAAAAAGTTTACATGTGGTCAAAGAAACCAAGTTAACCCTAGCGTGGGATCATTTTTGACCCCAGGGCCATGATTTGAAAACTTGGTTCAGGTCCACAAGGGCATGTTACATACCAAATGTCTAAACCCATGATGTTGTGGTTTCTGACAAGAATATCTTTTAAAAATCTTTCCTATGTAAGTCTATGTAAAAACAAGTGACCCCTGGGGTGGGGCCAATTTTGACTCCAGGTCCATGATTTGAAGGTACTTGATAGATGTCCATCAGGCAATGTCAAAACTCCAGGCCTTGTGGTTTTGCAGAAGAAGATTTTCAAAGTTTGCATTTTTAAAATCTATTTTTAGCTCCTTTGACCTACTTTTTCAACCAATCAAAATAATTTGAACAACTTTGATAAGGGGCATCATAAGAATGATTCCTGTGAAGTTTGGTCAAAATCTATTCAGCGGTTTAGGAGGAGATGCTATTTAAAAGGAAAATTGTTGACGCCAGACGCACAGGCAATTAGAATAGCTCACTATGAGCATGTTGTGCTCAGGTGAGCTAAAAAACACACACAAAAAAATCATTCTATCTGAATTAACACTTACTAATTCTAACATAGGCCTATGTGTTGGTCTAATTTTAAGCTGCAAAAATCTAAGACCCGCCTTTATTCATGTTTAAGTCAACTGCTCACACTTTTGTGTACACCAGGTCAACCATTGACTACCTATTATCCCAGTGTAGCTATTGCATAGCCTGTTAATCAATTTAAATACCTCTGTAAACACCGGAAAGGCTTCATATCGAAAGACATTCACAATGTTTGTTTGTTTGTTTAAACTTAATTGAATACTTACGCTTTCTTCAAATCGAGCTTGAATTTCTTTCTGTGCCTCCGCTATCTGCAGTATAGCCTCCCCTGAAACAGCAAAACAGTCCTGCCATTATCTGTAATACATGAATTTGTTCCTGCAATGATCTGCAATACATGCATTTGCAATAACTGCCATTTTGTCTAATTGAAAAGGTCTATTTCTTCAATTATATCTTTCACATCTTATATCAACTGTACTATTAAATTCCCAAGTATCTTCCACCCAATTAACAAGATGTCAATTCTCTCCTAATCATATTCTCCTTAATTACACAGCCATTTGGAGCCATGTTGTGGCATGGTGTTTAACTATCGAGAGAAGGAAATAAATGTGTTAATGGATGCACAAACACACTTGCATTTATACTATCTGAGTCACTGTGCATATTGGGGAGACAGAAAATTGCAGAACAAGCATACTTCATGTTCCTCGTGTCATTTCGACAAACATATTTTATCATTTAAGATGGCCTTGAATATTTATCACACAAGACCATTAACAGCAGTATGAGACCAGCATTGAGAAATCAGGTCTGAAACTTGCAGTGAATTCTATGTCAAAATTTTGGTCCAGAAAATGGATCTGTTCCTAATAAAAGAAATTTCAAATTTGGAGATAAATAATTTCATGAAAAATATACTGTGAGATGTAATTTTAGTTTTAATTGACAACCATTTACATTTTTGTAAAGGGTTTTATTTTGTAAAGTTTTATGTCCCACCCACAGTATTTCAGTCATTTGGAGAGACTGTTGATTTGAGGCAGATATAAGGCTGGTATCACACTGTAATTATCATCAGTAAGGCATACACATATAGCATGATACTACACCCAGTCACATTGACTGCTAGAAAACCAAGCTAATTACTTAGTACAAGCAACCCTAAATACAGGGATGGGTTCTATAGTCAAACTGTTCCAAAACATTTCAAATACTTTTTACTATGTACATATAGGGTGAACCTTTGGCATATACCTGAATGTTTTGGCAATGTTTAAAAACAACAGGCCCAACTCATTTTTTCACAGATTATGAAATACTTTGGTTCACGGTTTTTAACATAACTTATATACATACAGTCTCACCCCCAAAAAAGTATTAATTATACATATGTATATTTTTTTATAGAACCACATAAAAACATGTTTAAACTTGAAGGATCTATAACAATCTGTGCACTGTACTTTCAGGTATTATTTTATCATCTAAAATATTGATGGAATTTATCACCACACATTATGATCAACGGTAATGATTAATAATTGTAAAGAATGACCTTATACAGTTATAAATCATACCGAGACTTAATTAGCAGTAGATTATGCAAATGCAAGTACTGCCTGTAGAAGATAACAATCGCTTGAGTCCACAAGCTGAAACAGGACTTGGCACAAAGGATCTGGCACAGTGAAACCAATTGTAACAACTTGGCCCACTATATATTAAGGTAATAAATGACTGAAGGGCTCTTGAATGTACTCTGAGCAATGAAAGAGTGTTTGTAATTCTATACTTTCATGTAAATATCCCATACTCATCTACCCCTATCAGTCAAGGGGCTTATTTCGAATTCTTATTAGTTGATTATTTAGATGTTTGAGGATCGTCCAATGGAAAACAGATTTAGCTCCCCACCCAAATGGTAAAATGGCTAGAGTACAAGCCAAATTCTATTTTTTATTATTCACTTTCCATCCTTTTGAAATGTTAACTATAGAGACAATGTGTCTTGTGGGAGGTGAGAATTATTTGAACAAGAGGACAATGATGACCAGAGTATCACTGCTGTGCACAGCAATGTGACCAGGGGCCTATGTACATGGCACTGAGACTCACAGGTCAGGAATCTGAATGGAATGTTGTGCAGTTTACATTTGCTGTATTTCAGTCATATTGCTGCATCCAGCCAATTACAGGTGAAGTAAGACCTAATGTGTACAGGAATGTCATGGTAGAACCACCATCCTCCCACAGAAGTCTGCTTGAAAGCTTCTCCACATTTCTTAGAGAAAAAAAATTCTCAAAATGCATAGTGCCCTACAGGGAATAAACTCAAAGCAGTGAGGGGCTAAGAACATGTAGCAGTAAGTCAGCAAATGAATGGAATGGAATATGAGACCCAAACTATAAGAAATTTGTATAGTATACCTTTATAGAGAAAGGGTGGTAACTCTAGACTTACTGGTTAAATACCAATGTATAATGGTTATGCACTTTGTCAAGTCACTGCTTTGGCTTTGTGTAAATATTGTGAAATATATACATATTTATAAATAAAGGACAAGAACCAGTGTTGTCAATGCTAGTTTATTTGAGTGGGTTTTAACATCACACTAACAGTATTTCAGTCATTTGTTTTAGTGTTGCCCCACTGCTACCAATATATCATACTGTAGACATGTGGCATGATACCAAACCCAGTCACCTGGTCAATCAGTCCTGTAAGTGTCCTTATATGCTAAGCTTGAAGCATGAAGGTATGTTTATGCAGAGATTCAAACCTACAACCTCAAGGTTATGGGATGATGCTCAAATCACTCGGCCAGTGGTCAAATACTGTAAGTAACTGAATTTGACCACGATGTTATCATTTTAAACATTTTCATTAAGTTTGTTTGAGATTAGTGAAAATGTTGTAAACAATTAACTTTTTTTTTCATAAATAAAGGGCTGTAACTCTACTTACTAGGTCAATTATTGTCTGTAATTATACTAAGCCATAACCAAACATAGTTATTAAGTTTGATGGCAATATCTGAAGAGAATATAAACGGACCAATTGAGGATGAAGGTCTCCTGAGAATGCCATGGTCTATAGGCTGTGTTCATAGATAATTGATCTGAAGGCACTGTAGTCCAGTGGTAACCTACCCTAACCCTTTCCCTCATATAGACTCATTTTGACACACTCAATAGGTATCACATAAAGCCTGATCTGCAGAAAATCACAGTTAAACCTTACCAAATTTGATTACAAAATCCTCATTTTCAGACCACTGAGGAGCAGCGAACAGCATAAAACCTGATCAGCCTGCGAGTTACTCGCAGGCTGATCTGGTTTTATGCTGTTCGCATAGGTCTTTTCATGGTATCCTCTATGAGGGAAAGGGCTAGTACACATACAAAGGTTGTGGGTTAGAACACTGTTGGAGGCATTAGGAATGTTCATGACCTTCCCCATTACTAAGTACTGGTCCAACCCAGGAAACGAGGGATATGTATAATTTGTAATCCTTGTCCCAGTCGATTTTCAATAAATAAGTTTAAACTATGGTCACTTGGGAGCAAGAATTTATCATGAACTTCCTATCCTAGGCACAAAGTATGGGTACAAACCAGGCACAACTTATTAGAATAATCTATTATAACTTGTTTTCAATGATGTATTTAAGATCACAATCAAATTCTGTTGCAGCTGGTTAAATAACCAGTCACTACTTGTGCTGTACAATTTAGGTAGAAACCTTTAAATATTACAACAGACCTGCTACCCATCAAAACATTGCATTTCCATAGAAACAGATTCATTGCAAGAAAGTAACAATTCAAGTCAAGAAGTATTTACTTTGCATCAAAAACAATCCAGCCCATGTATTCATTGATTCTTTTTTTTTAATGAAGATATTTATTTTTCCTATAGAGAAATCGAAACTGGAAAATTATAATCAGTAAAGAAAAGGTTAAATTTTAAATATAACATGTCATGGAGTAAATCCAGTTGAAACACAACAAACTAGTCAAATTCATATACAAATACATAAAAAAAAAATTTACATCAAAAGAAAATGCATGAGATTTTTTTTTTTACATTAAATAATATAAAAACAAAAAACTCCAAGCTTGTGCAGTTTTGAGACGAACATAAAAACATCAGTTTTTAAAAATCTTGAAGTGAACTGACATCAATTTTCCTACACCAGACGCAGCATGGTGCCAGTTCAAAACATCCTGCAGTTTTACACTATCAAACATGGAAGGTGAAATATTTTTTTTTTTTTTCACACACAGAGTAACTTTTGAACACAGGGTTTGTATGAATTCTGTGGTAAATGTTTAAATTACAACTTTCTATAACTGTCTGACAACATTTTGCAGACTAATTGCCCTGGATGTACATTGTTTTAGGAACATGCTGGTAAATTATTTACAACCTTACAAGTCCAAAGCAATAAAATAAACACACACAAAAAAACTTCTGAATTAAAAAGAACTGAATTTTCTTTCATCATCATAATTATAATAATAAAAAATTTCCTAAAAAAATTTCAGCCTGCTTTACTCAAGTTTTTTGAAACATTTTCTACAGAACCTTCTTCAGTTAAGTATTTGACATTGTTAAAATGAGATGACCCCCAAATTGAACATTATGCAAATTTCTGATAGGAGATGCAAACTATTTCTCATCAAACATGCTTTAAGAGACCAATATATTCACTCCCACATCTTACATCATATATTAGTTAAGAATGACTGGACATTGTATTTAACCCTTTACCTCCTGAATATTCATTTACAAATTTGTGACTTCATGATTTTTAACTTACTGCTTGAACTTTATATGGTATATGAAACAAAGGATTTCTCTATACTGGGCAGACTGTTTAGAATATAAGCTACAATCAAAGGAGACCCTGATCCAGTGTCTGGTTGGTTAGCTAAGGTTTCAAAATGCATCTATATGAGGAAAATGTGTAAAATTAATTCAGGTAAAATCTAGCCTATACTTGTACTTTTAACTGTGGTTAATTCCCCACCCCTCATTTGTGCTGTAATGTTCATTTTGTGTCCTTAATTGGTGGTATAAAGGGTGTGTCCCAGCACTTCCATTATTAACTTGTAACAACTAATGTCCTTGTTTGAAATTATTTACCAATAAAAAAGTGATGTATTGTGCACATGGAACATAAGGGTTCATTGTACACCCACTGGGTAACTATAACATCCAGATCAATGATATGAACAATTAACATTCTATCACAATGTTCAACCTTGATCAGAATGAATAACATTCAGTCAGATAACATACTACATAACTGCAACCATGCAGCCCTTGAATAAATACAGCTAAAACTGAATATACCCAGTCAACTAACCAAAACCTTTGATAATGTTCCAAAAGGACAATAATCATGACTCAGCTATATTTAATTAACCCTTAACTTCAGTAAGATACATTTAGATGAATTGGCAAACAGAGCAGACCTGATCAAACAGCTCCTAGAAGGAGATGTCTGATCAGGGTCTCCTCTTTTTTATTCATGCAACAGTGGTCAGCCTTGATTCTATACACTGTGAGCCTGCATGGCAAAGAAAACACCATTGTTTTACATACTCATTTTAAGTTCAATAAATTCATATTCATACTGTTCTAAGTTTTCACATGAAATGGTTAAAGCATACCGGTACATAACATAGTATAAGTATCCAAGTTTCAGGTTAACCATTCTGGATGAATTCAGCTCCACATGTCAATGAAAAATAGCTGATGCTATAAAGATCTTTGAAACAGTTCTAACCTACGTATGTTAATTTTTATGCATTGCAATTTGAAATCTGAACAGTCCTCCATTTGTTTTTTCCCTTATTTGGTCCAAAAGTTTCTCTCTCTTTATCTAATTATTTCCTATATGTTCTCCTTTCTTTTTGGAGCTGTCATCTCAATGTGTTGTCAAGCTAAATCAAAATAAGGATGCATTATATTATTTTCATTTTTTTAAGTCTCACACCCAAATAGATTTTTCTCTGATACAATCATTTAAGTCACTAATATAATACTTAGGATACAAAACAGGAAGTTTTTCACATTTTCTTAAGATAGTTCTGTCCAAGATAAAAACACATCAAGATAAAAACACATCAATGAAACATTTTCAAGTTCCAAAATAAGCCCTTAATGTATTTTGCTGCCTAAAACGTTACCTAATGACCACTGTAACGCAGCATCAAAAGGAGCTAAACAGGGAAAAGTGGTGTGATATGGGCCACTTTTTTAATCGCATTTAATCAAGTTAACAGATTCCTGGTTTTAATGGACAAAGGTACTACTCTTAAACTCAAAATGTTACAGTGTTAAGTATTGATCAGATTTTGATAGAAGCCATTTGTGAAGATAAAATATGTTTGAAATCCTTAATTGGAACTGATAAGTTGGATGAGTCATATTTCTGCAACAACAATTACAACAACTTCAAATTAGTATTACAAATATGGAACAAATGATATCAGATATGAATATCCTGGCTGTAACTAATTGACAGCTATGTTATTTAACCTTTCCCTTCGTGAATATTTACATACAAATTTATGATTTGATCAACATAAATTAACTGAACTTAAAATGGCATATGGAATCATGAATTCTTTTTTGTCACACAGACTGTGTAGAAACAAAGCTACAATATTGTGTGAGCAAACAGAGGAGACCCTGATCAGACAGCTCCTGTAGGAACTCTCTTATTTAGGTCTGCTCTGTGTGCCAATGCGTCAAAATGAGTCTGTATGAAGCAGAGGGTTCAGGAGTTGTTTAATGATTCACTCCCTCCAAAAGGTCTTGACACATTTCACTAAGAAATTGAAAAATAATGTTTTTTTAAGCTTTTGGAGAACCATCACAGAATGCCCGCCCAACCCAGTATCAATGTTTCATGGCAGTTGTTTTAATCTAGGTCAGAATATTCTCAATTTAAAGTGATTTTCATAACTTATACATTAAGGGCTACTATTTTCAAAGAAACTGATCAATTTCTGATCAAAGACTTTATTAATATTTCATTCCAAATTGTCAAAGGTTATAGAATGTCGAGTTTTAACAATGATAATAATATTAGCAATCCTCATTAGATATATATTTCTTTTTTTTGTTAATTGACACTGACACCTGTAAATTAAAATGTTATAAATATGGTGATAATGTACTGGAGGCAAGTGTGACCAAAATGCCTGTGGTAAGGAAATGCTGATCTGAACGATTAAACAAATACTGGTGACCAGTCACCTAAAGTGACCCCTCAAGGTCTTTTTTACAACTACTGGTGTTAGATAACCATCAACCCACCATATCTAACTACTGTAACATGCTTAATATAATGTCAAGATAATGGTAGGGAATCCAGATAATGGTTGAGGATGTAATACCATTAACATATTACATTTATCATTAGTTCTACATTGGAAAGTGACTTAAATTCAAATATAACACTATTTATAAATATATACTGATTAAGAAAAAAGATTTAACAACTTATGCTTATAACACCTTAACCCTTTCCCTCATATAGACTCATTTTGACGCACTCAGTAGGTACCACATAAAGCCTGATCTGCAGAAAACCACAGTTAAATCTTACCAAATTTATTTACAAAATCCTCATTTCCAGACCACTGAGGAGCAGCGAACAGCATAAAACCTGATCAGCCTGCGAGTTACTCGCAGGCTGATCTGGTTTTATGCTGTTCGCATAGGTCTTTTCATGGTGTCCTCTATGAGGGAAAGGGTTAATTGGTTCCCGATTTGGATTAAAATAAGGGCCTGGCATGGCTAAATTGTTGGAATCCTTGTCCAAGATTGGGGATCAAATAAAAATATTACACAAAATATATGATATAGTGCTGTGTTAATTCCATCATAAATAAATATTAAATAATAATAATAAATTCTGAATTTGAATATATATCTGAATTGCTACTTTAAGGAAAGGAATCACAATTGAAACAACTTGAAGAAATAATGTCTAAATAACAAGAGCTGTCAGAGGACAGCACGCTCGACTATTCAAAATGCTTGTTGGTAAATCAAATGAAATCTATTTAAATTCTTGCCCTTCACATTCCCTGTACATAATAATAGTCAAAAATGATATACCTTGATAGTCTGATACCCATTAATATATTTATGATGTCTAAAATCAATCCCATGCCTAGTTACTGAGACATAAGCACAATAACACTGTGCATGCAAAACTTAACCAAAAATCAAAGTTAGAAAAGGGCCATAATTTGCATCAGTCCAAAAGTTATCCTCCTGTTTTCTGATGCCCTTGAAGACACTCCTCTACTTTCTAGTCAATTCCACAAGCTATTTCTGAGATATAAGCTGGATAGTAGCTTGAATGCAAAAATTTAACCAAAATTCTAAGTTAAAAGGGGGTCATAATTTTTAATATATTCCATCAAGTGTTATCTTCCTTTATAGTATGATAACCCTAAACATATTAAAGCTGTTTCAAATCAATTCCATGCCTGGATACTGAGATATTAGCATGAAAGTACCTTGCATGCAAAACTTTAACCAAAATTTCTAAGTTAAAAAGGGCAATAATTTGAAACATATTTCATCAAGAGTTATCTACCATGAAAGTATGATACCCCTAAATGTATTAAAGATGTTTCAAATCAGTCCCATGCCTGGATACTGAGATATTAGCATGAAAGTACCTTGCATGCAAAACTTTAACCAAAATTTCTAAGTTAAAAAGGGGCCATAACTTATAATATATTCCATCAAAAGTTATCTGCCATGAAAGTATGATACCCTTTAACATATTAAAGATGTTTCAAATCAATCCCATGCCTGGAAACTGAGATATTAGCATGAAAGTACCTTGCATGCAAAACTTTTACCAAAATTTCTAAGTTAAAAAGGGGCAATAATTTATAACATATTCTATCAAGAGTTATCTACCATGAAAGTATGATACCCCTAAACATATTAAAGATGTTTCAAATCAATCACATGCCTGGATACTGAGATATAAGCATGAGAGTATCTTGCATGCAAAACTTTAACCAAAATTTCTAAGTTAAAAAGGGGCCATAATTTGTAATATATTCCATCAAGAGTTATCTACCTTGGTTGTATGATGCCCCTAAATATATTCATAAACTTTCGAGTCAATACCATGAATGGTTATTGAGATACAAACTAGATAGTAGCTTGCACGCAAAACTTTATCCAAATTTTCTATTGCATGCAAAACTTTAACCAAAATTTCTAAGTTAAAAAGGGGCCATAATTCATATTATATTCAGTCAAGAGTTATCTACCTTGGTTGTCTGATGCCCCTGAACATATTTATTAACTTTCAAGTCAATACCATAAATGGTTATTGAGATATAAGGTTGATAGTAACTTGCACGCAAAACTTTAACCAAAAGCTGCAACGCCAACGCCGATGCCAGGGTGACTACAATAGCTCTCATATTCTTCGAATAGTCAAGCTAAAAATTATATATCTTCTATATTTCAAGAAGTTTTTTAAGAAAGTAACTGACAAATGTACAAGAGATCTTTTCTATTACAAAGCAGCTAAAATAACACAATTTGAAGAAAAAAAATCTTCATGCCATAGAAAGTAGTGCAAAAAGCAACTCATATCCTATCAGCTTAATGGCATTACTTTGAAGTTTGTTAATGATTGTCTTGCAATTATCCCAACGATTATGTAAATTACTTTCAAACTTGAAAAAGGTTTTAACCCTTATTTTAACTTAATTGCAAGTTAGAGAAAATTACAAATTAATAAGATTAAAAACTCTGATTTCATTAGATGGAAGCTGTAAAAGCACAGTAATAATAATATGTAGGTGATATAAAATATCAGAGTCAATACAACCGAGAAATAGATACAAGAAATGTAGGCCAGTCTCCCATAGACAGACTTCTTATTGTGTGACCCATGATACTATAGTTTGACTTAACCCTTTCCCTCATAGAGGAAACCATGAAAAGACCTATGCGACAGCATAAAACCAGATCAGCCTGCGAGTAACTCGCAGGCTGATCAGGTTTTATGCTGTTCGCTGCTCCTCAGTGGTCTGGAAATGAGGATTTTGTAATTAAATTTGGTAAGGTTTAACTGTGATTTTCTGCAGATCAGGCTTTATGTGGTACCTATTGAGTGCATCAAAATGAGTCTATATGAGGGAAAGGGTTAATATCAACTGTCATCTATAACTGGAGCTTAACACTAAACCTCATAGACATATATAACACCTTAGTGTTTATTCATACAATACTGTAGTTCAGATGACAAAAATCCATTGTTTCATATACCAATTAAAATTTCATAATTTATATTGATCAAGTCATGAATTTACACATGAATATTTATTAAGCCATTATAATGCTGTGGGCACTTTTGACTGCCTTTGTGACCAGTGCAGACTAAGATTAACCTGCAATCTGTGCAGTCTGATCATGGTCTGTACTGTTTCAGTAAATTAATTTTCATTAAGCAACCAATGAACATTTAATGGTACAGTCCAAAATGAAGGATTAAGAAATTTAGCATATGGTAAGGGTTAAAGAGGTAAAGTACACATGACACCATGTTGAATCATAGAAAACAAATATCATACTACAAAACTGTTTTATAGCATCATCTTTTCTCAGAGATACTGATGAGCAGGAAACACTATAAAACATAATCAGCCTGCAAGTGCCTGGCAACACTGAAAAGGCTTTATTCAGTTTGAATGGGTGGAGTTGTAACTGGTTAACAATTCTCAGCTGTGATGAGGTGTCTATTATTTATGTATGGCAAACGGGAAGCAAGTTATACAGCCAAGTGTTGTCCCAATTCCGAACGTTATCAAACGTTGTTGGAACAAAATAACTATTGTCACACCTTTGTGCAGCCTTTCATTGGTTAGACCAATATGTATATCATTGTCAAGTTAGTTCATGCGGGGGGATGGGGGTGGGGGATGTCATGTTGGCAACATTCAGTGGTACTTCCTTCCTACTCCCATCCCATTTTAATATAATGTTGTTATCTTGTACAAAAGCATTACAATAATGTGATTTGAATTATGGTCAGTCCTCTATGGTTTGTTCTGAATGATAATGTTAGCAATTCAATAACACATTATTCATTCAGGAATTAAAATCAAGTTCCATATTTCATGATAAATGACACACATACTTAATACCCCATCATTGAATTACTTCCACTTAGCTCCTCATTGCTGTGGATTCAATTATTCTAATTTCTCATGTGAGGAAGATACTTTAAAAAAGAATAAGAAAAAAAACTAAGACCTATGAAATTTATATACATTTGTACAGTGCTTAAGAGGGAAAAAAATGAACTATTATAACTATTATCGACAAAGCAATGTCTTAGATCGGCCAGTACACCACTAGTGCAGTCTGCTATCTCAACTGACCAGTCAATATGTTACAAGTCCACCGTGTCATAAGGTCACTACTGACCAACACATTCCATTACCATAACATGATGGACAAGCTGTTCCTATGAAGAGTTCATATATCAAGGTGTTTCTTATCTGCCGTTATTTCTTCAATGTCAACATGTTGCAAAGTATTGATATTCAGCAAGTTTACTGGGATTAAAAGTGTTAACATGACCTCTAATCCCGGTGTTCCTGATACAATCTGTATATTAAAACTACCAGACAGAGAGAGAGATTGAGAAAGAGGAAGAAAGAGGAAGGGAGAGAAAGATTGAAAAAGAATATAGATAATTAAAAGAGGCAATCAAAGGGGGAAAGAGAATGAGACAAAAATTTAAGAGAACAATTGGATGGACATACCAAGATAGGCAGAGTATGTTCCCTGCTAGCATTTTATAATCTACTTTATATCAGGGAATACAAACCCAGACACAGGCGACAGATTAACTGCTTTAACTTCAGGTTTAACATAAAGCGCACCTGATGATGATGTGAAACAAACTCATATTGCAGACATCAGTCTAACGTTTTGCTTAGTTTCACTCAAAGCCGATTGTTCAGGTGATCGGTAGAATAAAAAAATAAATTCTACTCTCCCACGTTAATGTTGGTGTCTTTGTTTTCTGACAAACTCGGCAAGTGTAGGTCACATTACAACAGAAAACATTTTTTTTTTTGTAACTGCACTTTGGGAATTCAGGTTGTAAACCCAAAGCAGGTGCTTACTGTATTACATGATTGTCATTCGGAACATGGCATTTACACCAGTCAGGGAAGCGTCTTCTTCGTAATTGTAATCAAAATCTTCAGAGCCAATGAAGCAAGCACATACCCACAAATAGTTTTCAATCAAATTCATTATTAATGCCCATATGTGAATGACCTGCATTAAGATTCCAGTAAAGATAGCCTTACAATGAGGAATCTATTTCATGTTGAAATGTGAAAGCTTCTGCAGCATCTGTATGACATCTTTTGGCAATTTTCTTGGCAAAGTTAAAAAGGATGGTCTCACACTGACATGCAACAGTATTTATAATAAATATGAAACCTCATTTTCAGGTTTATCTCTTTTTTTCTCCAAGAAAATATGCTATTCAACTGTCTATAGTACACTATGACAAACTGGTGTCTCTTTGTCTCAGATACTGTTTTTCAACAAAAACTTAATGACGTGAATATTTTATTCCAATGGGATATTATGCATATCACCTAGCAGGTAAAGATACAAATACTGTGTATCAAGAACAGCATCCTTTGTTTTCATACATACTATCAGAGACACTTGTTGTCTTTTATATGATTGTCAAGATGGTACAGGAATGGTAAGAGAGAAGCTGATTGTAAAACATAGTATATGCCCTCTGAGCTGGTATCAACTTTTATTTTCATTAAGTACATTCACTGGGAATGGTTTATTTGGAGTGTAACATATCTAAACAAGAGTATTTGGAATCCTGATAATCAAAAATATAAAACTAGAACTAGAACCTGGGGCGGCCCCCCCCCCCCCCCCCTCCCCCCCGAAAAAGGTTGCTGCTGAGGTTCAATTCATGACAAACTTATTATAGATTACACTTGTGTAACGATTAATCCAAGCAAGTTTTGTTGGTATACATCAAATAGTGTAGAAGGAGCACACTTTATTACATGTAATGTACATAAGATGCAAACTTGGTCAAAGGAGCATAATTTTCAAAACAGGGGAGATAACCCAACCTATTTTAGATTAAACACATTTGCAATGTGCAGTTTTGAATGCAAGCAAGTTTTATGGAAATACATCCAGTAGTTCTGAGGCAGTAGCTGGCAATGTATATGAGCTACCAAAACAGTCAAAAGGAAATAATTTTCCAAAAAGGGGAGATAACCCAACCTTTTATAGATTATGCACATCTACAATGTGTAGTGATTAATCCAAGCAAGTTTCATTGAAATACATGCAGTAGTTACAGAGGAGTAGCCTGCAGATCGTTATGGTAGTAATGTAATAAAGACTATCTGCCTGTGCTTCAAGACTTTGATCCTTAATGACTGTACTGTTCCAAAATCATATATGGATATTCTATCAATGGTGTAAAACATTATGACTGTATAAAGTTTCATACCAAAAGGTCACTCTAACACTGTTCTAAGGCTTGACATGACATTATCTAGGAGTCTTGATCTTTGATGAAATGACTACAAAATCAGAAAGTGAATTCTATTATATACTAGCTATATTTGTACAAAGTTTGAGACCAAATGGTCAATTGAATAACAAGTTATCACTCAGAAAAGGAATGAATTACCATTTAGGTAAATTCAAATTATAATCTATGACCTTGACCTTCTTGGTACCAACCCCAAAATCCAAAGTTTTAAACAACACTTACTTATATAAAGTTTGAAGACAAATGGTTGATTAGATCCTTAATTAAAACAAAGGGAAGGTTTGATTTACAAAATTATACTAATTATTTTTAGAGTTAAACATGTGACCCTAACCTTTAAGGGTACTGACCCTTAAGTTAAAAGAATCATCTATTAGTCGTAAGCAAAGAAATAAGCATACTAAAGACCAGACCTTCTTAAATTATTACTGGGACAAGCTTTGGTCTACCACAGACCAACCATCATACAATGGACCAACCAATACATATGCATGGATGTGTGTGTGTGTGTGTGTATGTGTGTGTGTGTGGAGGGGGGGATAATTTACGATAAAACATTCTCAAATTCTCCACAACAAACTTTTTTAATCACCAACAACCAACATAATAGTATTGACCAAAAATGCCATCCATATCAAAGAAGTATTGCTTTTATGAAACAGTAGTCTTAAGAGTATAAAAGGTTTAATTGTTCATTGTATATGTCAGATGTTGCCGGGGTAAATCTCACATTCCCGTGGTAACGAACAGGTGATATTGATCTATGATGGGGGGGGTGATCATATTCATGCTGTCTTAGAGAAGGACTGAATTCATTTGGAAAAATTCCTTAGAGAAATCCTACAGTTAGCCTTAGGAGACTTATCAGAATGATCATGTGCAGCCATAATTACCATCTTGACTCTAATTAGGGCATGAGAAAACTAAGAGAGTTAGATGTACTGATTCAACAGCATGTATTTCATAAGGCCTTGACCAGATATATAGACATTAACTACTATCTAATAGGCATTAAGAAAAGGGATTCAGGGATTGAAGATCCCTTTACTGCATGAACAGTTATGTCCAATTTGAAGGTCTATGAAAAATATTAGAAAATTGATAAGGATATAATTATAGAATATGCAAATTAGCTGTTTTTGTAAACAATTGAATGATCTTAAGTAAAATATTCTCTCTTTTTTAGGCATTGTAGTAATGTTATTGTCAACGAGAAAGTACAGATAGCATCCCACAATTAATCTGTAGCTCTGTTGGAAGAATATACACTGATTTTGGAAGACTGAATATTGACTGACCTTTAAATGATATATGAAACAATGGAGTTTTCTTATATGTGCAGACTGTGTAGAATGTGAGCAAACAGAGAATACCCTGATCTATCAGCACCTGGAAGGAAGTGTCTAGGTTATACACAAGAAACAAAAGTCATGTAGCTGTAGAAAGTGGTTACTGAGTTTAATTAGTGTTTTACTACATACTTGCCACTTGCATAAACTGATTTAACACTGAGGATGAATTGGCTAACCATGTCAAAATGGTGGTCCCGGAAATGAACTGACATAACATCTGATCCATCCCCATAACAACAACAGTTTCTGATTAACAAAGTTCTCTGGTTACTATACACAAACTGTGACATACCACTGAATCTCTGATGATCTTCACTATGGCAAAAAAGAGCTTAATTTTGCCAATATGTCAATGACTCTGGAATATAGCTTACCATTTAATCCTGTTTAAACATTTTGTGGACAATATCAGCTAACCACTCCATATTATAACTAATGTTAACACCTTGTACAAGCAAAAAGCAACTTTTAATCCATGAATGACACAAAATAAAAAAAACAACACACAATGCATACTTAAAATATGCTGAAGACTTAAGTGGAAAAGGGGGTGTTTAGGATGTAATGACAACCTGGGTCTTGAAATGGGACTTAAAAGGTACTTACTCAAGAGCTATGGACTAGTAGTATGTGTGTTCACTAACTACAGAGTCAATGGTCGATCCCCAATGAGAATTTCTCACAAACTTTCCATGTGCAAGTACAAAGTGCTGGTCCAATCCAGAAACAACTGACAGGGATAAGTATATTTCTTTAAAAAAAAGGTTTTGCTATCAATGTAAATGTAACACATTCATTTTGAAGGCTCTTTAAATTAAGGAATAAGATTAAATGCACTATTAAAAACAGATTTAAAAAAAAAAGAATCCAGCATGGGATTGTAACAACAGTGAAAACTAACAGACATGGTTTCCTTCCTCATGCAAGATTAATTAACTTCTCAAGGGCAATAAACATCATGCAAAGAAACCAGTCTCAGACATGCCTATCCACAATGGTCATATATTATCAATTTTAAGAAAAAATAAAAAAAGAATGACAAAAAAGAAGTAAACATCAGAGTCTTCATTCCTTTTTTTGATTGAAAAAAAGGTAATTGTAAAACTTGGAATTTTTTTTTTTTTTTTTTTTTTTAATTTTGCCATGAAAATTAGAACATAATTTTGCTAGAATTTTAGTAGTTGTGCATTTCCTATGATATCAATTTTCAACTGATATATTTCTTTTCCAGATATATATGAAAAAAGAAAAAAAATCTAAAATTCTGCAGGATAAGGAGATTACTCGATCCATTCATCATGTTGATACCTGTCATAGCACTGAACAAGTAACAGGTTTCATGAAATTAAACAATATAAATAAGTCATGGAATAGAGCACATAGTATAAATATGCAACAGTCCAATAGATGTTACCCGGTATTTGTAAATACAGGTTTGATTGTAGGAAATTACATAGAAACCTCTGCTGTAAATAATGCCATGTCAGATTTGTATTGATCTGAACAAAAAGCAGACAGACAGACTCTGTCTTGCAGATTACTGCAGGATTAGAACTGTTAACAAATACAGCAGCTGCTGTGACCCACAATATGCCATCCTGGTATGACACCACCATCAGTGTTCAGGGGAGTGTCAATTTACTGCTATAACTGGCTCTAAAAAGGGCTTCAAAACCTCACCATTTGGGAGTTATCCTACATATTATATAAGGGTAATTTGTGACAGGCGCTGTTCTAAGAGACTGTAGAAGTTTGTTTGAGGAAAAGGAAAGGCCATGAGTAGAATGGTTAAAGCAGGTTAGATGTCAGAAAATACCAATATGATGATCCAAGTTTACAAAATTCATTACAGCTTTGAATTTTGTAATTACAAATTCTTTCAGCCCATGTTACAAAATGAAACAAGAGGGCCATGATGGCCCTGCATTGCTCATCTGATTATAAATGAGCAACATTTGTTGGATTTTTCATATTGACCTACTTTTTGACCCTACATGACCCACTTTTGAACTTGTCTAAGAGTTTATGGAAACAGACATTCTGACCAAGTTTCATGAAGATATGGCCAAAAATGTGGCCTCTAGAGTGTTAACAAGCTTTTTCTAAGATTTGACCTCATGACCTACTTTTTGACCCCACATGACCCAATTTCAAACTTGTCCAAGATTTTATTGAGAGAAACATTCTGACCATGTTTCATGGAAATTTGGCCAAAAATGTGGCTTCTAGAGTGTTAACAGGGTTTTTCTAAGATTTGACCTCATGACCTACTTTTTGACCGCACATGACCCAAATTCGAACTTGTCCAAGACTTTATGGATAGAAACATTCTGACCAAATTTTATGAAGATTTGGCAAAAAATGTGGCCTCTAGAGTGTTAACAAGGTTTTTATAAGATTTTACCTTTTTTTATAAGATTTTACCTTGTGACCTTCTTTTTGACCCACATGACCCAATTTCGAACTTGTCCAAGATTTTATGGAGACAAACATTCTGACCAAGTTTGGTGACGATTGGCCTAAAAAAATGGATTCTAGAGTGTTAACAAGCCAAATTGTTGACGACGCACGATGGACGGACGCCAGATGAAGGGGGATCACAAAAGCTCACCTTGAGCACGTTGTGCTCAGGTGAGCTAAAAAAATCAACAAAAAACAGTCTGACACAAAATTGAATATCTGAAACTGAAATAAGTATTGTATTCAGTGTGTCTTTTAATCTAAATTTCTTGGCTTCTTTATCTTATTAGAAGCCTTGTTGTGGCACTTTTTTCTCAACAAAACTTTAATTGCAGTCAAAACAAGTTTTACCAGTATAAACAAAGTATGTGTTATGGATGTGATGGAGATTAAGTGTTCGATCATGATGAAGATCAATATGTCATACTGATTACTTATCTATGGTGTGACAAAACCAGATATATCTGGCCCATAATTTATGACTGAAGTTCATCTTCATCATTCATCCTCAGGCTACATTCTGAACACACCTGTAGGCTGTTTTCTCTTTAATTTACAACATATGCTTGAGTGTTTTTCTTCTTGTTTTACTTGTTTTTTTTGTGTTTTTTTTAAATCTCAAATGTTCAAGGTCAAGGAAGTATATAATTACATAGGATATAATTTTATATGCAGATCAAGTTCTATTATTGTGTTCATGATTGAATATCTCATTGTATGAAATAGATTAATTGCAGATTTCCCATATCTGCACAAAATGGAATGGCTATGCACCTGGGAATATATGGCAAAATCATAGAGTAATTAAAGTGCAGCTATTGCTATCCATATCAGTCACTTTTAAGATAGCATGTGTCATAACCATGACAATAACAACTAGAGCTGTCAAAGTTGGACTTGGGAAATCACTTAACTCACTTACTTGACAGATGTGTATGTTTAGACAGCAACATCTAAATCATTTAATATTACTGACTGAAAGATATAAATACTGGTGACCCTGATCCTAACCAAACCCTCTTCTCATAAACAATTTTTGCATCAAGTATTGACTTCTTATGTGAAAGGATTACAAATATATGTGTCTGACATGAATTAAGCACTTATTCAGCCTGTGACCTTGACCTTGAAAAAAATTTTTTGGGCCAAGGCCAAGATACACATCCTGACAAACTTTATACTACAAAAGAACATTTAGTGTCAAGGTATAGCATATGTATGAGCCTGATACAAAAAATTTAGGCCAGTAACCTTGACCTTGTTAAAAAATAACCTTGGGTCAGGACCATGGCAAACTTTCTGGTCAAAAGTCAAATGTGAAGGGGTTACAATGACATGGACAGGAACTAAATCTAGTGACTTACTTAGCCTGTGTGGCCTTTATATTGAGAAATTACCTTAAGTCAAGGTCATGACATATTCTCTAGTCAAAGGCAACATTTAGGTAAAGTTCACCATCCATCCTATGGTTATAAGCTTTTTTGTGTCAAGGATGAGCTTGGGGATTTTAAAGGGTTATTTAATTACAGCCTGGACACAAAAGTACATACCCTTCCTTGCCAAAAACTTGGATATATGTGTGTGTAGTTTGTGTAGTGGGGGGGGGGAGAGATAAAAGACTAATTTACATCACATATGTAGAACATGGCACACCTTTAATACAAACCTACTTTGTAATGCACTGTAATAAAACCATAGGAAACAAATACAAACAAAAACATGCTCAAATTCAAGAGGAGGGCTTAACAGCTCTTTCCTATATAAACATTTAAAATAAACACCGATGATAAAAAGCAGGGTATGTGTCACACCAAACCACATGATGTTAACTGTGATATATAAACTGTTACATAAACAATGTTGCCTTGAACTTAATCATTGGGACAGTTTTGTAATACAACAAATTAATTAACAATGTAATCCTATTGCAAGACAATTATGGCTTGCATTACAAAAGCAGTATCAGTCAGAGAGGGATATGAATGGGATTGGTATTTGGTACACAGTGAAAATTAATTCAATTCCACAATGTAATTTTAATTATCCAACTGTTTCATTACATCTTTTGTTCCATTGCCTATTTACTTTGTGGAGATTTTTTTCTTGTTTACCACAGAACCAGTTACAAAGTACATCATTTAAGGTTATTCTGGGACTTTTTTTTTTTTTTTTGAGGCATGCTGAATATTTGCAGAGGACATCAAAAGACATTTGTGATAAATTTTTATATACCAATGTGCTATACACAAGGACGTATGTCACTGCTAGCTGTTTAACACAACTCATATCCATTTTATTCCCTATAGCTTATTAAAAGATAATTAATCATTAACTTATTGATAACAAGGTATTAATCAATGACATATAAGAAATAATGTAAACTACTGGTAACGGGTGAATGCTAACCTAGACTGTGACTTGTGCTTTCCTTTATTTTGAAGCACACTAAAGGCAATCAATACCCCGGCATCTCACCTTGTCCTCATGCAAACAGACTGTCACTAAGTTGCTAAGTATAACTTCTATGAGAGTATGAGTTACCTATCTCTTCCGTGCCACCTGCGGCATACTTTGGCTGCTGAACCCAAGCGACTGAGAGCCTCATTATATGCATGGGCTGTAGCTGACACACCTGAAATAGATAGGGGACAATTAACGACTTTATGAATACAAGATATGACTAATCATTCTGACAGCTCTCACTAATAAGCACACTGTATGTACTGTAATTGGGTCTAGCTTTCATTCTTTCTTGGGGAAACAATTTAAAAAAAAAAATGTGACAAAATGGAAAAATAATTAAGCTGACACATAATGGCATACACCCACTTGTCAGTGTAAATGTGCTACAAGGATTTTTTTTTTTTTTTGCATTTTCTGTTGTTGTTTTTTTCAGTGACTGGGACTTAATTTTTACAGATAAAATTTTGTGCTGAGGTAACCAACACTTTCAAAGCATTTTAAACTGAATTTTTGTATCTCATTTATAAAGATGATCTTTTTAAAATCATTAACAGTAAAAATCAAGGCTTCATTTACATTTTTTTTTTTTTTAACATTTTGTTAACATCTAAGCATTACAATACAAATCATTACAATACAAATAAAAAATATAAACATACATGTTTAGTTTGTGTTTATAAACTGTAAATATTTTCACATGCCTTATGGGGGTTGAAACTGCCTTAAGATAACTTCAAAATATCAAAACAGGAACATATTAGGACAACATTCAGAATAACAACTGTGATGTAATCAACAAGGGACTCAGAGTAACTTCAAAACTGACAAAATTTGTCAAAGTCTATTACTGTTTTCCTCCCAATAAAACACTCTTAACACTCATATCCTACATCTTCCCATGAGGTTTTTGACATGATTAAATGAATTACGGGTGATTTTTTTTTTCTTCTGGTAATCACAGGAACCTTAAGAAGGTTTTAATTGCTTTACATGTATTCAAACATCAATAATGTATGCAATTCAACTAAAACAATAAACATTTTTTTTGTTTCTTATTCACAAAAAATTCTTTTTCATATAAAATGGTGTTGTTTTATGTTTTGTCACTTCATCTCCCCACCAATGTAAAAATACCAGTGAACCATTTTACATATATCTTGGTATATTTTTTTTATGGCTAAGGTCAAACTGAAAGCAATTTTTAGTCTGAACAGGTTTTATAGTTACAATACATGACCACAATCCACAAAGGGACAGTGAACAGTATAAAACCTGATCAGCTTATGAGTTAAACTCACATACTGATCATGTTTCATAATGCTTTTCTTTGGTGATGGTTTTACACAATCTCATGGATGTTTTGATTGATGCTAAGTAAAGACTTCCTCAATGCATTATCACACAGAAAGAAAACTTCCTCATGAATATTCAGGAGATATTCAAGATTATCCTTATCTAGCTCATTAAAATATGGTCCAGTTTATCATCTTTCCTAGAAGCTGAAAAAAATTCAACCTAGGCCTGTTCTATGAACTCTCACTGTTGACAGTAATAATTTATCTTGGTTTATCATAGTGTACTGTTGTTCTATACCAGATTTTATTTTTCAACATCTGTGATATCACATATACCAGCAGTCACTTTACCAAGTCATTTTTTTCTTTTGTTTTACCATAGCAGAAGACCAAACATCTAGAGGAAATATAATTATATAGGTTCTCATTTAGTTCTATGATCTGATAGAAATTAAAACATTCTATGAAGCTTTTGTCCATCTAAGCTACTATACACTGATTAATACTTTTAATATTATCAAGGACTGTACTGTGTACTGTACATGTGTAGGGGTGGGGGAATTAAGTAATAAGCATAGTATACAGAGTTTGAAATCTTCAGAGGGGTAATATAATCATCAGCATTACCACTGTCATCTAGTGACATTTTTATCCTTATTTATTCTGTATTTATGAGCAGATCCAGCCCTTTACCAGGGG
>CM037785.1:34019750-34069750 GCA_021229015.1 Solen grandis | reverse complement strand
GCATTGCCATAAAGTATGAAGATGATTGCTGAGAAGATGAAGATGCTAGAGTGTAAACAAAGTGAAATATGGCATTTTTTTAATATTAAAAGGGGCGTAACTCCTGACCTAATTATGATCTCAGTCATAATCAAACTCAATCAGACAATATGGTCATAAGCATTGCCATAAAGTTTGAAGAGGATTGCTCAAAAGATGAAGATGCTAGAGTGTAAACAACTTGAAATATGGCATTTTTTTAATATTTAAAAGGGGCATAACTCCTGACCTAATGGTACGATATCAGCCATAATTGAACTTGGCCGTGATTTTATGGTTATAAACATTGATATAAAGTTTCAAGATAATTGCTCATGAAAGGAAGATGCTAGAGTGCAAACAATGTGAAATCTGGCTTTTTTTTATTTTAAAAGGGGCATAACTCCTGACCTAATGTTCCGATATCAGCCATAATCGAACTTGGCCGAGATTTTATGGTTATAAACATTATTTTAAAGTTTAAAGATAATTGCTCATAAAATGAAGATGCTAGAGTGCAAACGAACAAATTGTGGACGACGGACGACGGACGGACGGACGACGGACATTCATCGATCCTAAAAGCTCATCCTGAGCACACGTGCTCAGGTGAGCTAAAAAGGGTTGCACTTTACTGCAAATGTGTTAGACCTGATCTTTATAGACTGACAAAGGTAATATGACAAAAGTTCTCAAATATAATGATCATCCCTCGTATGTATTCCAACTGACTAACAGGATGTCCAATAGCTACACTAGGAAAATAGGCAGTCAATGTTTGACCTGGTTTACACAAAAGAACACCTGGTTTTGTTTGTGATAATGTTTGTGAGCACTTAACCTTGTCATGAGTAGGAAATAAACCTTTATAGGTGGATCTGAAATTTCATGCTAAAGAAAAGGAATGGGGTATTCCTCTGTTTAATACTGAATTCTCACCCCGAGTCCTTTGCAGTTTTCCCTCTAATTTCTAAATGAAATGTTGCAATCAATGATTGAGAGACATGTTTTTACAATTTAGAATAATCCTTCACAACATTTCCTGGGTTGTATATGAAAAAGTCATAAAAAGAGTCTTCCTCAAACAATGATGAAATACATGACCTTTAATCCACAGTCATATACATGATGTAAACTACTACAACACTCTCATGGTCATAGAATATCCATCTAGCACAGATCCTACCAGAAATTGCCTAGTCAGTCATGACAAGCCATAAAAATCAGTACAGAGGTTGTGAGTTTGACCCCTACTGGAGGTGAGAATTTTCAAGATCTTTGAACTCAGATTTTTCCATGTGCAAAGTCATGATACAATCAAGAGACAATAGAAAGTCTTAGTGGTAAAAACTTCTTACTGAAAAGAAAAAAAAATATCTTAATTAAATAACCACCAAACAGGTTTGTTTTAATAACAAATACTGCATTCTTTTAGTAAAACAAGCTTCTAATCAACTGAATTAAGTATCTTGTTATCTATATGTAACACAATGAAGATCTTGTGCCAGCAGCAGTTCCAAGCTGAGTGGTTTGAGTATCCAACCAGGAGGTTGTGGGATCTATCCCAGGTTAGAAACTTACCCCCAGTCATTACAACTCAAATGTTTATTTTCCTTATGCTTGATGCTAAGCACACCAGGACTGAAATTTATTATCACTGTGATAGTTTTTCAGTCATATTACAACGCCCTGCTAAATACAGGTGGTCAGGAAGATCAAAGAGACACCTGCGTTAAAAGAATACCTGGAAGACTCCCTGCAAGGATTTGAACCCATATTGCAGTGAGACATCTCTATATGTTGTTTTATGTAGACGAAAAGTCACAAAAAGTGCTATATTATTAGGGATCAATAAACTCAAACGCACAAACAAAACCAACTCCTGACAGCAATGCACTTATGGGGTTCGATGTAAAACGGGGCGAATACTTGGGTGCTATGTCATTTTACTGAAAATGTAAGTTCAAATCGTTCAACTGAAAATATTTTTGCATGACATAATTCTAACATTTTCGCAAGTATCTCCAAACCACTCGTCTGCAACAGTCTCGCGCAATTTGTGCAGTGTTTCTCATCATTTTGTGTTACATGACATTTGTCAGTCACACCGGTGGTATTCCCCAACAAACGGAATCCCCGCCTCGTTTGTGTATAGTTTAGCCACGTCTTCTTTTAGAAATATTCATACGCAGAAACACTCTGGTTTCACACTCAAAGGCATTTATGGATTAATCATTATTAAAGTAATTCCAATTATTATTTTTTTGCATTTATTTGCACTCATTATTCGCGTCGAATTAGGAAAATATTGTTAGCATGTTTCAAATTACGAACTACATTTTTGATGTAGGTGTTTCCGTCAAGGTGTTGCTCGGCATCAAAATAAACTGGTGGATTTTAGTTGATGGCACAAATAACGCTACAACGGAGTAATACTTTCAAAGTATTGACAATTTTATAAATAATGAAGTGCTGTGTGAAATACCTGATCTTGATGTTTATGACATTGAATTGTGTTAATCTTTAATGGATAAAAATGAAAAAGACTTTCTCATGTCTAACGGATGTTTCTGCAAGGTATAAATGAATGCTCAGTTCTTATGCGTTTTATTTCTTAGTATTTTTAGCTCGACTATTCGAAGAATATGAGAGCTATTGTAGTCACCCTGGCGTCGGCGTTGGCGTTGCAGCTTTTGGTTAAAGTTTCGCGTGCAAGTTACAATCAACCTTATATCTCAATAACCGTTTATGGTATTGACTTGAAACTTTATAAATATGTTCAGGGGCATCAGACAACCAAGGTAGATAACTCTTGACTGAATTTAATATGAATTATGGCCCCTTTTTAACTGAGAAATTTTGGTTAAAGTTTTGCATGCAATAGAAAATTTGGTTAAAGTTTTGCGTGCAAGCTACTATCTAGTTTGTATCTCAATAAGCATTCATGGTATTGACTTGAAAGTTTATGAATATGTTTAGGGGCATCAGAAAACCAAAGTAAATAACTCTTGATGGAATATGTTAAAAATTATTGCCCTTTTTAACTTAGAAATTTTGGTTAAATTTTTGCATGCAAGTATTTTCATGCTTATATCTCATATCAGGCATTGGTTGTATTATAAAATCTTTAATATGTTTAGGAGTATCAACTTCATGGTAGATAACTTTTGATAGAATTTACAAATTATGGTCCCTTTTTTAACTTAGAATTTTTGGTTAAAGTTTTGCATGCAAGGTACTTTTGCTTATATCTCAGAGTCCAGGCATGGGATTGATTTGAAAATCTTTAATATGTTTAGGGGTATCATACTAAAAGGAAATATACACTTGATGGAATTATTATAAATTATGACCGCTTTAAAATAGATTTTTGGTTTAAAATTTTTGCATTCAAGCTACTATCCAGCTTATATCTCAGGAATTGCTTGTGGAATTGACTTGAAAGTTAAGGAGTGTCTTCAGGGGCATCAGAAAACTAAGGAGGATAACTTTTGGATTGAATTTTATACAAATTATGGCCCTTTTTTAACTTGGATTTTTGGTTAAAGTTTTGCATGCAGAGTGTTATTGTGCTTATGTCTCAGTAACTAGGCATGGGATTGATTTTAGACATCATAAAAATATTAAGGGGTATCAGACTATCAAGGTATATCATTTTTGACTATTATTACGTACAGGGTATGTGAAAGGGCAGGAATTGAAATAGATTTCATTTGATTTACCAACAAGCATTTTGAATAGTCGAGCGTGCTGTCCTCTGACAGCTCTTGTTTATACTTGCTCTTTCTAAGATGAGCCTTACAACAACATTAATCTTATGAATAGTCATTGTAATAGAGTTTGGCTTTGCAATTTCCTTTAAAGCTCAAGCCCATTATTCTTTCCCAAGTATTGTAATGGGGTTAAAGCGGTATTTGCGAATTAGTCTCCCAGAATGAGCAATATCTGTGATTTGCTTTAATAAAGTGGTGTCCAGTGGTATCGTGGTAATGTCATTTTGTCGGGAAAGACTTTATCCGCTGATAGCCACCTAGTGGCCTCACTTTGTAAACAGTAAGTTGCTATTTTCATTGAAAAAAAAAAAAAAAAATAAGTTGTGTCTCGCCAAATGGCAAGAAAAACATAAATTTCCTGCAGTAAACTGACTAACTACAATAACGCCTCTGCTTGATAAATGCTGGATATTTTTTTGCTGCATTGTTTTATAAATGATAATTGTTTTGATCATGTAGCGACGCCTGTAGGTGGAGAGCAGTCTTTCTTTAGAAATATCCCTATACAAGAGAATCATGGGATTTTTTATGTATGCCTATCACAGCGAACAATAATTCGCTTTGAATATGTTATTAGAAAGGTTGTTCTAAGTTCACAAAGGGGAATAAATCAGTAAAAATCCTTGCTAGAGTTATGGGTCTTGGTCAGTGAGCTACAATTATGACCTTAAAGACATGCGTGAAGTATCAAGTGAATACCTCTTGTGGTTGTGGAGATTGAATTTGCACACATAATCTTTACCAGGAATTTCTAAGTTCAAAAGGGGGAATAATTCACTAAAATTCTGTGTTAGAGTAATGGGTCTTGGTAATGAGCTACAACTATGATCCCAAATACATTTGTAAAGTTTCAAGTGAATACCTTTATTGGTTGTGGAGATATAAGAAGATAGAAAAACTTGCACACTGATGTCAGGGTGACTAGGATAGTTCTATTTTTCAAATAGTCGAGCTAAAAAATTGCAATTTAAACAGTCATTCGAAAGACAGGAAATGGTTCCCTGGGAATTGAACCAAGTCCTCTTAGTATTACACATAAAGGCTCCATTGAACCAATAATTTGCATCCATATACTAGATAAAAATTAAGATTCATTTTAAGTTAACAAGTGGTTTAATTGTGAAGACAGCATGCTCTACTTTTCTCAACGCTTGATAGTTTGTTAGCTGTTACTTTTCTTAGTGTAAACATTAATATGTTATGTAAACATTAATATGTTAGCATTATTGTTTCATCTAATTATCATCAACCTCACCAAAATAATAGAGGAGAAAGGTCCAAAACAGGACTGAGGAAGTGACAATATGCCAATTGCAGTCTTTTTGACAGGGAGACTTGTTTAGTCTCACATTTAACCATAGTAACATCAACTTATGAAAACACTGTGGAAGCCATGAGAAAATATAGGTACTGAAATATTAAATGAAATATTTTTTGTTGGGAAAAAGCAGCACAATTAGAAAATATGAGAATTATTACATCAGATAAAAAAATATATTAACTCAAGTTACCCACACTATTATATATTTTTTAACAATATTTATAATTGTCAGATTAGTTATCACTTTTAGAGTAAAACATTGAGTGACTAACAGTAAGTGAGTTAAAAAAGGGAATAACTGTGCAAAAATGAATAATGGTATCTTAAATGTTTTTCAGTAAACCTTAACAAATAACATCATTGCAAATGTAGACACATATGAGAGGGTCATGGCAATAGCTCCACTCTTTAGCTCACCCGAGCAAAGCTCAGGGTGAGCTATTGTGATCCCGTGAGTGTCCGTCATGCGTCGTGTGGCGTGCGGCGTCAACAATTAAGTGTTTACACTCTATCACCTTTATTTCTTAAGCATTCCTCTTCAAACTTTATGACAATGTTTATGACCATAATGTCTCGATTGAGTTCGATTATGGCTGAGATGGTCAATTAGGTCAGGAGTTATGCCCCTTTTAATATTAAAAAAATGCCAGATTTCACTTTGTTTACACTCTAGCATCTTCATCTTTTGAGCAATCATCTTCAAACTTTATGGCAATGCTTATGACCATACTGTCTCGATTGAGTTTGAATATGGCTGAGATTGTCAATTAGGTCAGGAGTTTAGCCCCTTTAAATATAAAAAAATGCCAGATTTCACTTTGTTTACACTCTAGCATCTTCATCTTTTGAGCAATCTTCTTCAAACTTTATGACAATGTTTATGACCATAATGTCTCGATTGAGTTTAAATATGGCTGAGATCGGATAATAAGGTCAGGAGTTAAGCCCCTTTTAATATAAAAAAAATGCCAGATTTCACTTTGTTTACACTCTAGCATCTTCATCTTTTGAGCAATCTTCTTCAAACTTTATGACAATGTTTATGACCATAATGTCTCGATTAAGTTCGATTATGGCTGAGATTGGTCAATAAGGTCAGGAATTAAGCCCCTTTTAATATTCAAAAAATGCCATATTTCACTTTGTTTACACTCTAGCATCTTCATCTTTTGAGCAATCATCTTCAAACTTAATGGCAATGCTTATGACCATAATGTCACGATTGAGTTTGAATATGGCTGAGATCGGTCAATAAGGTCAGGAGTTAAGCCCCTTTAAATATAAAAAAATGCCAGATCTCGCTTAGTTTACACTCTAGCAATTTTCAAATTTATGAAGTAATGATTGAGTTTGATTGTGGCAGAGATTGGTCAATTAGTTCAGGAGTTAAGCCCCTTTTAATAAAAAAAAAATGCCTAATTTCACTTTGTTTACACTCTAGCATCTTCATCTTTTGAGCAATCTTCCTCAAACTTTATGACAATGTTTATGACCATAATGTCTCAATTGAGTTCGATTATGGCTGAGATCGGTCAATTAGATCAGCAGTTAAGCCCCTTTTTAATATTAAAAAAATGCCAGATTTCACTTTGTTTACACTCTAGCATCTTCATCTTTTGAGCAATCATCTTTAAACTTTATGACAATGCTTATTACCATAATGTCTGGATTGAGTTTGAATATGGCTGAGATCGGTCAATTAGGTCAGGAATTAAGCCCCTTTTAATATAAAAAATGCCAGATTTCACTTTGTTTACACTCTAACATCTTCATCTTATGAGCAATCTTCTTCAAACTTTATGACAATGTTTATGACCATAATGTCTCTATTAAGTTTGATTATGGCTGAGATCGGTCAATTAGGTCAGGAGTTAAGCCCCTTTCAATATTCAAAAAATGCCAGACTTCACATTGTTTACACTCTAGGATCTTTATCTTTTGAGCAATGATCTTCAAACTTTTGCAATGTTATGACCATAATGTCTCGATTAGTTTGATATGGCTGAGATCGGTCCATTAGGTCAGGAGTTAAGCCCCTTTTAATATAAAAAATGCCAGATTTTACTTTGTTTACACTCTAACATCTTATCTTTTGAGCAATCTTCTTCAAACTTTATGACAATTTTTATGACCATAATGTCATGATTGAGTTTGATTATGGCTGAGATCGGTCAATTAAGTCAGGAGTTATGCCCCTTTTTAATATTAAAAAAAATGCCAGATTTCACTTTGTTTACACTCTAGCATCTTTATTTCTTAAACAAGCATCTTTCTCAGGGGAGCGATCAAGGGCTATCTTGGCCCTCTTGTTTTTCTTAGAAAAGTTGAACTCTCTAAATATCTCCTTCCCAGGATGGTACAAATGTACTAAAAAGCTAGGAAAGTAGTATTATTCTTTAATTTATATATTATACCCTACAATCTTTTTAAGCTGCAAAATATGAAATTTTTATTCCTTAAGGATCCCACTCTGAATTAAACTAAATACTTGGATTTTTCTTCGCAATATACCGGTAGTTTGAAAGAGATTTTGAATGATGTCACAGTATTTGGACAGCCTTGTCTAACACCTTTTTCAAGTTTAAATGGTAAATTGTAATAATGTGCCCCCCCCCCCCTTTTTTTTTTTTATTATTAAACTCTTAATATTTTTCAAATTTCATGATATCTTGACATTGGAATTAGCTGATTGTCCCATACAGTTCAGCCTGAGGACCTTGTGTTTTAGGTGAAATTGAAAAACATTATCAAATAAACTAACATGGAGCTGTATCGTCCTTCATCATCATGGTGGTAGTAGTATAGGATACAGTTCAAACAGTGCATCCAAAAATGATGTCAGCATTGTTAAATATGTCAAGAAAGGTAAATTGTAAACAAAGGAAAGTTAAATTTATTTTGCTTCCTATGAAAATTAATTTGTTTTAACCATAAAGCAACCCTTATCTGTTGTTCTGTATTATTATTACAGTATCATCATTCTGTAAAAACCAGTATACCAAGTATTTCCATTGAGTAAAACCCAGTATTTCCTTGTGTAGACGGTAAGACCCAGTATTGGAATCTACAATGTATGAGACATTTGTGAATAATTTATTGCTCAGATAGGGCAAATACCACCATGATTTACCAGATGCCATGTCAGACTAAATATCTTAACCTCAACAAGATTTACAAAACTGACCTTTCAAATCAAAGTTATTATTTTGCTACTAATAAAATCTGACAAGCACAGGCTTTCCAGCAGCATATACCAAAAAAGTAGGAGTGGGTATCACAAAAAAGTAGGATTTTTTTTTGAAAAAAAAGCAACTCTTTAAACACACTTAATGATGTATGAATATTCTTGTTTTGATGTAAAATTATTTAAGAAACATAATAACATATTTCAATATGTTTCTAATTGCTAACTGGTCATTCCACATTTATGCAGTGATATGGGATTACAATCTATACAAAGAAGCAAATTTGTTTTACCTTTACTTGTAAACTTTTTTAATATTATACTTCAAGACATGTGTTTGGATTACTCAGCTGACAGGTGCTTCTGCTGTCACTCATAGGCTGTTAGGCATCACTAAAGCACAGACCAACATGCTTTCAGATCAGGCTGGATGACTGGACTATGCACCAGTGTCACCAGGCCATCAGATACTTCCAGCAAAGACACCTGTCAGCTAATAATCCTGCTACCATGTTTGCAAGAATATCTTAAAAGAAAGCATTTAGAAACTGACAGATACCATGTGACACAGTACCCCAAGAACAAAACAAGAGGGCCAAGATGGCCCTGAATTGCTCACCTGAGAAATATTGCTTTCATTGCCTTTTTAGGCTTTTACAACATAGTCATACTGAATACAAAATCCTTGCAGAAGAACAGCAATATAATCTTAATTCTACATAAAAAGTTTACATGTTCACAGTTGTCATAAAAACCAAATTTTACCCTAGCGTGGGATCATTTTTGACCCCAGGGCCATGATTTAAAAACTTGGTTCAGGTCCACACGGGCATGTTACATATCAAATATCTAAACCCATGATCTTGTGGTTTCTGAAAAGGATATCTTTTAAAAATCTTTCGTATGTTAGTCTATGTAAAATCAAGTGACCCCTGGAGCGGGGCCAGTTTTGACTCCAGGACATATTTGAACGTACTTGATAGATGTCCATCAGGCAATGTCTAAGCTCCAGGCCTTGTGGTTTCTAAGAAGAAGATTTTTCTATTTTTTCCTATTATAACTATATAAGCCTATGTAAAATCAAGTGACCCTGGGGCAGGGCCAATTTTGACCCCAGGGTCATGATTTGTACAATCTTGGTAGAGGTTCACCAGATAATGCTACACACCAAATTATCTAAGCTCTAGGCCTGGCAGTTTTGCAGATGATTTTCAAAGTTTGCATTTTTAAAATCTATTTTTAGCTCCTGTGACCTACTTTTTTAAGCAATCAAAATAATTTGAGCAACTTTGATAGATGATTCCTTGAAGTTTGGTCAAAATCCATTCAGCAGTTTAGGAGGAGATGTTTAAAGGAAATTGTTGACGCACGGACAGACGCCGGACAAAAGGTGATCACAATAGCTTACCGTGAGCATGTTGTGCTCGAGTGAGTTTAAAGGAATACCAGTAGTAGAAGCTTTTTTGAAAAAGTAGGAGCCATTTCTAAACAGTAGGAAAAAGTAGGAATGCTGGAAAGCCTGCAAGCATGAAAAAAACTTGCCAACTAATCTTGTTTCATAAATTTGACTTTTATTAACAGCTTCCTGTTCTAATTAGAAATTACCTCGCAATTTACTTTTACTGGCTGCTTTATGCAGGCTATATGGAACACACACTAATAATACAACACTATATTATATTATAGTATATTAAAAAAAATTAAGATGCTTTTAAAAAAACATTTCCATTTATTATCCAATCATCAATGTGCATTTTAACAGTTCAGTTTCCACCATTAAAAAAAAAATCAAACTACCCAAAATGACCCCACAATATATATTAACTCAACTATAACAGATTTGCCAACCCTCGTAAGCAGTCTGAAATAGGGGGTGAACTGGACCAATTCATTAACTATGTATGAAGACACACATTATATGAAAATATATCTAGTAGAACAAAAATTTGTCCATTTTCACAGGAACCAGTTCCTTGGCTTGATGATGGCTTTCCTCCAGTTAAAAATCATTAACTCATTAGAAATAATACTCATAAAGCACATAATATGAAGAACCAAAATCTATTAAACATAAAACAATAAGAACAAATTTTGCCTACCTTCATAAGTGGTCTGAAATAGGGGATAACTGGACCATTTCATTAACCACGTGTGATGATCAAAAATCTATGAAAATAAAACTGCCGATCTTCATAAGTAGTCCGAAATAAGTGGAGAACTGGACATCATCATCATCATCATCATCATCATCATCATCATCTTAATTATCCAATTTTAATTATCCAGGCCTTGAATTATTCCATTTTACCAGGATTAGGCCTGGCTGTCCAGTCGGGAGCAAAGTCTCCCGACTGGATGCCTGGGGATCTTGTGGGTTGGTACAGTCCATCCGTAGAGACTCACAATCCCGTTTCACTTGGTCATCCCAAGACAGCTTTGGTCTGCCGGAGCCCTTTGACCAGTAATGCTAAGGTTACAAACCTGGGATATCCACCCTTAACTGCGCTCTACATGGCCAGACCATCTCAGCCTGTTTTTTACGGAGAATATCTGCAATGTCTCTAATGTTAAGCTAAGAGAGAAGGGTCTCAAAGGGGACATTCTTCTCAGGCTTGACCAGGCAGGTCCATCTTATCATGGCTCTGTCATTAGCTGCAGTTCCCTGAATGTGGCAGCTGATACAGCCCTGTCTCAGAACCATATAGCAAGACAGGTCTTTTATAAGAAGAGTTAATACAACCTCTGGTAGCAATTGGCAGTTGTTTGTTTGCTAGGACTCATTTTGAGATGAAATCTACTTGAGACAAATATAGTGTTGCCACATTGCATCTTCATGCCGTAGACATGTAGAACTTGATCCCTTGAAAAGTGAGGGCCCCAAGGTGGTTGGCTAGTTTTCTTAATATACTCTGTATAAAAAATAATTCAAAATTCTTCTTCTATGAAAACAATGGTTAGAACGGAATTCCTTTTGGCATGTATGGTCACCTCATTGCTGTCTACCATAATTTGCTAAGATAAAGTAACTGTGTTCTCTTGAAAAATGAGGCCCCTAGGGGTAGGGTAGTTTCCATATATAGCTCTGTAGAAAATTTCAAAGTTATTCTTCTATGCATAAAAAAAAGTCAAGGGAAAACCCTGATCAAAACACCTAGTCAGCATGTGAGATGATTGCATGGATTGTATGGAATAGTGTCTTATTGCTATTTTGTGATAAAAAAAATAGGTTACTGTTTCACTACATTGCAGCTGCAGGGAGAGGTGGATGATTGCTCATGCAAGGTGGAGAGTCTGGACTCCCTCAACAACCGTGACATCTACCCCAGACTGAGGAGCATCTTGTCCAAGGACTATTTCCGATATTATAAGGTCAGTTGTGCATCGTTTTTGAATACTTCAGAAACCTCTTTTCAGTTTTCCTGCCACATTGAATCTGTAAGTACTTAATAGATATTAAATTAAGTGAAGAATGATTTCCACAATATTCTTTGTCACGTTTGAGATATTTGAAATTTTTCATGACAGGAACTGTTGGAGGAGTTAGAATATAATATGTGTGACTGCCTTGTTTCATCAGTATAAAAGAAACAAAAGTTTAAATTAAAGCTTTGTTATCCTCAGAGTTTCAGCTGCATAAAAATGGAAAAATATTATTTTGTCCCACATGACCAGAAAGCTAAAAGAGAATGTAAATGATTGATATAAAGAAACAATTTTGTTTTTCTCTTAAACTTTGGCTCAAATATTTTACAGTGAAAAAAGCTCTGTCTTTTTCCCCACATGATGGTAACTCATAATACCAAAATGAAATCAGAATGGAACAATTACTTCAAGTGTCATAGATCTAGTAAAAATCAAACGCTACCAGAAGACATGGCAACACACCAAGTGTCATAGATTTAGTAAAAATCAAAAGTTACCAGAAGACTTGGCAATACAGTAAGTTTTATAGATTGCTCTCATTAAAAAAAAAAAAACATGTCTGCAAATCAGGATTTATTTAACAGATTAATATGAGAATAATTAGATAATTGATAGATCAAAGTAGTCAGAAAAGGAATAAAACATACATCAATATCTTTGTCAGGCCAGAAAGAAAGAAAAAGCCTATATGGGGCCATAAAAATGCATGAATTGCTGTGATAAATATCTAGTGGCTTTTAGTTTTAAGATGGTAAAGTTGCTGAGTGGTTATAGCCACAGGCATAATACTACTTTGCTGCTGGTTTGAGTTCCAGAAGAATTGCCTGGATTTTTAATTCAAGGAAGCTTTGTGGTAGGTTGCTGGTTCACCACTAGGGTCTTCTTCCACCTGTAATTAGCAAAACTGGTGTGATAATGCGTCATCACAGGTATAAATACCATCTCCGACAACTGCATCAGGGAGTCGACTCTTTGGCTCAGTGGTTAGAGCATCGGAGTTGCACGCTGGTGGACCAGGTTCTATCCTGGGCCGGGTCGCGTTTGTTACATTGGGGGGCAGTGATGGGATAATGTCAACAGCCAGACCAGAGTTACCTTACCCATATGTTTCCCTGGCCAAGTCTTGGGTCTAGACTTCTCAGAGGAGAAAGTAATGTGACGATGCATCGTCACAGGTATAAATACTATTTCTGACAACTGCGTCAGGGAATCAACTCTTTGGCTCAGTGGTTAGAGCATTGGACTTACAAGCCAGCAGACCAGGTTCGATCCTGGGTTGGGTTAAGTTTGTTACACTGGAATCTTGTCACTTAGTATATACACACCTCAGCAAAACCACATGACTATGTCATCATGACATGTGTGGCTGTCTGACCGCCCATGTCTATTGGGTTATTGTGTGGTGGTATCAGATTATGGGGGAAACTTAAGGGATATGAATTCAAATTATGGAAGTTTTCTCCATGTACCGATACCACACAATAACCCACTGGAATCTCAAAAGGATACTATATAAATATGACTTAGTCCAAACAATAGTGTTTCATTGTGATTTTAGTCACCCTGTATTACAACTATTAATTTTATTTGCACAATACAACATGAAGAAAGAGGACCCATTTCGCTGCTTTATACAGACTCTCTATCTGTGCTGAAAAAAAAAATCACAAGAATAATATTATTCAAATATACAACGATACATATATCTGAAGTCAGGGGGAAAGTTTTCTGATGAAATAATTGTTAGAGCCAGTGTTTCTTGGTATTTATATGCAAAGCTGTATTATATAAAGCATTTGACATTTGTTTTTTATTTCATATCAAATTTTACTAAATGAGTTCATGAAAATGTTATTGAGCAAGCCTCTGGCTCATATGACCTGTAGTGACAGTAAATTGCGAGTATATAACAAAAAAAAAAAAAATGAATGAATGAACAGACTGTGAACAAATTACTTTTGTAATCTAACACCAAGAAAATAGCTTCAAATAATAACTGAGAATAATGTTGTAACATGTGTATATCTCATACATTTTAAACATCATATGAATAGATATAATGAGTCAAACACATTAAATCCAGCTGTTCAAGTTCAACACACTATGCATACATATAGAATACACCCGTGTGACACGGACTGATGTAATTCAGCCTAAAAGTTATATGTAACATGTTAAATATAAGAAAATATGTGATGGTTTTACGAAACCGGAAACAGCTGATTGAGCACAATGTCATAATTATGTTAAAATTGTATCTGTGTTCCGTGTAAAGTTTCTGCCTGTCAGCATGTGACTATATGTGACACAGTGATGTACTGACGACACATTGGCATTGGATACAGCCCACCATGCTTGTGTCACTTGTGTTTGAGATACATGTCGTTCTTTGTTCTGTTATTGATCAGCAACTGGTAGTAATGAAACAATAATGAGTTTATGATTGGCTTGTGTGCCATAGAAAAGATCACATAAGCTGTTGCAATCAGAGTGTTACATTAATAAGCAAGTCACAAATTAGCAAGTCAAGTCATTAGCACGTCAAAAAGTCAACAAAAAAAAATGTGTTTCAGTAGTTTTAGATACCAGTTTATTTTGAATAGAATTTGATAAAATACTGGTAATATTGTTGGATAAATAAACACGACAATAGAGTTAAAGAAAATTGAATCATGATTCATAAATGTATGAACAGCAAATATTATCTGTACTATGGTAGATAACTCATCTCACATACAAAAAAGAGAATGAAGAAATGCCTATGTACACGTTTGTTTTTGTTTTTTTGCCATGCCCCTAGTTATTTTCATTAATTGCGAAAATGACAATACCAGATACCCAAATTCAATGCCCTGTAGCTTGCAAGATATATGTACACTATTTTCTTAGGTGGGAAAAATTATCCATGAAAATACTATGAATGAAATTGTATGACTTTTTTTAGTGAAGTTCAGAATTATGCACTCTGAACAACATTTTCTCCTTTACTGTTCCAGTATATGCTTAACGCAACACTAGGACTCTCAGTCTGTTGATTTTTATCTAAGTTATATACTACTCAAAATTTGCTAAGGATATCTTTTTGTTCATTGCATATCAGAACACTTGAATTATTTAAGGCAACTTGTAATGATTATTATTATTGCCTCAAATAATCAAATAAACCAGCTAAGAGGTATCACTCAAAATGGTGATCATCAAAAGCAAATCTATCAAATACACAAGTAAATGGGATTTCACTAAGTGATCCTTAGTAAATTTTAGTAGTATATGATAAAAACAGTTTCAGTCCATAGATATAATTGAATAATTCAAATAACATACTAAATGCAAAAATAAAAAATACTGGTACGACATACACTGTATTGAAGTTCTAGCTCAACTAGATGCTCTAATAGGAATGAAAAATGTCCATTTGTTTTACTATATCATTTTGCCATGTAAACTTTTAGAATCAGAGAATGGTAATGCTTTTGATGCAGTTTTTATACAGTCATCATGTGTTTTATATTATTATCATTTGTGTATTCTTTGATATTAAGCCTATTATCCTTGTCATACATTGTTTTGCATATTTATGAGGACATTTATGTACATATTATTATGTATTTATGCATGTACAATGCTATAGATATTACATACTTAATGCCTTACAATCTGTACCCTTGGAAATTATCAGAAAGGAGTTTTTAGTAAATCACTGCAAAAACAGTCCAGGGTGTTTGATTGCATAGCCCTGTTTATGTAATGGTTTGCATGGAATTTAAAAAGAATACATGTAGTTTTAATTAGTGTAACTTGATAGCTCACCTGAGCGCATGTTGAATGTCTGTCGTCTGTCCATCGTCCTTCGTCCACAATTAGTTATGTTTACACTCCAGCATCTTTATTTCTTAAGCAATCATCTTCAAACTTTATGGCAATGTTTATGACCATAATCTCTGTCAAGTTTGATTCTCTCAGTCAAGTTTGGCCAATTAGGTCAGGAGTTATGCCCCTTTTAATATATTAAAATGCCATATTTTATATTGTTTACACTCTAGTATCTTCATTTTTTAAGCAATCATTTTCAACTTTATGAAACATTGTGACATAATTTTACAAGTTAATTATTTGATTTCGGCATAGGTCAAGCGTATGCCCTTTAATATAAAATACAGATTCACTTTACTTGCTTTCATTTCTGATCATCTTCAAATTGATGCATGTTATCCTAATCTCAATCAAGTTTGATTATGGCTCATTTTGGCCTATTAGGTCATGAGTTATGTCCCTTTTGATACAAAAAAATGTCAGATTTCATTTTTTTTTACCCTCAAGTATCTTTATTTCTTCAGTAGTGCATGTAATGAACGCATTGATTCTCAGGTGAGCAATTATAGGGCCCTCTTGTTATTGATTTTTTGTACACTTTATTTTAAGATATGATACATTGTGTATTTACGCAGATATACAATATTCTAAAGTCTGCATGTACGTAAGAGAGAAATCAATTTTGGTTTTTGTTTGTATCATATAAGTACAATGCAGTAGATGGATATACATGATAGTATTACTGTTAATTATGAAATATTCATGCCAGTAGTGATCAGCAATTATCAAGTTATATTTACCACTTGAAAGTTACAATGTTTCTTTGATGCTGGAAGGAATATCCTAATATTGGAGAATGGTATCTAGATTGCTAATGGTTATCAACTCTTTACCTTCTATAGTTTCATTTCATGCATTTGCAAATAGAACAAAACCTGACAATGGTCTCCTCTATTTTCTCATACATTATTGTAGCTAAGAATCTAACCAGTCTGCATGTCAAAGAAAAATCCATTGTTTCATGAATCATTTTGGGCCTCCGTGGCCAAGAGGGTAAAGTTTCTTACTTAACACTCACTCAGCCCCTCACCACGTGGGTTCGAATCCAGCTGGCTTGCGGTAGGTCGGGGTCTTCCTCCACCTGTAATTAGCTGGACGTCGATATATGACTGAAATACTGTTTAAGCGACGGTAAACTCAAATAGTCAAGTCATGAATCATTTTAAGATAGTAAATTAATATTCATCCAGTCATAAGGCATGAATATTCACGAGGTACAAGGGTTCTGCCCTTTTTCCTCAGCAGTACATGTATAGCCAGATTGATCCCAGGTTGGTCCCACTTTGTGTGTGACAGGGTATTTTGTCAACCATTCAGACATGCAGGTATTCTTTTGTTTTCTCTCACATCACGGGGCATGTGAATGTCATCATTTAAGACCATTGAAGATCTTTTATAAGTGAGGTAGCTTTTGGTCCAGTCATAATATAAATAAATATTTCAATTTTGGGAAGGTTCCAAATCAAAAAGTTGTTAATGATGGCATTAATCATGAGGCTTGTTATAGTATTATGGTTGTTGCTTTTCATTGTAATTTAACTTAAATAACAAATGTTATTAAAGAATCTGCCAAAAAAACAAAAAAAACAACTTGTTACAGATTTGTGATACACTACTCACACAAAATAAACACTACTTAAAGCTTTGTTATGCATTTCCTAATGAAGAACTCATCTAAATGTAGTTCTAGTGCCAGTGACTACACACTAGGATTCTGGGACCCATTTCACTAAACTTTGTATGAACAAATTTGATCTGAGTCACAAAAAAATGTGGACCGTCCCTGGTGGCTGAGTGGGTTAGAGCATCCGCCTCGGGAGTGGGAGGTCGTGGATTCGATCCCAGACCCCAACATACCAAAGTTGTAAAAAATGGTACTGTTATTGCTCCCTTGCTTGGCCCTCAGCATATAAGGGTAGTTGCAAGACTGGTTGGCCCAGTATCAGGATAATGTGACTGGTTGTGGAATCATGCCACATGTCTACAGCGTTATACTGCAGTGTGGCAGCACTATATCTGTCTCAAGTAGATATCATCTCCAAATGACTGAAATATTGTTGTTGGGACGTTAAACCCAACATACAAACAAACAAAAAATGCTGACTTTCATAGTGTCTACCAAATTCATTTTTGCACAATAAAACACAAAGAAATGTGACTCATTTCATTGCATTATATGAAATGAAACATTGTTTATGAATAAAGTCACAAGAATTATGTGTAGGAAGTTTAAGTAAAGTGGTTCCCATACGTCATTTCAGCACAAGGTTAAGTATTCATTTACCAACATTAAATGATATATTAAACAATGGTGTGTTTTTTTTTCCATGCAGACTACTGCAGTGTAGAATCTAAGCTACAAGAGGTATCTGATCTGGACTTCCTCTGTTTGCTATATATGTATAACGGGCTAATTACAATGTAATGCGGTAACTAGGTGTAGATCCATGTAACAGCTGTATAATAGATCTATTCTGTTCTGGTATACCTTGTACTAGTTACAGTAGTTCACAATATGAGACCTCATCCTCATCTTATTTGTGCAGATTGTGAAAATTGATTTTCTTACAAACACTTGTCTTGATATTTAAATGAGTGTCACTGATTTTCTGAAAAGGAAAGAGATGAGGAAACAAACACTGTTAATTGATATCAGAGACTATCTGAGGTAGTTTAGCCAAGTATTGGCATTTTCTCTGGGAAAATACATTCAGATTTTCCTCTTTGATAGATTTTGTTGTACGTGTTGGTCTAAAATGATCATGTTTTGTTTGAGAACCATTTTATTTAGGGTTTAATTATAAGTTAAATCAAATTAAAAACATATATGTAGCCAAATACAATGTACAGAGTTTTTTATGCCCCTACCAAAAATGGAAGGGGGGCCATATAGATTTGCCTTTGTCCGTCCGTCCGTTCCAAAACTTTGTGACACGCATTAATTCCAAAAGTGTTTGTACTTCAGACTTGAAACTTTATGGCTATATTATTCAGGACATTAACTTGCACACCTGGGTATTGTCATGGAAACTGCCATTAAGTTGACAGAGTTATGGGCCTTTGTTTTTGAAAAATACAGAATTTTATGCTTGTGACACACGTAACTCTGAAATTATGAATTAAAAAAAAAAAAAGTGAGGCATATAGATTTGTCAGGTAATTCTGAAGTTATTAGTGCTACAGACTATAAACTTCATGGATATATTACTCAGGACATGACTTGCACACCTGGATGTTGGCCTATGTTTTGGAAAATAAATGCGACGGGTGGGGACATCTGTGTCCTCTGTCCTCTTCTAGTTCATTTTATCCCACTTTAAATAAGTTTTCTCCAATAATTTCCCAATTTGAAAGCCAAAAGCAAATTTGAAAAAAGGAAAAGTAAACAGCATCTCTGATAAACATGAACAAGGACGCAGATGATGACGTGTGAACACTTTAATGAAGTTCTATACTGAGGGCCAAGATGAAATCCATCCAGTACCCAGATGGTCCAGTATGACATGACCTTCTCATTAGACCTAACTCCTCGTCTAATTGCCAGTCTCAAACTCTGTAACCGGATTAGAGCTGTCAGAACAGAGCCATCTCCAATGCCATTGTTGCATTCCAGAATATTGATGGAAACATTTGCATCCTTTAGACTCCCACAATGGCTGTTTTTCTTGCATTTTATGAGTAGATTTGACTGTCAGTCTGTCTGTGTCTTTAACCTGTTTAGTTAACCCATACCATGCTAAATTTCTTAATTGGACTTGCCCTTTCTTCATTAATGGCTCTACCATTAGGTTTTTATGTGGGTGCTTGCTGAAAATTTATTGACTGTATAGCAAACAGTACAGACCATGACCAGACTGCATGAATGTGCTGGCTGATCTTGGTCTGCTCTGGATGTAAAGGTCTGGATCTCCATGAGCTCATTAAAATAGATTAGTGTATTGACTTACTGTTCAAGAACTTATTAGTAGTTGATGGCTTTGGTAATTATGAATTGCTGCAAGTGTTGAAATTATCGATGAATTGCTTCAATATTGCTATTTCGCAGGTAACTTTATGTTTACATAGCAGTGCCAATACTAATTCTTGGTATGTGTCTAGAATGTTCTTTCAATTATAAGTATGCAGCTATGCCTAGTTTATTTCAATCAGATAGATTAAGACCTCATTGAGAGGGGTTTTATTGTCTTCAAGGGCTTGTTTCTCTATCAGCATAATAGAAGTCATAAAGATAAAGCACTTCCAATATCAATATACTGGTCCAATCCAGGAACCTTTGAGAGGCGTTTTATTGTAAGGGCTTGTTTCCCTATCAACATAAATGAAATCTTAAAGACAATTCTATTCCAATTATATAACAGTACCGTATCAGTAATCTTTCTTATCCAGGAATCTATGAGGAGGTGTGTAATGTTTTCCTGCTAATATAGACCATTTTGCTAGAGGTTTGTTAATACATATGTACTTGGTAAAATTTGTAGATTTAAACTGACCAGTCAGTGACTGGTTCAAAATCTCAAAACAGAACAATGTAGGAATGTTACACCAGTATATAGATTAGGTGTTGGGGGAGTGCTCATTGAGTTACGTTCATTTCTTATTTCACATTTAAATTTTCTATAAAGGAAGAAAGTTTTAAACACAATCTACTAGTATCAGCCATATTGGAGGAAAGATTATTTTATATATGCTGCTTTGTTCTGTTTCATTATAATCCCACTGTCATTGTAGATCAATTCCCAACCATAAATATCAATTTGACAATATTCTGTGTATTTTCAAGGCGTTTGATTTGTTTTCAGGTGAACCTGGACAAAGACTGTCCCTTCTGGCCGGACGACAGCCGGTGTGCCATGAGGAACTGTGCTGTAGACATATGTCCGGAGGTGGGTCACATTCCACCTGTTAACAAACTGTCTGGAACTATGGTTTATTATCTGAACTCATAATATTCATACCATGTTGTAACCTAATGCTGTTTTGATTTACATATGTTGTAGGATGTAAACTTACTTGTATTGAAATAAAATGGACTTTCAGATTTGATTTTTTTTTTGGTTCTAAATCACTTTTATCAATTGCTTTGTTTACCAGTCCATTTATTTATTTGAAAAATGTGTATGGTATTAACCCTTTCCCTCATATAGACTCATTTTGACGCACTCAATAGGTACCACATAAAGCCTGATCTGCAGAAAACCACAGTTAAACCTTACCAAATTTAATTACAAAATCCTCATTTCCAGACCACTGAGGAGCAGCGAACAGCATAAAACCTGATCAGCCTGCGAGTAACTCGCAGGTTGATCTGGTTTTATGCTGTTCGCATATAGGTCTTTTCATGGTTTCCTCTATGAGGGAAAGGGTTAACTTTTAATTTGTATAAGCCAAATATAGTCAATCTCCATGATACCAGTGGCTCCATGGTACCAGTGTACTTTCAAAGTCTTGCGATATTTTTGTCACAGCACCACTTGCCAATTGTTTATTTGTACATATTTTAGTAGCCTCTGCCTTTCAACCGTAAAAATAAAACTTGCCGAAATGGAGAAGTTTCTGGTGAGTTGTTGCAGTAAACAATGAAAACTATCATTTAATTTTCAATGCATTTGTTATGTACACCAGTACCATGGGGGACCATGCTAAATATATTTAAGTTAGATTAAGAAGTTAAGATATTGTGAATGTTTAGTCCACAGATTCAGGTCAGGATAGTTATACTGAAATTGAACAAGCGGTGACATCACTCCAGTTTAATGATCATAGGAGATAAGAAAAGCAGTGTTCCTCAATTCTCATTTGAGATTTTTTACATGTATATATGCCATATAGATTTTCTACATGTAAATATGTGCCATACAGTACATACCATTATACAGGCTTATTTCAGCTGGTATTCAGCTATATTCCAAATGAAACGTCCCATTTTGTATACCAAAGTAAAAAAAAAGGGCAAAGTTTTCCACAAAGGTAATGCATAGATAGCATTCATTCTCTAGATTTTATGTAATTTCACGACTATTTTTTCCCATTTTCTTTGCTTGAAACTTTCCCACTTTGAAAAGTAAGGGTTATTCTCCCAAAGCAGCTATCAAAACCCTTGATATAGTACATGATTGATTTCAGGAAAAGCTACCTAACGCACTGAAAGGTGATAATGGCCAAGAGAACAAAGTAAGTAACAACCTTCCCAATGTTTATATGTAAATTGTTAAGATGTGTGTGGAGGAAGTTAATAATCACTTTTATAAATATCTTAAAACATGACTTTGGGCTAGTCTCACTTTCATTAACTTATATATTTTCCTCTTTTTTGTCTTCTTTTGTATTTATTAAAATGATAAATGGTTGTGGAAAAAGTCACATGTTAAAAAAAAACCATATCTGTTGTATGTGGATTTGACAATTGAGATTGATTAATCGGAGATTTCAAACTCAGTAATTGAGTTTATTTCTCCAATAGTTTGAGAGTGATTTCATTTCTGTGGAATGCATGACTGACTTCGCTGGTTGCCTTCAGCCAGATTAGTCAGGATTTGAAATATGGACAAGCTGCAGTTGTCAAACTTATGCATGCTCTATCTCCATTCAACTGAGTGTCTGAGTAATAATTTACTTTTACGAGTGTAATAAAGTCATACATTCATTAATTTCTCTGAATCTAATTTTTTGTTGTTGTTAGGAGAGTTGATTTGTTACTTTATTTAGGAAAAATTAGGGCGGTAAGTCCAGAATTTGGAAAATATAAGATATAAAAGTGTTATAAATAATCAATATAATGGTAGAATTCTGTTAATTACCCCATGTTCTAACAAAAGCAGATTGCTGAATTGATGTTGTAATATAGATTAAGAACTTTACAAAAAAAAAGAGGTGATTTTTTGGAAGATATAGCATCTGAGCTGGAGAGGTAAATTTTGTGTCACCAGAAGCAAATTCAACAATTCAAGTGCTTGGAACGACTGCAAGCACTCCCTATCTGAACTCAAGTGTTCCTCATAGTGCTTACTTACACTCAATGTCATACTGTTTAGGTGTTATGCCAACCTCAACATATGGCATCTCCTCTATCCCTACTTAAAATACAGCTTGCATAAAATTGGGTCTCAAGTCCACCATGCAGGGCTGGCTCTCCTTCAATAGGACATTTTCAACTATCTGGCACTCACAATGGGGCGCTCGCTTTGTTGAATACGCTACTGCTGTAAGCAGAGGTGACACTTAAGGATCACTTTTCCATTGTCTGTCTGTCATGCGTTTTTTCCATCAGGCTTAAGCAGGTGACACATGTGTTCCAAAGAACACTCATGTTATCATATTCATGAAAATAAGTGGTTAAAGTCTTTCTAGGGAAGAGTGATAAACTCATTTTTTTAGATTAGTGATTTATAAAATATTTATGAGAATGAGTGATAAAATCATACTCATGGTGTGATAGTCAAATTAATAAAATGTGTTGTAGTGGAAATATTGTTTTAGTAAGGTATTTCTCTCATTTCTTTGAACATTAAAAAATAAAAAATAAATAAATCTTAGATCTGTTGTGCTATTCTAATAAATTATATAAAATAAAACCCTCAGGGCTCTCTGAAAAAAAGTTGCAAAGAAAAGTAAAAAAAACACTTGCATAATGAATTGCTACTTAAAAGATCTAAAATTGATTATGGAGGACAGAGGTCTGTTTCACTAAACTTTGTATTAAAAAAAATGATTGTAGTCATATGTATGTTGTCCAACATTGTGTCTACAAATTTCTTAATTTTGCATGATAATATAGAAAGAAAATTGCCAAATATCATTGAATCATATAAACATATCACTTTTTGTGAAGAACAATCACAAGAATAAAACTATTTTACATCTGTGATTTTATGTCAATACAAAGATTTTCATACAAAATTTGGTGAAGCTGGATCCAGTTTTGTTGCTGAAAACATGTTGCAGATAACAAAGGTATAATTTTATTTCCTGCAGTACAAGGCCAGTAGCCAGGAGAAAGAGGATTGCTCTGCGGATGACCTGGGTTACCTCAACACCACCATCAGGTTTGTATCCCACCTGCATTCTTCCCCACCCTTGTACACTGGGGATAATTCCTGTCCCACCCTTTACCGCTGCCCTGCCTTTGTACAGTGGGAATTACCCCTGCTCCATACTTTATCCATGACCTTCCCTTGTACTTTGGGGTTTACCCTGTCTGTGTAGAGAGAAGTGCAAAGGGCATGGTAATTATTTAGTTCAATTTTTTGATAGTATAGTATGATGATGTCAATGATTCATGAATTGTGCCAATGCTTCATTGCACTCTTCCTAACTGGTATGTTTTTGGATTTCAGTGAAGCAAGTGAGATGGCCTTTAAAAACTGGACCAAATATGATGACGCTCAGGAGACTTTTTGTGAAGTAGATGGTTGGTACCCTCTCACTTCTTGTCTAATCATTTTTTCTTCCTCTCTCTTCTTTAAGTCTCTTTCTTGCTTCCTCCTCTCCCTTCCTTTTTCCTCTCTCTCTCTCCTTTGGTCTCTCTCTCACTCTTCCTTCTCACTCTCCTTCACTTTTCTTTTCTCTCTTTTTCTGTCCTCACTTTCTCTCTGTCTCTTTCAGTCATAATAGATACAATGACCTGATATTGATGTTCAATTCTCTCAGAAATATTTTAATATAATGTGTTAAGTTTCTACCTTACTTTGTTATAAGTAGTCTTTAGAACCCTTTTTCTGTTTAACAAGTCCTCAAGAGAGATACTTGGACTGATATCAAAGTTCTAAAGAGAGATCATGTCACAAACTTATTGATCATTACATAATATGTCTGGAAACTTGTGAATTTGTTTTCCTTAAGTTTTACTAAATCACAAAACAAAAAAATGAATAAGTTGATAACTGCTAAGTTAATGGATAGTTCCCTGACCCTAACTTATATTTTAATAAAAATAGGTTTGGCCACAAACAGTGACATACTCCTTTGTTAACATCATGTTTTGGGGCAAAATCTGACTGTAATCTATTTTAAGATATGCTAATAGGTGGGACATGAACTATGCAGTTAAGAATATGGTAAGATATACTTTCAGAAAATCTCAATACTTTAAAATGTGAATTTAATCTACTATCGGTCTTCACCTGGTTATTATCCTGTTGGGACCTATTATCATGGGTCTAAACCTTTCAGCAGCTACTTTAAGAAGTGAATTATATTTTACATCAAGGAAGAATAAAGGATAATTAAATATAAAGATAATCCAATGTTAATAACTGCAGAAAATATTGATTGTATTATCTTAAACTGGTTAAAAATGCCCTTAAATGAAATAGGGGGTGCCTCCATTTATTTGTCTCAAAGTACCCAATTATCATGGTACAGCATATTTCTTTCTCGAAATTAATGGCAAAACATTTTTCTGTAAAAACAATACTCTTCCACTGCCAAATAATAGATGCTTTAGTTTAAACTTATTTATTTTACTTCAATTGGGAAACAAGTTCTTACAACTTATACTAATTATCACAATGATTTCTGGGTTGGACCAGTACTTTATGCCTTGGAAGGTTATGAAGAATTCTTGCTTCCAACGGGGTTCAAACCCACAGTCTTTGGATCCGTAATCGGATACGTTACCACTGGACCACAGTCGCCCTTCAGAAGATGCTTTCAAAGTTTCTTTTCATTTTCTAGGGTCTTTTTCTAGGTAGGGTTAGCAAACTTCTAAATTTATATCATATTTTCAAAAAAAAAAAAAAAATAATTTTGGTAAGTCATGTCATGCCAACCAAAGTTTACAAACCTGGTTTATTTTGTTGTGATCATAGTTGTGGTACAAGTTTTAGTTATTTTAGGCCCTCAACATGTCTGATATTGGAAACCCTTGATAATAGGTCTTGCAGTGTACTATTTCTTTTATATTCTAACTGTCTGTAGGATACAACGAAATTTGTAAACCTTCGAAAGAATGTGCCAAAGTCAGGGAAAGTTTAAGATTTTGGTATATATTAATTTTTGTATGTATGAATGTCCAAAAAATGTTAGGTCTATGAGTACAGTTAACTGTCACCTGCTTCTAACTCTACTAGAACTTCCTGTTGGAAAAGCACATGATCATGATATAAGAAGTAAACATCCTAGGTGCTCAAACCAAAAAAGGAAGAAAAAAAAAGTAAAAAGAGTCAGTGGCAGTGATAGAATCACAAATACATATCTAAAACATCAATATCATACATTTACTTTACCATATGTTGACATGTATAATGAATAATGAAGATAATTTTGAAACAAGATTCAACAATTTGATAATCTTGCTTTTGTGGTTGCCATGGTAACAGATGACAGTTCCCCAGACGTGAAGTATGTGGACTTGCTACTGAACACGGAGAGGTACACTGGCTACAAGGGAGAGTCCCCCCACCGCATCTGGAACAGTATCTACAAAGAAAACTGCTTTAAGTAAGTCCCCAGGCTTGTACCTGCTGTCTCAGTTCAAGCCATTTCGGTTTGCTACTTTTGTTTTAGTATAATTTTGGTATTTTTGATATTGATATAACTATGGCAATGTTCTCAAAATCAATCAGTCAGCTGTCTATGTTTACCCTGCATTGAACACCAGCAATTTCCTGTTACTGGAGTTTTATTTCCTGGTATTTAAAATGGCAAATTGATTTTCCTTCAAATGAAATATTATGGTTCTAGATTTAGCAGTTTGATGTTGAATTGTGTGGTAAAGGATTCATGCTATATTTATCTGTTTAAAATTTGCTCAAAATTGCCACACACTGAGAATTTTTAGCAAAACTATTCTGATTTATTGAAATCAATCTGGACGGGGTTGCAGTTTTTCAATAAATTTGTTCCAAGTTGCAGATAAGAGCAATGTTAAATAATCTGCAGCCATTTTACAAACTTAGGATTGGGAACAAAAATTGCAGGTTAGAAGCCATTGTCAGTGCTTGTATATTTAAAAGATTATGATGACAGAAATGGATGTCATCATATAAGATACAGTTAAGTTAGAATTAATGTTTTCTTTATAACTATTAACTACACATTCTTACAGAATTATGTAATATATTTAAAAGCCTATAAATTTCATCAGTAGATGTGTTGAATGTCTTTGATGCACAGAAGAAATCTAAGGAGAATCAAAATTGTATCACATTATGAAAAACAACCTGCATCAGGCCTTTTCATTGAAGGTAGGGAAGGATCTTGATACATGTACCAATTTTTTTTTTGTGTTCGGATAAAGGTTTCCTTGTGTTTGGGGAAAGAAATATCTAGGGGTAAATAGAAATTTTGGGGAAAACTGCATGCGTTAAGGAATTTTAAGAGGGGAAGAGTTCTTTGAATGGTCCTTAAAGGGAAAAAGCTCTGTTTATGATGTACAATACATGTAAACTTACTGGCTCGTCAAAGCAACATGATCTTGTCAATTGATACATAGAGGGACAACCTCTCATAAGTAAACTTCATACATTTCAGGCCAGAGAATGTTGGATACAGCCCCCATTCCCTTTCAGGTAAGGATGTTACTCAATCAGCCTGTAGACGGGACAGAGTTGTCCGGAGCTTAGCTGTTACAGCTTGCTAGGCAGGCTGGCTCCCTGTAGCTTAATTCTTGAGTTGTTTCCTGGCAATGATACCTACCAGTTAGTCAATCACTTGATACAAAAGAGATTTGATTGTCCAATTCTGTTTGTCCATGGATTTCTGTGCAGTATAAATAATAGGCAAAATGAGAACTCCAGCTGTGACTGTTTATATTTGTTCTATGTTTTAAAGTTTTGTTTGGAATATTTAAGTAGTGGGCACATACTTATTGGTGGAAATGAGACACTGAATACTGGTAGATAACCAATAGATACCAGTGAGAGTTACTGCTGAGTTACAGATAATCAACTAGTGCCCCAAGGGACAGGTATAGTGACCAGGACTGTAATAACATGTAGATGATACAGTAAAACAAGTGAACAAAGGCCAATCAATCTGAAAATGGACCTTTGTCTGGAGGTGGCTGTTATTCAGAGGTTATATTATCTATATATCCAGTCACCGGCCTTTGCTCACAGGTTTGCTGTTACTCAGATGTAATACAGTATTGAATTTTTTTCTCTTTGATTTATCCTTTTTAATTATCTGCCATTATTAAATTCAGTAATTCATTCAGTCAAGGACATATGATGTGGCATCTTAATACGTATATTGGTGGTAATTTTATAGAACATCCATGCCAGTCAGGCTTATCAGGTTCAGGTAAATGTGCAAGAAGCTTTTGTATAAGTGTTTATTGTTGAATATAGTTCATTATTGCTATTTACTGGTTAATTATTGTTCAAAATATTTTCTTTACACTACACTGTCTTGTGACTCAGTGTTCCTTTTATCTGAAAATTTACTGTCTTTTCTCTGTGATATTGAGATCTTATTGAAACAATTTTGCATTTTTAGCTCACCTGAGCATAAAGTGTTCAAAGTGATCTATAATGGATGGTCATTAGCTGTCATCCAGCTTTTGTCATTCATCCATCGTTAACACTTATAATTACGTCTTTTCCTAAACCCCAGGACCACTTTTGATAAATTTTACAGAGATGTTTCTTGGGTGGAGCCCTTTCAAATTTGTTCTAAGAATTTGCTTTCATGCAGGAATCTGGTTGCGAGGCAGCAGATATATGAATCAGATGAAAATTTAAAAATCATTTCTGAAAAACTAAATTTCAAAATATTTTGCGAAATGCTTTGCTTGAGTTATCCTGTTATCCTGTTCCAAGATTTTTCAAATTTTCTGATCCTTCTAGAGGCAGGGCTAGTTCGCCCCCCCAAAAAAACTTTAAAAAATCTTCTCCAAAAGTACTTGTCATAGTTAAAAAAAAAATTTGAACAGGTTTTCATCGGCTGATTAAAATCAGGATTATTCAAATGAAGCCCATAAAAAAAAAAAAAACTCTGTAAAAAAAACAATTTTTAAACGCTCGTCAAATGATGGGACTGTTGGTTTGTCTTTCCGTCTGTCTATTCATCTGTCTGTCCCCTTGTCTGAAGATATTTTACGTCCATACTATTTTTTTTAAAGGCTTTATTTATTGAATGTGTATTTTGTATGCAAGTATATAATATCAAAATACAGGTTATGTTCAATTTTGGTTACAACCCACAGAGTTATGCACCCTTTATAAGCCAGTTTTATGTAAAATGGCCGTTTACACGCAATAACATTTGAAAGAAATGATGTATTTAATTCATACTGTGTACCTGTATGCAAGTATATAATATCAAAATACAGGTCAGGTTTGATTTTGATTACAATCTACAGATTTATGATAGAGTTTATTGATAAGTTTATTTATCTTCTGTTATTTATAAAAGAATTAGATATTGTTGTCATCAAAACTTTTTTTTTCCTCACATTTGCGAAATATCATCATCCATGACATTTGCAAAACTGCTTTTCTATATTAAAAACGGTACTTTGTACTATGATATCGTCACATGAATTTGCCTTCTGGCATATAATGCAACTCCTCAGTGGCTCTCTTGTTAGGCATTTTATATTAACCCTTTCCCTCATATAGACTCATTTTGACGCACTCAGTAGGTACCACATAAAGCCTGATCTGCAGAAAACCACAGTTAAACCTTACCAAATTTAATTACAAAATCCTCATTCCCAGACCACTGAGGAGCAGCGAACAGCATAAAACCTGATCAGCCTGCGAGTTACTCGCAGGCTGATCTGGTTTTATGCTGTTCGCATAGGTCTTTTCATGGTTTCCTCTATTAGGGAAAGGGTTAATGAGTATTTTAGATAGTTGTTGCTTATCTTAGTAGTGAGCCATGTAACTTTTTTCAAATATTTGTTTTCATTTTTTCAAATGACTTTCATCATTTAAATATTTGAAACAAACTGTCTCTTATACCCTACCCCTTGTGAGTTTGTGTCCAAGTATGGTCACATTGATTTTTGTGTCAGCTGCATAGCATGGCAGACACATAGGGATCACTTTGTTTGTCGTGGTCAGCATTGGCAGCATTTTTTCCACACTTTCTTATCCGGAGCCTTACTTCAACACTATTGCATGGATTCAATTCAAATTTGGAGCATGGATACCTTATTAGTGGGCAAATCCATAACTCTAGCTTATCTCATTCTTGAATTATCCCTCAAAGACGTCTTTTTGAGGTTAAAGTATCTCATTATAAAAATCATGTTGATGAATTCTTATTGTGTTTATCTTATTCCTTTATCTCATGCAAATTGCTTTCTTTGTGTTGTGGTTCTCATTCTTTCTTTCCCTTTCCTCTCTCTCTCTCTCTGAAATGTTTATCCACTCTCTTCTTTCTCTCTCAATTTCTCTCTGTGTTTTGGCTCTCTCGGTCTCTTTCATCTGTATGCACTACATTACACAAGTGTGTAGGACAATCTAGGACTGTACTGTTGTATGACATGTTACACTTGTTCTGTCTGTAGTGTTTCCTGCTGGTGGAAGAGGTAGAGTAGACAACAGTGGTTGATGACCTTATACAGTGCAGTTCCATTATAACACGTTCCATCATAACACACCAATATATCAAAGTCCATTTAAGATTTACCTCATGAATATTTATCTACAAATGTATGACTTGATAAATATTAATTTACTGAAATTTAAATGGTATATGAAACAAAGGATTTTTCATTCCCTTGCATAGAGTACTTAGAGATCACTGTCCAGTATAGGACAGTAGCTGGAAGATAAACCCATTTTTAGAGTTATTGTGGAGCTGCTCTGTATATGTCTTTTTTATCTGTTTTATTCTTCCTTGTAACATGTCTACCATTTTTGCATACTTAAACATAAAGATTCCCATTTGTAACCACCATACACCAACACAATGTAACATATTCATAGGGAAAAACAAGTGATACAGGTGCTGGTATTTTTTATCTTGCACCTAAAATACCGATGCATAAGTATTAATATAAACACAACTTCCTGATTTGGGGGCCATAGTGGTGTATTGGGGAAGGTACTGGGTTGCCATGGTCTCTGGTTTGAGACTCTTTGTAACCTCTGCAGTTTATTTAAATCTTTTTTGAGATCTTGTTTGGGTATATTTAAGTTTCATGACGGGATATAAGCCATCTAGCTGGGTTTTTTAGCTCACCTGAGCACATGTGCTCAGGATGAGCTTTTAGGATCGATGAATGTCCGTCATCCGTCCATTGTCCGTCGTCCACAATTTGTTCGTTTGCACTCTAGCATCTTCATTTTATGAGCAATTATCTTCAAACTTTAAAACAATGTTTATAACCATAAAATCTCGGCCAAGTTCGATTATGGCTGATATCGGAACATTAGGTCAGGAGTTATGCCCCTTTTAATATTCAAAAAATGCCATATTTCAATTTGTTTACACTCTAACATCTTCATCTTTTGAGCAATCATCTTCAAACTTTATGGCAATGCTTATGACCAAAATGTCTCGATTGAGTTTGATTTTGACTGAGATCATTTGATTAGGTCAGGAGTTAAGCCCCTTTTAATATAAAAAAATGCCAGATTTCACGTTGTTTACACTCTAGCATCTTCGTCTTTTGAGCAATCATCTTCAAACTTTATTACAATGTTTATGACCATAAGGTCTCGATTGAGTTCGATTAATGCTGAGATCCATCAATTAGTTCAGAAGTTATGCCCCTTTTGATATTCAAAAAATGCCAGAAATCACTTTGTTTACACTCTAGCATCTTCATCTTTTGAGCAATCATCTTCAAACTTTATGGCAATGCTTATGACCATAAGGTCTCGATTGAGTTCGATTATGGCTGAGATTCATCAATTAGGTCTGGAGTTATGCCCCTTTTAATATTCAAAAAATGCCAGAAATCACTTTGTTTACACTCTAGCATCTTTATCTTTTGAGCAATCATCTTCAAACTTTATGGCAATGCTTATGACCATAAGGTCTGGATTTCGTTTGATTATGACTGAGATCATATTAGGTCGGAGTTAGCCCCTTTTAATATAAAAAATGCCAGATTTCACGTTGTTTACACTCTAGTGTCTTCCTTTTTTTAGCAATCATCTTCAAACTTTATGACATTGTTAATGATTATAATGTCTCGATTGAGTTCAATTTGAGGCTGAGATGGGTCATTTAGGTCAGGAGTTATGCCCCTTTTAATACAAAAAATGCAAGATTTCACATTGTTAATTCTCTACCAACTTCATTTTTTTAACAATCATTTTTAAACTTTAAGACAATGTTTATGCCCATAATGTCACAATCGGGTTCAATTATAACTGATATTGACTTGTAAATTTAGGAGTTATGCCCATTTCACCATAAAAAAAAGCCAGATTTCACTTTTACACTCAAGCATCTTTATTTCTTAAGCAATCATCTTTCTCAGGTGAGCGCCCAAGGGCCATCTTGGCCCTCTTGTTTTATTAAACATCATACTATGAAAACATTATACATACATGTATTTTGCGCATTTATCTTGTTATTAAGAATATTCAGGCATTACAAATTCTAAATCGATTGCACATTTAATGATGTATTTTGGAATATTTTCTCAAATGTTTTTTCACATTTAAAGTTTCGGTAGGTCAGATCACTAGTTACAGGTATAGTTTTGTTATGACACACATATTTCATCTGTACTAGACTTATAAAGCAAGTATATGCTGATTTATTTTTTCTATTTCTATAAAAAGTATGTGATAGCTAGAAATGAAAGCAGCACCAATGGACTGAGATAGCAGCATAGTTAAAATCCATTATTTTGTTTCATTCTCGTTATGTTAAATATAAATGAGTCTCATTTATCAAAATTAGAAAGTGCATTGATAAACTTATGCCCTTAAGTGTTTTTAAGATAATCATAAAGATACATACAAAATTTCACATATCTTAGAATATAATTAAATATATGTAGATATGATATATGGTACTTCAGTTGTCTAGAGTGTTGCCCTTAGATACGGTACATAATTTATACTCAAGATCGGGAATGGATTTTTTCTGGTGCTTTGTTAATTTTTGCTTCATTGTTTATTTTATTTATCTATTTTGTATCCTTGGTTACAGAGTATCCCATGGAAGGTAAATTTGAATTGTTATCTGTGTATTGTTGCTAACTGATGTTTCACAATCTGTTTGCATTGTGCTAGATTACTATCCTTATAGCCTGGAACTGGCCGTCACCTTCAAATGATTTATTTTAATTCAACCTTTTTTTTTTCTTTTTCATCTTAGGAAACAAGTTTGTACAACTTATACTAATCACTCTCAGCAGTTCCTGGGTTGGACCAGTACTTTGTGCCTGGGAAAATCATGAAAAATCCTTGGTGTAAAATTCCTTAAATTTTCATTCACCCTGCCTAGCCATTCAAAAATTTTAGATACTGAAATCAAGAAATTACAAAGAGTTGTTCTTATTTTTCAGCAAGTAAGTAGAATTTTACATCCTTGATTAACCGGGAGTATTTTTTTTAACTTACAGTTTCCCAATCTGTCTCTTCAATGTATCACAATGTAGTCTGCACAGGGACTGGGATTAGACTTGAATTTGGCACATTGCTTGAAAAATCCTCTGGTTATCACAGTACTATATGTAGCAGATTTAGTAATACAGTGAGATTTGATAACATAAGAACCATAACTCTATGTGGACCTTTTTTTATTATCTCCCTTTATTTAATTTTACAATTAATTTCTGTCTAGAGAATGGCCAAGATCCATAATATACCTTTCCAATAGTAATAGATGTATGCAAATTAGATTATCAGATTATCCAATAGCTATAACATAATAGCATGACTTAAAGCTAGATAATTTCATGAAAACAAATAGACTTACTTATCAGTAGGACCAATAGATTCATTCTTGCTTTATTTCAATTTTTTTTTTTAGTTTAGTTTGAATATAAACATGTTTTTCAAGAATTTGATTTATAAATTCTGTTGAAATTACTAAAACTTTAAAATTCATATTCTAACACCATGTAAGTGTAGCATTAAAAATCTTTATAATTAGTTTAATAAATCTTAAAATTCATATGAAACAATATGCATGAAAGTAGGAATGTAAATATTCATATTTAAAATATTGCATATTCATAATTGGTAAAATGACATCATGATAGACATGCATATTCATGACCAGTTCCAGACATATCAGGCTTGTTACTTGTGGTTGTAGTGTTTGTTGATTGGTTAATACTGTAAATCATTACTTTCCTTTGGATTAATTTTCATTTGTTTCTGATAATTAGAAAAAAATAATATCCTCACAAATTGTATGTGATTAGTTTAGACATAATGGTTTCTTGAACACAAGTAAACACACTTATAGCCATAACATTGCCTTTAATCAGGGCATTTTACTGAGGATTAGAAAGGGCTTCATGACTTAAATGGGGTGGGGTGGGCTGAATTCGAGGTCAGTTAGTAATTTTGGGCAAAAATGTATACATTTCAATAGATTTTCACTGACATTGAAAGACATTGATGAATGGCGCCTGATAAAGGTGGGAAAAAAAGCCCCTCAGCCTAACCCTTCACAGCTTGAGGGTTTGCGACAAGTTTGCCTCTTCTCGGTACTTGGAGATGAGGACACTATAGATATGTTCAGAGTGAAGTACCTGGCTTAACAGTGGCCAAACATGGAAGGAAACACTTGGGTGATAAAGGGTTCATGAGGACTTAACATAGAACCCCGGGGACTTGTGACAGCATATGCGACCAGTGCAAACCAAGTTCAGCCAGCACATCTGTGCAGTCTGATAATGGTCTGAAATGTTTGCTATTCAGTCAATTAATTTCAGCAAGCACCTTCCATAAACAAGTACTTGTCAAAAATGAAGAGAGGGAAAGTCCATTTAAGAAATTTTGCATAGTGAGGTTTAATTCAGCAAAAAGTAATGATTTTTCAGTATGTATGAATAACAAATGCTCAAGTTTAAAACTTGACTATGTGTCTCTGCAAATATTTTCTTTCCCTGATGCCTATTTTTGTGTGCAGCACCTGTTACCACCTGAATGACTAGCCTGAATTATTCAGTGTCCTGTAATAAATTAACACCCTACAGCAGGACTAAATGATTGATCATCATTATGTTTACTTAACCAACTTCACATAATTAGTGACTTCATAATGAAGAATTTTGATTTCCTACCTGCTGCATGTATAAAGAAGGACTGGCTTGAAAAAAAAAGTCAGCATAAAAAGGATTTGTGTAAAAGTGATCAGTATTTTAACCCTTTCCCTCATAGAGGAAACCATGAAAAGACCAATGCGAACAGCATAAAACCAGATCAGCCTGCGAGTAACTCGCAGGCTGATCAGGTTTTATGCTGTTCGCTGCTCCTCAGTGGTCTGGAAATGAGGATTTTGCAATTAAATTTGGTAAGGTTTAACTGGTTTTCTGCAGATCAGGCTTTATGTGGTACCTACTGAGTGTGTCAAAATGAGTCTATATGAGGGAAAGGGTTAACACTGATATTTGTCTAAAGACAATATACATGCACAGTGAATATGACTGTTGTCAAGCAATTAACACAGTTGATTAATTATGATAATCAGTAATGTATGTTATGTATACATTATTTATACCCTCTAATTAACTTCTGCAAGCATGGACCAGTTATGATTTGTAAGGTGGGATATACCACATGTTTGGGAGGAATTTATGATTTATAAATTTTTAGGGTTATAGACTGTATCCCACTTAAATATGCACTGAATATTTTGGTCTGATATAAATTAATTAGAGTAATAATCATAAGCATTATGTTTTCAACTTACATAGATTTGTAGCATCATATATATCATATATTTTCAAAGTTTAAGCATACTGAAACTACATAGATTTAGTGTACCAGTATGACATATTTTCAAAACTTCCCACCCTAGGGCACTGTGTCAGAATCCCACTATTATATGCTTGCCAAATTCTATTTCTTAGTTCACGGTACTATTTTTTTCTGTCAAATTTCCATCTGTCAGGCACGGTCTTCTGTCAAAAGGCCTCATGTATGCTCACTGCCTCGCCCTATGGCAAAACATTGATAGGTGCATTATAGTCAAGAGATTTCACCGTGTATATCCACCTGCATGGTTTTCTTCTTCACTTAGTCTCACAGTATAATAAATTGTGTGACTTTTTTCTATCAAACTTGCTAGAGTATGCTGAATGATATAATTTCCAAGCTTGGTAATTGTAAAAAATATATATTTTAAGTTAATAGTTGCCTGCATTTGTATATAATTCTATATAGCTGATCTATAATCCAAATGGAATTCAAATTATTTCAGCTTTACCATTATACTTCTTTTCAAGAGTTACTTTTGTAACAGTTTTACATTTTTTTCCAGATTTGATATACATTTTCAAATCTTAAATATACATGTATAGTATTTTTTTATATACATTTACAGCACAAGAAAAATAAATACACTGACATATGTATCTACAAAAATGGCTTAAACACTGACTACCAAATTATTTATTAACAGAAAATAATTACTTCACAATACATCTACTGCTTTTGGCCTCTAGAGTTGAGTGAAGCCTATGTTTGCCATGTTTTGCAGGTCTATGTCTGGAGAAACGAGCGTTCTACCGTCTCATCTCTGGTCTCCACACCAGCATCAACATTCACCTGTGTGCTGAGTATCTGTTCCCAGGTATGTCCTCCAGCTGTTGGGGTATCGGTATTATAGTTTCCTGATTACCTGTCTGCAATTATGCTCTCTAACAATTGGGGTATTGTAGCAAGCATTTGCCTTGTACCCCAAAATTAAGAGACTCACATCTATCCCTGGTTACACAATTGAGGGAAAACAGCAAGGTAAACCCCAAAATTCAAACATCATTGGGAATGTTTAATGAATAAACAGTACAAATCCAAGTTGTATTTTCTGGCTATTTTCTTGGAAATATGAAAGAAACATACTAAAAACCTTTATAATTATAAGTTTGTTATTACATATATTAAAAATATGATGTGTATAAAATCTCACCATTTCCTGTAATTTCCTAGCAGTCAGCTGTTTTGGTGAAGAGAAGTGGGGACCAAACCTGAAGGAGTTCCAGAAGAGGTTTGACCCAATCCATACGGCAGGGCTGGGCCCACAGAGACTTAAGAACCTGTATTTCACCTACCTGGTGGAACTAAGAGCACTCGCCAAGGCAGCTCCATACCTGGAACAGGTGAGACCTCGCAGAATTTGATTTATAAAAAAAAAGTAATTTTTTTTAAAAAAAAAATCTTGCTTTTTTTTTTTTTAATTCATGAAGTTTAGATTGTATTACAGTACACAGTATACTATTTCTGTCAGTTCTTAGGTCTTTTGTCCAGAAAACGGTCCTAGAAAGATAAATGATATAAATTTATGAAAGAAGCTAGAAAAAAAATTTTGTCTAGTGGTTCAGGGGCTTTTCACTAAATTGATAAGAACAAGTTTGATATTGGTCGTATCTTCTGTCATAAGAATATTGTCATTATAGTCTACTAATATTTTTACAATAAAAAGAAGTACCCCATTTTATTGTGATATGAAAACTCATTACTGCCTGTGAAAAAAAATCACAAAAATGAAATTACAAGGTATTTTAAATCTAAATTTTTGTACATGTATACATGTTCATGCACAAATAGTTCTTTCATCTTTTTTTTTCTGTGAAGAAATAACATTAGCATCATAGGTACCTAGTGATATCAAACCCAGTAACTTCATGTAATTATTCGACATGCGCTGCAAAATGTATTGACCATTGTTTGAAGTTTATTGATATGAAGGTTTAAATGGTATATGAAACAATGGATTTGTCTTTGCTGTGCAGACTGTGTAGAATCTGAGTTTTAATGTTGTATGAGCAAACAGGGAACACTAATGAGACAAGGAGCTGTCTGATCAGGGTCTGCTATGTTTGCCAATGAGTCAAAATGAGTCATGAAGAAGTAAAGGATTTAGTAAGTTAAACACATCACCTCACCAGTAAACATTTGGGTTCCAGTATTGGATGGTGTTATATTGGAATTTTACATTATAATTGAAATGTATTCAGTTAGATCATATATTTTGATATCTAATGATTCCAGGAAAACTTTTTCACTGGTAATGATGTGGAAGATGAGGATGTGAAGATAGGTGTCCAGAATCTACTGTCTGTGATAAAGTGAGTGTTTAATCCTGTACATCATGAATATTCAGGTTTAAATTAATGACTTAATGAATATTAATTGACTGACTTTGAAAATGAAAATTGTATATGAAACATTTTATTTTTCTAATGCCATGCAGACTAGAATCTGAGCTACAATTTTGTTGAGCAAAAGTTGAGCACTATTCAATGCGTCAGAAGAGTTATGTATAATTTCTGGAACCCTAATATTGCAAGCTCCAGACAGTGCGGGATCCAGCTGATCAAGCGTGCCTCTGTGTAAATAGACTTATTAATAATTTAATTTTTCGAGATCAGCTAGTTACATGATGCATCAAATAGCTTAGGTAAGTAGCAAATACATGTAGATATGAACTGCATAGACAGTGGTATATGTGCTACCTTATACAGGCTGTTTCCCTCTTCAAAAACCGACAGTTTTATTTTTCCCCAAAATATCTTACATATTTTCCCAATAAGGTAATTAATTTATATCTTAAAAATGAAAAGCCTTTCATCATTGTCAGAAACTCTTTAGGCTGGAAGAGCAACTATGATTTGATTGTGTTGCATGTACTGATCCAGTAGAATATCTGGCTAGTAACTTTTTGTAATGGGTGTGATGTCAAGTTGTGACAAACCAAAGTTTGTTAAAAATGGTACTGATATATCTCCCTTGTTTGGCTTTCATTGTATGAAACCAGTTCCATGACAAGGTGGCCTGGTGTCAATATGAGGTGACTGGGTGTGGTCTTATGCAGCCTGTCTTTGACATGACATTGCAGCGAGGCAGGAATAAATATGCAAACTATCCAAAAAAGACTGAAGTATTGCTTATGGGATGATAAACTCATGCAAACAAATAAACCTACAGTAAAGCAATTTCATCAAACAATTATAATATGTTTGAAAAAAGAATGAACTCAGAATGATTACATTCATTTTTAATTTTCTCTACTTTTTCTAGGGAATTTCCAGACCATTTTGATGAAAGTAAATTATTTAGAGGGAAGAAAAAAGACACAAAGCAGTTAAAAGTAGGTAGTGTGGATGGTAGCATGCTTTCTGTAACATATTTTATTTTATTTCTTTTGTATTCATTGCCATTCCTTATTCAAAATCTGATTTGATAGCAGTTGTTTTGATATTGATATCTTAACTTAAAGATCAAATTGAGAGTTTAAATATTTACTTGCTGGAAAGATGAGATAAACTGAATACCATGCATTGTAACTCTATCATTATCCAACAGCTAATACAGTGCAGTCCAGTGTTGGTCTGTAGCACTTTATTTCATGGTTTGCTTTGTTGACTTTAACCCTTTCCCTCATAATGGACACCATGAAAAGACCTATGCGAACAGCATAAAACCAGATCAGCCTGCGAGTAACTCGCAGGCTGATCAGGTTTTATGCTGTTCGCTGCTCCTCAGTGGTCTGGAAATGAGGATTTTATAATTAAATTTGGTAAGGTTTAACTGTGGTTTTCTGCAGATCAGGCTTTATGAGGTACCTATTGAGTGTGTCAAAATGAGTCTATATGAGGGAAAGGGTTAAGGAGCATTTACACATTGCAGTGATGTGGTCCAATGTAATTTGGTATCTAGACATGGATCCAAAATATAGCATGATATTGTGTAATGGAGATGAGCTGCATTTTAATTGCTAGAAAGATTAATTGAAAAAAAAATGAAATTTTAAGTGTTATATCCTGAATCCTTTTTAAGGTTTAAAAAATACTGCTCAAAGATACATGTATATATACTAGCACATTTTACCAACATCTCTAGCTCTGAACATTTTCATATGGATCTTGTTTGCAGAAAGAATTCCAGGAGCACTTCTTGAACATCACACGCATCATGGACTGTGTGGGGTGTGACAAGTGTAAACTGTGGGGCAAACTACAGGTAGGTCTCAACTGACAACTTGCATATTTATTCCATGTTGCTGGTTATAAAATAATGAAAAATATTGATAAATTATATCATATACCTTAACAGACACAAGGGAAATAACTAAATGCAAGAAAAAGCAGGGATGAGAAAATAGCATGGATGATCAGTAGAATTATTTGAACATTATGTTCACTTTTGGTTTGTCACTTGTGGAAATATTGTTTTTATGACAACTTGTCAAAAATAAGTGATCTTGAAATGAAATAGAAATCCTCATATATTTTGTGTATGTGTAAAACAATATCTAGGTAAATGGTTATACACATCTTGTCTTTTTTTTCATTTATCACCTTCAGTGGTAACTCGAGTTCTTTAAGGATTGCTATTGTTTTTAAGGGTATTTCCTTTGAAGAAATAAGATTGTGCAGGGTTTTCCTTAAGAGGCAGCTGGCAGCAGATTTGATCGCCTCATATCCTTTCCTGGCTGGCTTAAATTTGTCAAATTGTACAAAAAATGGGAATAATTCAAAGAAAATGAAAAGAAGAAAGACAAGAAAATATAGAACCACCAGACCCCCACCCTACCTCCTACAGTTTAAAATTAGCCTTCTACTCTGATTCTTAAGGAAAACCCTGTCATGATCATAGCTAGAACTGGTAAATAAGTAAGTAAAGTCTTTATATATAAAAGATTCTTTAGTACAAATAAACTATTGATTTGTTCAAAGTTTGCTAAGAGTGGACACTGCTGTCCCTAACAAGGTCTGACCATCTGTTTGTCTGCAGATCCAGGGCATGGGTACGGCCCTCAAGATCTTGTTTGCTGGGGATGGGATGGGCCCTCAGTCAACTGTGACTGCGGAGAAGAAAAACAAATTCCAGCTCAGAAGACAGGAAATTGTCGCCCTCTTTAATGCATTTGGAAGGTAAGATCCTCACTTTCTTTATGCATTTGGAAGGTAATGCCCTTGGGTTAGATTTATTTGAAGGTGCTATGATCCAGTGAGATATTGCTGGTACTCCTGACTGTAAGGTTTGAGTGGAATCGAAGCTTGCCACAATACAGTTTTTGTTTCACCTGCTGTAAGCAGAGGTGACACATAGGGATCACTTCTCCATCGTCCACCTGTCTGTCCAACACACTTTTTGCGCTTCAGCATGTGAAACATGAGTTCCAGAGAACACTCTTGTTTACTTCTCTCTCACAACCTTTGGATCCATAGGCACTGAACATTATCAACCAACTATTGTGCCTACAACTTATATTCAATTAAATCTATTTCTAAATTTTATGCTCATTAAGCCTGCGGTTGGAATAACTAAGTACCCTATGTTGTTATTTCAGGTTGTCATCCAGTATACACGCAATAGAGGACTTTCGCCGACAGCTGCGGTGACGAAGGATAAACACATTCATGGGCACGTGCTGATTATGGCCATGTGAGTTAGGCCTTAGGACAGACCTACAAATGACATTCTTCTAATGGGGAGGGAATGACAGCTTGACCACTGTTTTATGTTCCGAAATGTTGTGTAAATATAATCCAATTATTTATTGAAACAACCATTCAGTCATGTGTCCTTCACCATCTCAAATGTTCACCAATTTATTTATTACCTGTCAAATGTTTTGAGCAATTAATGATTCCCGGTAACACATGATAGGTTTGACTTGTTTTCTATATTGTCTCTATCCCATCTTATCCGGTCCAATCATGTCATGTGGCATCCTACACACACATTACATGAAGACGAGGTGGGATGCTGGGGTATTGATCATCTGTAGTTATAGCTCTAGTTCTTAGTTACTGTTATTGAAAGAATAAAATAAGATTTTTTTTTCTTTATTTCATAAGGTTGTAAAAATATACTAATCAAAGTCTATTAAAGTCATTAAAGTAAGCATGATAATAATGTGTGTATCAAACAATACATGCCATTATTGTAATTAATCAAACAAAATATATTAGGTAATGGTATACATATAGAGGTGTTTTTATTTGAAGGTATAGATTTGAAACAGGCAAAATAGACTTCTTTGATGCTTCCATACATTTTTGGGAAAAATAATTGTGAAGAAAGTAAAAAAAGAAAATGAAATCATATATATGAATGAAATATTGTAATTAAAAGATATTTAATGGTGTTCTTTGAAAATAAAATGTTGTTTTTGCGTTTTTATACCCCCCCGCAACGAAGTTAGGGGGGGGTATACTGGAATCAGGTTGTCCGTCCGTCCGTCCGTCCGTCCGTCTGTCCGTCCGTCTGTAGACACAAAATTCTGCGGACTACTCCTCCTAAACTTCTGGAAGGATTTTGATGAAACTTGCTGGCAATGATCCTTAGACATTGTATTAGCGCGTTATCTATATAGCATTGAGTTACCTCCCCTATTTACCAAGTTATGCCCCTTTGATGATTTTTGCATTACAAACTTCTGCGGACTACTCCGCCTAAACTACTGGAAGGATTTTAATGATACTTGCTGTCAATGATCCTTAGACATTGTAGCAGCGCGTTATCTATATAGCATTGAGTTACCTCCCCTATTTACCAAGTTATGCCCCTTTGATGATTTTTGCATTACAAACTTCTGCGGACTACTCCGCCTAAACTACTGGAAGGATTTTAATGATACTTGCTGTCAATGATCCTTAGACATTGTAGCAGCGCGTTATCTATATAGCATTGAGTTACCTCCCCTATTTACCAAGTTATGCCCCTTTGATGATTTTTGCATTACAAACTTCTCGGACTACTCCTTCTAAACACTGGATATAGATTGAGTTACCTCCCCTATTTACCAAGTTATGCCCCTTTGATGATTTTTGCATTACAAACTTCTGCGGACTACTCCTTCTAAACTACTGGAAGGATTTTGATGAAACTTGCTGGCAGTGATCCTTAGACATTGTATAAGCGCGTTATCTATATATCATTTGGTTACCTCCCCTATTTTCCAAGTTATGCCCCTTTGATGATTTTTGCATTACAAACTTCTGCGGACTACTCCTTCTAAACTACTGGAAGGATTTTGATGAAACTTGCTGGCATATCCTTAGACATTGTAAAGCGGTTATTATATAACATTGGTTACCTCCCTTTTTAAGATATGTCCCTTTGATGGTATTTGTTTTACAATTTTCTTCCATTGATAGATTTCAGTGAATCTTAATGATATTTATCCATAGACATACATATACCCATATGTATGTAAAACATAGGATAACTAGATTTCTAGGTAGTTGGCACATATGTCCTCTGTATATTAAGATGGAGTGTTGCATACAAGAATTCTGATTTCATGCTCCAAAGCCATGTTTGACAAAAACACTTGCGGGGGGGTATTAGTAAGCCCTTAGGCGACAGTTCTAGTTTATAATGTTTATACAATAAAACTTGACTTATCTGACCTCGCTTGGTACGACTTGACTTTGTCGGATAAAGCAGTGTGTTGGTAAAACAAGGTTCTAGCTTTTCACGGTTATATCAATGGAACTTATGGAAATTTTACCGTAATTATTTTGAGCTTAAAATACGTAAAACTTTTTATTTATGAAAATGAATGCAAGCAATAAAATGATGCTTAAAAAAGAATTAAGAGTGTTTAAAGATTAAAAACAAACAATAAAAAAAACAGTCTATTATTTTAAGATATAAGACAATAATATATGATAAATTTTACTAATACATGATTTCAATCAACTATGTTAGTTATTGTGTATCACGACAATGATAATTATGTCTTCAATCTGTCCCAAAGCGCAAACAAGTTTTAAGCTCAGTCTAGCAAGGTGAGAATGGGTGAATATAAGGACAAAGATCATTTAGATGTTGGTTAAGCTTGTGTGAAATACACACCATTTGTTAATTCTGGACCAGCAAACACTGTCAGATAACTGATACATGTCAGGTGTTGTTAAAATAAGGGTTTAAACATAAACAACATCTAAGGAAACTTTCGGTACCAGAGGACGCTATCGGATATGGCAGGTTGTCGGATAGGTCAAGGTTTACTGTAAAAGTGATGGAGGAATTCATCTTGATATGTTGTAGAACAAAATATCCATGTAAATATAATTATATGTTAAAATACACATTGCCTTCTGGCAATAAAGGGGTATGACCGAGAGTGAATTTATTCCTGTTTTGAGCTGTGGTCTTTAAATATCCTGATTAAATCATTTTTATCCTGACTAAATATTTAAAAAAAGGCACTACATTGCCTTGTACAGATCATGCAAGTACAACATTTTCAGCAACAATGAAGTAATCTATATTGAGTTCTGATATAAATCGTCTGACTGTATATTATTTAAAATGATTGGGATCAATATATTCTGTATCAATCTGCCAACAAAATAATGCTTACCTTACTTGTGTAATGTATTGCTTTATTTTGTCTAGATTTAATTAATGGACACTATGGATATCATTTGTATTGTTTCTAATGAGCAAGATTGAGTTTACCTGGTTGACATAAGTTCTGAATTTATTCCTTCAACATATATAAATTACTCTCAATTGCATGGGTGTTGTCATATTCGGTCATTTTAGTTGGAGGGAAATCTGTATTTTTGGACCGGCAACCACTGTACACCCTCACAGCAGTCAGATCAGACCAGGGACTCATTGATCAGCTATGAAGTGCATTTCCACTGTACTTCTCTGGCATCCAAATATACACCCAGGGGTTATCCTTTATTATGCTTGATAAAGTTGCATGGCATTCTTGGCTTTTGCAATTTGCTCTTTTGCCCCATAACAATTAAGATCTCATTTCACTGCATGAGCTTGTCTTTTTCTCAATGAAAGATAGGTCGAAGAAGTGCTGTTGATTAGGCATCATCAGCACTTGCATCATATGATGGTATACCAAGAGTGTAATACTGACCTCGACAGTCAATTTCTGTCTTTTATTCGCACACATTATACCTTTCTTTCAAGTATTTTGTATATACATATACAATCATTTGATTTTTACTGAAATATTACCTTCTTCCAAGGTCATTAAAGTAGGTGAAATTAAGTAAGTGAAGAGGTATTTGTGATCCATACTTTAATATATTAATTATTGATTTTTTTTCTTCACTTATGCATATCTTACTCCTTGGCAGTATTACTTTACATTGATGTGCAGATTTATGACCTTGACCTACAGTTTGCATGACCTTTGTTGAAGGTTAGTTACATGATCAGATTTAAGCAATGCCTCCACAATGAATGTATCCTGCTAACATAGGCTTCACTTTTCAGTGTGGCATTACTGCTATGGCACTTAATTTCACTCTTTAATCCCATGGTTGGTGTCCCTCTAAGTTCATCTCTGGTGCTGGCATGACTTGCAGTCCCTCTCAAATCATCTTCACTGGAGTTTATGTTGTATTTTGATGGATCTTGTCTATAGATATATTCTATCTCAATCATTGATGTGTGTTTCCAATCTCCACAAAAAAACTCATTTTAACTTTGTTATAGATAAACATACATTGTACATCATATGCATTATAACACATGGCTTTTCTTTCATATTGTTGTTTTCATCTCTTGTTAATTGATATAAAAGCTTACAGTATAGTTTTGCAATTATATAGAGTGTGATCATTGTTAAGTTTAGAACCATTTCTTCTATGAATATTTCTAAAGATGTTTGATATATTGAGAGCATTTTGTCATCTGAACCAAGTTTAATTTATGTCTGTTTAAGAGGTACATGCTCAACTTGTGCTCTGTTACACCTAGATATATATTTATTCAGATTCCATACACAGTGAAGATCCATTACATGGCTGTTTTGGGGTCATACCTAGTTATGGCATTATATTGAACCTTGTAATCATATAACACTGTTACATTGTTAGCAAATGAATCACTCTGGGTCCATGGTATGAACTGTGTTATATTTGGCATCCACATTATAATGGAGCATGTTGTAATGGATCTACACTGTACAACTTTATAATGGAGCATGTAGTAATGGATCTACACTGTACAACTTTATAATGGAACATGTAGTAATGGATCTACACTGTACAGCATTATAATGGAGCATGTAGTAATGGATATACACTGTACAGCATTATAATGGAACATGTAGTAATGGATCTACACTGTACAACTTTATAATGGAGCATGTAGTAATGGATCTACACTGTACAGCATTATAATGGAACATGTAGTAATGGATATACACTGTACAGCATTATAATGGAACATGTAGTAATGGATCTACACTGTACAACTTTATAATGGAGCATGTAGTAATGGATCTACACTGTACAGCATTATAATGGAACATGTAGTAATGGATCTACACTGTACAGCATTATAATGGAACATGTAGTAATGGATCTACACTGTACAACTTTATAATGGAACATGTAGTAATGGATCTACACTGTACAACTTTATAATGGAACATGTAGTAATGGATCTACACTGTACAACTTTATAATGGAACATGTAGTAATGGATCTACACTGTACAACTTTATAATGGAACATGTAGTAATGGATCTACACTGTACAACTTTATAATGGAACATGTAGTAATGGATCTACACTGTACAACTTTATAATGGAACATGTAGTAATGGATCTACACTGTACAACTTTATAATGGAGCATGTAGTAATGGATCTACACTGTACAACTTTATAATGGAACATGTAGTAATGGATCTACACTGTACATTATAATGGAGTGTGTTATAATGGATCTACATGTGTAATGGGATACATATGTATATAAAAAATACCTGTAAAAGAGCCATTGCCTTTTAAATGACATGCATACTATTCATTTTCATTCATTATGGATCAAGAGCGAGAATACACACCTTGTTATTTTTCACTTGTGAAGTTTGTGAATATGAAAATATTTTATTAATGGCATTTTGAAATATATATGTAGAAACTTTTATTTTATATATGTAAAATATTAATACCCTGACAATGAAACAAAAATACATTTTTCTGTTTAAAATCATATTAGAGAATGAAAACACACTATATATGTATTGCAAGTATTGTATGGATTTAGAAACCATTCTAGATATATAATTCTGTTAAATTCATGGCATAATTAACATTTTGACTTAGTTATATTTATACTGTAAAATGACCATATACATGTATGTAATTCAGGAGAGATCTTGTTGTTTTCAGGTGACACAATTATTTATTTATTTTGCATTGCTTTTCAAATTTGTAGAGGCTTTTTAATGTGTCTAACATAATTATACAAAGAAACTCTTATGTATATTTAAACATTTTTTACAGTTATATCAGAAGATGTTTTTGCTTTTATTTCATTTTTCATTTTACCAAAACTCTCAATGTTGAAAACAGTGTTTTGCAGCTCTGTTTCAGGTTTATTGATTAAATCTTACCTGTTCTTGATCCAGCATGTATTGTGACAGTAGTTCTCCCCACCATATTACATTTCATTATACTGTGAAGAGATACATTTCATTTTTACCGATTTATTTTCAAGTTTACAGAAAAAATTTAATTTGATATGTTAATGAATTTGTTGATTAATTTGTTAATAAATTCATCAAGGATGTTTCAGGTGCTAACTATCTTACATTTCTCCAAACAATTTGTCTTTTGGATTTTGCCATAGATGTAAAACAGAAACCATAAAGGTCTCTTATCTAAGTCAAGAGAGGCGGCATCAGTTTCTGTTTCTACACATATTATACTGTGTGTATGTTAATTTTTTTGTTACATACTATAATTCACAGTGCGATATTTGTATGCTATATACTGTTAACAGAGTTGTTGTTCTATAGATAATGATATTATTTATTTCAGTGAATCATGTAAATTTTATTGATTTAAAGACTGTTATTTGACATTCAAATAGTTTATTGTTAATGGAATAAAACTGTATTTTTCCATGCATTGAAACATTTGTGCTCAATTTCATAATTAAGTGTCTGTATTCTTTAAATGATAGTTCTGGGGAGAAAAGTATTGGTAAATTGGTAAACAGTTGATAAAAACCATCAAGGCCACCCTCAAATGTTTATTATAACAATATTTTAAACATCATTGAATGTACTTAGCAATTATTGTACATTTTCCTTCTTTGTCTTTAAGCAAAAAAAACCTGAAAAAGAATTAGCCACATGTGGTCTTTGCAGTTAAGCATATTGTTTTAAAGTGTAAAGTTTTTTTCCTTGTAGGCAAGAAAGTAAGTCATTATAAGTCAATCATGTGTTACTCTGCCTAAGCTTCAGAGTCACATATTTGTCTAGTACTGACTGTTTGGAAAGTGTTGACAATTGTTTCATTACTTAATACATTATTTCCATGCTTTGACGCTTAAATAACTTATTGAAAGATATATTTTTTCTTTTTGATTTATCTTGATGCATGGAAGATGGGTAGATATTGAACAAGTCAGCATGATAAATCTGTCTCCAGTTTATCATAGCCAGTGCTCCAGTTGTCTATGTTTTATTTTGTAATTGTATGACAATATCAGATTAATGTATGTTTTGTTGTACATCTATGAGATCATAAAGCTTTTGCTATTTATATTCTCAAGAAAACAGTTTGTGTGTACTTCATTCAAATTTAAGTTTAGTAATGAGGTTTTTGTAATCAAACTACTTTGTCAGATATGTACAGTTTTCTTTTCTTTTTTTTCTTTTTTTTTTTAATTACAGGTAAATGTGGCCTTCATTAAAGTATTGAAAGTGTAAATCAGTAAATCAAAATCACAATCATACATCTCAGTGATCCTTAACATGAAGTATTTTGTTTTGTATAGAAATTGTCTTCAAACTGAAAATAAGGAAATATAATAATTACCAAAATTTTTTTTTGGGGTTAAAAAAGTAATGAGGAAAGTAGCAAAGAAACAGGTTCAGAATTTGATTCATGTGTGCATGTTGCGTTTGTATATTTTGTATGTATTGTATAGTCCCATCGCTTTAAAAGTACTTATGTATATTTGGGAATGAAGCTTTATCCAAATTGGCTAACTAACAATAGGTACACTGACTTGGATCTGGTAAGCCATAGATGTATTTTTTATTTTTTAACCCTTTCCCTCATATAGACTCATTTTGACGCACTCAGTAGGTACCACATAAAGCCTGATCTACAGAAAACCACAGTTAAACCTTACCAAATTTAATTATAAAGTCCTCATTTCCAGACCACTGAGGAGCAGCGAACAGCATAAAACCTGTAAAACCTGATCAGCCTGCGAGTTACTGGCCGGCTGATCTGGTTTTATGTTGTTTGCATAGGTCTTTTCATGGTTTCCTCTATGAGTGAAAGGGTTAAGTATTGAACATTGATCAGTGAGTTAGGATCCAGTCTCCCTTGGATCAGGACTCTTACTTGACCTTCCCAGGCAGGAAGTATTGTTTCATCCCAGGAATTGCAAAAAGGATTCTGCAATAGCTAAATGTTACCCTATTTATGATATGCCTACAGGTGAACTGTTTTATTTTATATTGGATTGCATAGACATCACATCGTTACATTTTATCATTTCCCCTTCAAAAAAGTCATTAAAACCATTGTGGGAGTATGAATCATCTGCGATAAAAGCTGGGTGGTGGGGTGCTCTTTTTTGACAGTTTAAAAAAAAATCAAGGATCATTATAATGGGATGTAATATTTTTGTTTACCACTTATATTTTTATGCATATTTCATTTGAAAACCATGAATTACTTTATTTCTTTGAACATTTTAAAGATTTTGTTATATCCATTAGTAGTGCTTTGGTCTGGTTGGAACTTTATGTCAGTGAGGGGCCATTTATTGAGTTGAATAATTTAGTATAGTCATGTTTGACCATTCCTGAATTTTGTGTGTAATGGCATGTGTGTGTAGAGTCTGTAGTTTCATTCTGTTGTTCTAAAGTTATAAAATAACAGGTACTGTTAAAATTGTTGTTGACTTTCTCTGTGATGAGCTTTAGATAAATCTATGTTTCTTAATAAACTTCAAAAATCATGTACATGAAATTGTTTTTATTTGTTGCTGACCATTCCTGATGTCCATCAGACAGAGCAGCACCAATATACATGTAACACTCTATTGTGACAATCCAATATAACATTATCATTGTATCAATAATGTTTAAACATACCCATCAGTCGGACTGTCCTTATATTACTGAGCAGATCCTTTGTAATGCACACCATTATGACCAGAGTTCCAATATAACAATCACCACAATGGAGCTACAGTAGCCTATATCACAAACAGCTGGTGTATCAAAATCTCATTTTAAAAAATACAGGATTAATATATGAGTTAAAATTTGCCTTTGAGCATACTTCTACCCTCTACATAATCAAAATGAATCCAAATGCAAATTACAGGGATTGATTCAAAACTATT
>CM037785.1:33969650-34019650 GCA_021229015.1 Solen grandis | reverse complement strand
GAAGGTCACAAATGGGTACAATACACCTTCCGTGCATTAAAGGATTTTAGTAAAACTTGATACATTTGTTCAATATAATGATATGGTTTGCAGACCCATGTCACAGTTCTTCAACTCAAAAAGTAATGGTCACAGATTGGTGTAGTAGGCATTGTTTAGTTTGTAACGTTTTATTAGTCCCCACCAGTGAAACGGTTGGAGACTTTGGGTTTGCGCCCGTCCTTTCGTCCGTCCGTATGTGCCGCAATAACTTGGACATTTATGGATGGATTTCAATAAAAATTCACAGAAGTATTCTTCATAACCCATAACCTAAGGGTGTCTCGCGCACATCAACCATATGCACCCTTGAAAGGTCAAGGTACTTGGAGTTGTTAGAAATTGTCGTTGGTGTTCATAGGCTACATCTTCGTGTCCGCTCTATAACTTCAATATGTATGGATGGAATTTCTTAAAACTTCACAGAAGTGTTCATCCCAGAAGGTGTGTCCCATGCATCAACCATATGCGTTCTTGAAAGGTCAAGGTCACTGGATTTGTTAGAAATTCTCTTTGGTATTTATACGCTACATCTACATGTCCACTCTGTAACTTCCATATCTATGGATGGATTTTCATTAAACTTTACAAAAATGTTTATCTTGACATGCAACAAACATATGCCTGCTTGAAAGTCAAGGTCACAGGAGTTGTTAGAAATTGTCTTTTGAATTTATAGGCATCATTTTCATGTCCGCTATTTCATATCTTTGTTTGGATTTTCATAAACCTTTACAGAAATGTTTGGTATAACACAAAATGTATCACGTGCATCAACCATATGTGCGCTTGAATGGCCAAGGTCACAGGAGATGTTAGAAGTTGTCTTTGGTATTCATAGGCTATATCTTCATGTCTGCTCTATAACTTCCATTTCTATGGATGGAATTTCTTTAAAGTGTTTGTCATTACATGAAGATGTGTTGGTGCAACAGCCATATGTACACTTGAAAGGTTAAGATTACAGGAGTTGTTAGAAATTATCGTTGGTTCGGTGAAGATGTTCCGTGGGTAACTTTAAAAAAATCAAATTATTCAGATCTGTTAAAAAAATTTATATATAGTATGCCATCTTGTGCATACTTAAAAAAATAACAATCTTTTGTGTTTTTCACTTTTGTCTACACACTTTTATATACACAAAGTTTGAACTCTGCAAAGGGGTCAGCAGATGATTTAACATGAAAAGCACAATGCATGTGCACGTTAGAAAGCAATGAGGGACAGGGCATTTGAGTATCGGTTAGTAGGACAATAATAGGGACAAAGCAAAGTTTTCCAATATATTACCAGCTGTTACAAAAATATTCATATCTCAAATAAGCAAAGTTAGAACTTCTGCTGAGTGTATATGTATAGTGAAAACATCAAAGAAAATCTTGTACATGTATATATCTTATTTTATATCTCATTTTATTCCATGTTTTTGGTGAAAAGAAAGAGAAATATTCATGAACGATATATATCATAAACATTACAAGATAATGGTATCCTACAAAGCTATTTTTAAATTAACGTTGCATTGACTAAGATAGGGTCAAATAATGATATCAAAAAAAAAAATATGACACTTTGTCACATTTATGCTCCCCATGGGAATTTAGAAGCCACAAAAAAAAAAAGATGTTAGAAAAGTGTGAAATAAAGCAAACATTCCTTAACTCTTTTTGTAAGATTTTATTTTCTTTCACTGGAAGATGAAATTAAAGGGTGGATTTCTATCCCTTCCATGGATAAGCTTGTTTCACATATTTACGAATGATATTGTTTACTTATTAAAAGAATATAATACATATACAAGGGGCTTCAAAGATGTAGCCTTTATGAATTTTCCTTTTCTCAAATAAACTACCTTACAACAGTTGCATTGAATTCAATATAATAAACATGTAGTAAGACTTAAATCATAAAAACTATACACTTTTTTTGCTTTATGTTTGACATAACCCTATTTATTTATTTTTAGAAATGTTCCTGAGGGATTCAGATCTTTTGAATCAAGTGGGGACAATAATTCAAGTTTGTATCAAAGTATAAGCATCTTGTTGTGCGGTGATGAGAGTTACCAATACAGGCTGCGCCTTGTCGCTGTCCTGCAAGGTGTAAAGAACTTCAACCAATACCTGAAACAGGTAAGTAGATTTCACTCCTTATATGCCCATTTGTGTATTCATTTGGAAATATCTCATTTTATCTATTGACAAAGGCTTGTGTGACCTTTATTATTTTGTGCGTCTTTTCTAGCATACTATTTTGACTATGACAGTTTTTCTTCTCTATCAGGTATATCAGCAAACAAGTCTTTAGAAGTTCACAATCAAAGCACTTCAAGAGATATATATGTCTGCCCCACATAAATAATAAAACAGATGACTAAATTCCGTGCCCAACCAATTTCTCTTGAGCCCCTTAAAGGGTTTTGACGTTCACAACAAATGGTCACCATTTTGAGACAATGTGCAGAGGGCATGTTACAGTCAGCATTGTTCAAGGTCAAGGTTTCAGTTAGAGGTCATATGTCATATATTTATCTTTTGTGCAACATACGTACCTCTGAACCTCTGGAGGGATTTTGACAAAACTCACCAGAAGTATTTACTTTACTGGCAGAATGTGCAGAGGGCTGTTCCCAGTCCGCTTGACTCAAGCTCAAGGTCACAGTTAGAGGTTTAAATTGATATGACTATATTTGTCAGCTCCATATCGTTTTAACCCCTCGAATGATTTTAAAGTTACTAGCCACCGCCACCGACAAAAGTAACCCCTATATGTCGCCTGAGACAATGTGCCAAGTGCTTGTTAAAGTTACAAAATACCACTTCTCTGAAACCAATTGTCAGAATTTAATTTTTGCAGAAATAATAGCCTCATGGCCTTCTCCCATTACTGCTTAAATTGATCACTTGAAAAATGAGGCTCCTCAGCGGAATTGCTTCTTCGCTCTTCTCAGGGATAACAAAGTGCACTTGAGTTTCAATGACATTTGTACTTGCAAATAAGTTTATAAAACAGCAGTAAATGTTCAAACTCTGAGAATTAATTTACAGGTGCATATGGAATATTCATGCATACGAAGTAAATACTTACAGACTATACTCTTGGATTTATAGCTCACCTGAGCACAACGCGCTCATGGTGAGCTATTAGGATCACCCTTCGTCCGTCGTCGTCGGCCATTAGTCGTCCGTCGTCAACAATTTGCATTAAACGACATCTTCTCTGAAACCGCTAGACAGAGTTTGATTAAACTTGGCAGGGATGATCCTTGGGTGAACCTTCACAAAAGTTGCTAAATAAACCTGATTCATGTAGAACTCTGGTTGCCCTATACTCAGGTGAGCGATTTAGGGCCTCTATGGCCCTCTTGTTTGATAACAAGGATTTATGTTAACTGGTGTTTGCCGAGTCCAGGCTGTGCAGAAAAACTCTGTTATATCAATCAGTTGCACATACTTGCAGGCACACACACATACATACATACATACACACTTTTATATTGTTGTAACTGTGTATTTGATCTTTTTCTTATGACATTCTAAAACAGCTGTTTCTGGTTTTGTTTAACACATTGCATATAATTTTTTAGGCCAAATTACATCACTCTGCATCACGCTTGTATATTCTGTCTGCAAAGTGTGTTGAATTCAACATATGCATGAAAATGGCGCTGGATTAAATGTGTTTGATGTAGCTAACTTTAATTAAAAAGATGCATTATTCATATGATATTGAATATGTATGAGAAATACACACATTAAATCGTTATTTTCTGTCATTATTTGAAACTATTTTCTTGGTGTTAGATACAAACAGTAATTCGTTCAAAGTCCGTTTATTCATGTTTTTGTTTGTTTGTTGTTATAATCGCGATTTACAGTCAGTATATGATAAAAAGAATCTGATATGTATTGTCATTTCATATTAAATTTTACTAAGCTCATTCATGAAAATGTTATAAATGAGCCTCTTGTGAATGTGTTTAGTAAAATATGATATGAAACAACAATTTATGTCAGATTCTATATATACATGTATATATATAAGTAAACATAAAGAACCAGACATATGTAACCTTTTGGTTTATGTACGGTATGTGTTTCAGATCATGATGGCCAGACTAGTTAGAGATGAGCTACTATGTTTCTTTGAAGCTCAAGTGCTGGACAATATTGCCGAGAAATATCGTAATATTCAATCTGATGATGATATGACTGAAGCGTTTTTAAAAGAAATTATAATGGAGACAGCAAGTGTTGGGAAAAACAGTGGTGGGTTGGTTTTATTGTATTTATTAAGACAGGTATTTGTTGATGTTCTGAGTGCATGCACCTTAATGCGTTCTTTAGACAATTTATATTAATGAGATACTGTAAACCAGGAAACTTTCATGACAAGAAACTTTCGCATTTTTATGCTTCCAGGCATATTCATGCCATAATACTTTCGCGGATTTGAGCAGATGGCGAATCCCACGAAACAATAAACACTACAAACAAAATGTATTTATTGAAAAGCATGACATGGAATTGCAATACACTTAACAGTTTTTTTCTGGTCAGCTGTCATTGTATATGAGTGAAGTTTTTAGTTAATAGTTTTTAGACTAGCTGTTGTTGAAAAGAGTTATTTGTATTCTAGTGTTAGTGGTTAGTTTGGAAAATTGTACACACGTAGGTTCTTTTTTTACACCACAAAAATTAAGCAAAAATGAGGACATACATACATACATACATAACACAGCATAAGCTTTATTCATCATTAAACAGACATCATAAATGTATAGCCTAAATAAATATAATAATAATTTGTGGTGGCATGTACTAGAATGTGTACCGACACCTATTGTCAAGTTTTGAATTACACAAAACGGGTCGTCTGCAATTTATGACACTTCCATTTACATTCGGCAGATGAAATTCACACCCGTTCACAAACAGCGGAAATAACACCTGCATACACAAACATGTAAGTTGAACTGAGTCAAACTTCCTAAAGCGACTATATTTTTGGCATGAGAGCATTTTGATCTCGCGGAAATAACCCGACCACAAAACTCACTAACTTAAAATGCGTGAAATATTTTCCTGGTTTACAGTATTGAGAAAATTTAGTTAATTCTCTAATAAAATTAAATCATTTTTTTGTGACTATGATCATATGAAAATACAGTCTTAATATAGGTTTTATATCTCATTACATGTATTCAAAAGAGGGGATAGTTCCAATATTATGTTTTGCTTATTACCATAACAACAAGGTTTGGTAGTAACATCTCTTATATTTAATCACTGAACACCGAAATACACTGAAATGATAGGAAATAAATTAATTACTCAAATATTCAAATTATTATTATCAAGCCTTCATCAGGATAACAATAATCCAAACACAACAGAAATAATGTGCAAAAGAAATAAATATTTAATTAACACAACATCAAATGAATTTTTAGCTCGACTATTCGAAGAGTATGAGAGCTATTGTAGTCGCCCTGGCGTCGGCGTTGGCGTTGCATCTTTTGGTTAAAGTTTTGCGTGCAAGTTACTATCAACCTTATATCTCAATAACCGTTTATGGTATTGACTTGAAAGTTTATAAATATGTTCAGGAACATCAGACAACCAAGGTAGATAACTCTTGACTCAGTTTAACAGGAATTATGGCCCCTTTTTAAATTAGAAATTTTGGTTAAAGTTTTGCATGCAAGAGAAATTTTGGTAAAAGTTTTGCATGCAAGATACTCTTATGCTTATATCTCAGTATCCAGGCATGGGATTGATTTGAAACATCTTAATATGTTTAGGGGTATCATACTTTCATGGTAGATAACTCTTGATGGAATATGTTACAAATTATGGCCCCTTTTAACTTTAAAATTTTGGTTAAAGTTTTGCATGCAAGTTACTTTCATGCTAATATCTTAGAGTCCAGGCATGGGATTTATTTGAAACATTTTTAATATGTTTAGGGGTATCATACTATAAAGGAAGATAACACTTGATGAAATATTTTAAAAATTATGACCCCCTTTTAACTTAGAATTTTGGTTAAATGTTTGCATTTAAGTTACTATCCAGCTTATATCTCAGAAATTGCTTGTGGAATTGACTAGAAAGTTAAGGAGTGTCTTCAGGGGCATCAGAAAACTGAGGAGGATAACTTTTGGACTGAATCTTATACAAATTATGGCCCTTTTCTAACTTGGATTTTTGGTTAAAGTTTTGCATGCACAGTGTTATTGTGCTTTTGTCTCAGTAACTAGGCATGGGATTGATTTTAGACATCATAAAAATATTAAGGGGTATCAGACTATCAAGGTATATCATTTTTGACTATTATTATGTACAGGGTATGTGAAGGGCAAGAATTGAAATATATTTCATTTGATTTACCAACAAGCATTTTGAATAGTCCTCTGACAGCTCTTGTTCTGTTATACTATCTGAAAAATCACTGTTATTTATCAACATTCCAGGCCAAATCCAAGCCATGTTCGTATGCCATGCTTTGGGCACAGGATTGCGCCAGTTTTACCAGACAAACGACCATTTTCTGATGAAGAAACTGCTTGAACAAATTGATGATCTCAGTCTCGATGATTCTGCACCTTCAGAGTTCCTTACAATCATGTGGGTGAATGCAGAAGATAACTTGAAAGGTGGACTTACCCATGTTATTCCTTTGTTTACTAATGAGGAATTAAAAAGAAAAGGGTAAGTGAACTACAAATTTTGCTGAGTCAGGTCAGTGTACCAGAGGTATTCATAACATTCATTTATAGCTCTAGATAGCACTATCTTGGGAGTTTTAGCTCGACCATTCGATGAATAAGGAGGGCTATTCTACTCACTTGAGCGTCGGCATAATGTTTAAGTTTTTGTACAATCTCACTTGATTACTGAACCCTTTATGATATTGCTTTGAAACTTGGGATACTTGTTTATGACCATCATCCCTACCTTAATTTACAATTTTCATTTTAGGTATGCATATTAATCTTGACAAGGTCTATCCCGACATATGCAAATATTTCACCTATTTACCTTGACCTTTGACTTATTTTTGCTTTAACTTTCGAAAACCTTAAAATGCCTGACATTTCAGAACCGTTACCAAAAAGGCACTGCTATTTCACATGTAATTTTTTTTTGTGCCAAGACCTTTCCAGCAATGTTTAACTTATTGGACTCTTGACTTTGACCTTTGATCTATTTTTGAAATGGTTAACAAAAACCTTTTACGTTGGCCATAGTTCTTTATTATTTGACATACAACTTTTATTTTTGATATGCAAAGTCATCTTGACAAGGGCTATTCAGATATACCTCAATATTTCATCTATCGACCTTGACCTTTGACCTATTTTTGCTGTTACTTTTGAAAACTTTAAAATGCCTGTCATTTCAGAACCATTACCAATAGGGCACTGATATTTCACATGTGAATTCCTTGTGGCAAGGTTACACTTTTGGACTTTTGACCTTGACCTTTGATCTTTTTTTTAAATAATTAACAAAAAAATTTAACGTTGGCCATAACCTTTTACTTTTTGACGAACATCTTTTATATTTATAAAAATGAGTAAGAAGGTGTAATAAGCAATCTCAAGACAATGGGTAAAAGACTATTTTTTTTATATATGGTATGCATATTCATCATGACATTGGTTTTTCAGATATACCTCAATATTTTATCTATCAACCTTGACCTTTAACCTTATTTTGCCATAACTTTGGACAAGTTTTATGAAAGATATTTCTTTGTCATTTTGGTTATGATCTTTAGGCAGATAAAAAGAACTAAATGGATTAGCAATTTTGATTTTTTGTTTACATATTTTATATCTTTATGTTGTATACATTCTATTCCATGCATAGGTCAAGGTCATCCTTCAAGGTCAAAGGTCAAATTTAAAGGGTATGGTACTTCAACTTTGCATTTAAAGGGTTTTTAGTGCTGTTTTTTAAGGTCAACTTTTTTAAGTGTTTAACAAAAAAGTTTAACGTTGACAAAAACAGGGAGTGTTGGCACCCAAATGCGGTGCTCTTGTCTAAATCATGTATTTTCTTTCATAAAGCCTCCTCTATTCCAATCATTTTTTTCTAAGTCTAGAGCTATATGATATTGTTGATTGATGAACATAATTACTCAGTATCAAATCCAGTTGTCCCTAAAAACACATTTATTACAGAGTTTTGACCCTTTGCTTCTTAAATACTATATATTATGTGCAGCTTTGTCCTTACTTAAGCATTTTCTCTCTAGCAGTTGAATTCAGGGAAACTATTTAGGGTCATTATGTTTGTTCATTTCATGTTATATACATAAGTAGTTAATATAGCTAAATTGATGATATCAATATTACAAATAAATATATATATATAGAGAGAGAGAGAGAGAGAGCAAAAATAGAAGAAAAAAAAAAATGTTTCCTGGTTTGGATTCAAACCCAGAACCCTCTCTGGCAATCCCTGTTTTTATGATTGTTGTTTCGCTGAGACGAACTGTCAACTATGTTATTAACCTGGTGAAATTCCAGCCAGGGATTGCTCAAAGTATTTCTGAATGAATAGCGATATATTCGCTTGCACAGTTTCAGTACAATTTATTTAATCCCTAATCTCCAACATTGATTTTTTAACATTTTGTAATTTTGTATCGACTTCTATAGTACGATTGTATTGAAATAAACATGGACATTATCACTACTTAGTGACAGGACAGAAGACAAAATTTGAAACTTTATCTTCAAATAGTAAAAAGGACAGAAATCTAAATATATATGTCTAAATAAAGCCCAAATATGTTTTCCAATGAAGAAATGTGTGCTGGAAGCAACCCTGTTCATTAACAAATACCGCTGAAGGGAAACTGAAAACTGGCCTTTATCTGGAGGTGACTTTTATTCGAAAACTATGTTCCTTTAATTTCAGTATTTAGAAAGAAGTCACTGGCCTTCTTTAGCTCGACTATTCGAAGAATATGAGAGCTATTGTAGTCGCCCTCACGGCCGGTGTTGACGTTGGTGTTGCAGCTTTTGGTTAAAGTTTTGCATGCAAGTTACTATCAACCTTGACTTAAAAGATTATAAATATGTTCAGGGGCATCACACAACCAAGGTAGATAACTCTTGACTGAATTTAATATGAGTTATGGCCCTTTTTTAATTTAGAAATTTTTGTTAAAGTTTTGCATGCAGTAAAAAAATTGGTTAAAATTTTGCGTGCAAGCTACTATCTAGTTTGTATCTCAATAACTATTCATGGTATTGACTTGAAAGTTTATGAATATGTTTAGGGGCATCAGACAACCAAGGTAGATAACTCTTGGTGGAATATATTACAAGTTATGGCCCTTTTTTAACTTAGAAACTTTGGTTAAAGTTTTGCATGCAAGTTACTTTCATGTAATATCTCAGTATTCCAGGCATGCAATTGATTTAACATTTTATATATTAGAGTTTTCATACTATCAAGGTAGATAACTTTTGATGGAATATGTTACAAGTTATGGCCCCTTTTTTAACTTAGAAATTTTGGTTAAACTTTTGCATGCAAGGTACTTTCATGCTTATATCTCAAAATCCAGGCATAGGATTGATTTGAAACATCTTTTATAAACATTTTTTATATGTTTAGGGGTATCATACCATAAAAGAAGATAACACTTATGTATTAAAAATCATGACCCCCTTTTAACTTAGAATTTTGGTTAAATGTTTGCAGTTAAGCTACTATCCAGCTTATATCTCAGTATTGCAGAATTGACTAGAAAGTTAAGGAGTGTCCTCAGGGGCATCAGAAAACTAAGGAGGATAACTTTTGGACTGAATTTTATTCAAATTATGGCCCTTTTCTAACTTGGATTTTTGGTTAAATTTTTGCATGCACAGTGTTATTGTTCTTATGTCTCAGTAACTAGGCATGGATTGATTTTAGACATCATAAAAATATTAAGGGGTATCAGACTATCAAGGTATATCATTTTTGACTATTATTATGTACAGGGTATGTGAAGGGCAAGAATTGAAATAGATTTCATTTAATTTACCAACAAGCATTCCTCTGACAGCTCTTGTTAAGGCTAACTGTTATTCAGAGGTGACTGCTGATACAGATTTTACTAAACAAGTTGTTTCCTTTTGTTTCAGATATGATTCTGAGGTGTAAGAAAAGCTGTGATAGGGTGTCTGATGGTCAGTGATGATCTCCATCCGTTCAAAACACCTGCTGAAGAGAAGGATGCTTTACAGTGGTTTCTTTGACTGGGGTTGTTATTTTTTTTTTCAATCATAATGAGAACTATTTGAAAGAAAATTCTCTTTTTCAATGAATGATAAAAAATCACCCCATATTCATCCATCATTTTGTCTAAATGTTAGCATTCAGTCCCTAGAGGAACCAAAGTGGAGTATCTAAAGAAATTAGTGTGGCTGAATCAGCCACCAAATACCCTTATAGTAATGCTGTAAAAAAGAAAGCATATTTTATATGTATATCAAAACATAGTGAATGGCTTTTACTTTCAAAATGACTCTGGTTTCAATTTAAATTGCGTAATTTTGTGTAAATAGGCAATTACGTGCACGCATCATTAGTACTTAACTGTGTCAGTACTGTCTTTAGTAGTTTAGCTTACCTAAATACAATAATTGCTATGCTATTTGAGAATTACTATGGATGTCCCCTGATGTTTGTCGTATTGGTCGCGCGTTTTATTCGTAATTAACAATACAGCATGAAAATGCATCACAGAACAAACCCCCTAGGATTAAGATTAATGCCCTTATGATCTTCCTGTGGTAGCCTTTCACAGTGTTTCAAATCAACTTCATTTCAATGTCACACAATATGGTATTGCCATGAACCTTAAAATTATCTTTAAACATCTACAATATTGCTTGTATTTTTTTTCTTGTTAAAACAATTTGGTATATTTATAGTAAATAATTGATGTTAAAGATAATTTCATATGGTCAAGCACAATAAGAAGTGTGCAAAAACATAATAGATATTTAGAAAACAAGTTATGACTTTTTACTTATTACTTGTCAAATACTTTTTGGTTGGTTCAAAATAAATTCATCCTGAAAATGGAACCCATATGAGGAAGTTTTCAGTGCACAAGAATCTAACTGTATATTTGAAATCAAGTATCAGTATTTTCCTTACCAGAGAACTTCAATACGGGTGAATCTTAAAATTTCCTTCACAATTCCCAAATATGAGAAGTGCTGTGCAAAGGAACCATAACTCTAATTAAGTAATTAAGGTAATTTTCCCAACTTATTTCAACAAATAAAAAACTTTTGATCAAAACAAAATTTTTACAATGTCAACCATAAAGAGGAGTGCAGTCCACCATGATATTGTTGATTATGCCTTTTAATTTTTGGGAAGCTAATTTCAAACTATTTGGAACAAATTACAATTTTTCTGTAAGAAAGGTAACCTGCAAATTTAAAAAAATATTTAAAATTTTTTTCATACTTATTTGATCCAAAACAATCATGTTACTAACAGCATGATATGCCGGCGTTTTTATTAATCACATTAGCGAAGTTCTAGTTGATTATTGTGATCCCTCTGTATTGTCTATTGTGCGATGTGTATGTCGTGTAACAAACTGCTTAAAATTCATCTCTTGAAAACCTAGGATGAATATTAATGAAACAACTTCAATGATCTTCGGGTAGCCTTTCACAGTGTTTCTAAATTAACTTTATTTCTGCAGAAATCTGGTTTCGATTGCAACCTTAAAGATTTCATTAAACATCTACAAAATGGTGTTATCTAAAACCAATTTTTTATAGGCAAAATGATCAGATAATGATTCATTTCCATATTTGTAATTGCTAAAATAAGTTTGATTCCTTGATAAGGGTCGACTAGTTTCAATATATAAGATATTTAGAAAACAAGTAGATGAAAATTTTATTATATAAATGTGTCAAATCTTTTGGTTGTTAAAATAAATTCAATCCCTTGAAAAAGAGACCCCAAGGAGGGTATTAAAGTTTCTTTACATAATCTTCATGTATATTTGAAATCAGTGATCATATTTGATCCCTTACACATGAGACTTCAAGAGGGTCATCTATTTTTTTTTACATTCCATATAGAAATTTCTTCTCGTCTGAAATTGTTGATCATAACTCATTGTAATTTGGAAGGGATAATTCCTCAAATATTTCAAAAGAAATTACTTAGTCTAAACAAAGACTTTTACAATCCAAATAGAAATATATTCTCGTCTGATATTGTTGATTATAACTCATTGTAATTTGGAAGGGATAATTCCTCAAATATTTCGAAAGAAATTACTTTTTCTTAAGAAAGACAACTGCTTTAAAATGAAGTATTTAAATATTTCTGTAATTATTATGATGCCAAAACAGAACAGTTAACAAGAGCACCGCATGCAGATGCCAATGCTCGGCTCGTCTTTTTATTAGCTCACCAGAGCACGAAGTGCTCAAGGTGAGCTATTGTGATCACCCTTCGTCCGTCGATGTGCGTCATGCGTCGTCAACAATTTTCTTTAAACGACATCTCCTCTGAAACCGCTGGACAGAATTTAATGAAACTTGACAGGAATGTTCCTTGGGTGAGGCTCTACAAAAGTTGCTAAAATAAAGTTGATCCATGAAGAATTCTGGTTGCCATGGCTACAAAAAGAAAAATAATTTGAAAACTTTAAAAATCATCTCCTTTTTATATCCTAGTTATATAGAGAAACCTTTAAACAACATCTCCTCTGAAACAACTGGACAGAATTTGATTAAACTTGGCAGGGATGATCCTTAGGTCAACTTTCACAAAAGTTGCTAAAATAAAGTTGATCCATGAAGAACTCTGGTTGCCATGGCAACAAAAAGAAAAAAATATGAAAACTTTAAAAATCATCTTCTTCAAAACTACTGGCCAGATTTCAAAATAATTTGGTACAGATGTTCCTTGGGTCAACCTCTACCAAAGTTGCTAAAATTATTCCGATCCGTAAAAAAACATGGCCGCCAGGGGCGGGGCTTATTTGCCTTATATGTATATAGAGAAACCTTTAAACGACATCTGCTCTGAAACAGCTGGACAGAATTTGATTAAACTTGGCTGGAATGATTCTTGGGTCAACCTTCACAAAAGTTGCTAAAATAAACTTGATCCATATAGAACTCTAGTTGCCATGGCTACAAAAAGAAAAATAATTTGAAAACTTTAAAAATCATCTTCTTCAAAACTACTTGCCAGATTTTAAAATAATTTGGTACAGATGTTCCTTGGGTCAACCTATACCAAAATTGCTAAAATTATTCCGATCCGTAAAAAAACATGGCCGCCAGGGGCGGGGGCTTATTTGCCTTATATGTATATAGAGAAACATTTAAACAACATCACCTCTGAAACAACTAGACAGAATTTGATTAAACTTGGCAGGGATGATCCTTGGGTCAACCTTCACAACCTTTGCTAAAATAAAGTTGATCCATGAAGAACTCTGGTTGCCATGGCAACAAATAGAAAAAAAATATCAAAAGTTTAAAAATCATCTTCTTCAAAACTACTGGCCAGATTTTAAAATAAATTAGTTCAGATGTTCCTTGGGTCAACCTCTACCAAAGTTGCTAAAAAAATTCCGATCCGTAAAAAACATGGCCGCCAGGGGCGGGGCTTATTTGCCTTAAATGTATATAGGGAAAACTTTAATCAACAGTTCCTCTGAAACCACTGGACAGAATTTGATTAAACTTGACCCAAGGATCATTCCGAATGATCCTTGGGTCAACCTTCACAAAAGTTCCTAAAATAAACTTGATCCATATAGAACTGGTTGCCATGGCAACAAAAAGAAAAAAAAATATGAAAACTTTAAAAATCGTCTGCTTCAAAACTACTGGCCAGATTTAAAAATAAATTGGTACAGATGTTCCTTGGGTCAACCTCTACCAAAGTTGCTAAAATTATTACGATCCAATTAAAAAACATGGCCGCCAGGGGCGGGGCTTATTTGCCATTTATGTACATAGGGAAAACTTTACAGGGATCATCTCCTTTAAAACTACTGGCCAGATTTCAAAATGTTTTAATACAGACTGATGTTCCTTGGGCAACCGTATACTCAGGTGAGCGATCCAGGGCCATCATGGCCCTCTTGTTAAAGTTTTTACACAAAGACAACGATGACAACAACAACAACAACAATGACTATCCAGCAATCATAATAGCTTGACTTAACAGACGAGCTAAAATGTCTGTAATTATAATAAAGAAATCTATAGAAATGTTTAGTGTTGTTTTCCAAGTACATGTATTTGATTTCAACAAATAATAACATTGTAATTTATCATTTATGTGCCTTTTAATTATCAGAGTAAAAGATATCATTTACTATGTCAAATATTGTATTAATTTGATTTCAAGCTTTTGTGAAACCATCTTTTTCTTATTCATTTTTATTTAGATGTCATTAATATAAATAGTGATGTCTGATATGTGTACATTGTACCTTCTTTTATTTTTAGTCTTGTTTGACGATTTTTCTTTCTTTTATTCAATAGAAGAACAAAATATAAAGATAGGTATAAATGTTTGGTATTTGCTACAAGGCAGGTTGTGAATGAACATATTGATTTACTGGCAGTCAACTGTTCATTATGAATAACTTATTATTAAAAACTATTATAGAATTTTATTATGAGACAATTATTTATTATTTCTGTCTATATGTTTTATCATGTTTTATGCCATTAAAGTGTCTAAGCAAAGCAACTTTTTATAACATTCCATAAAAATTAAAATTATATTTATTATAAAATATACTTAAACATTCATAGCTTTTTGGTTTATTAGAATACATTTTGGTCTTGACACAGTGGAGGTTTTATGCTCGTTCTGTATTTTCCACACGTTTGGCAGATTTTCATCTGTCACTTAAGGACATTTCAGCGAGTTACAGATAATTTTGATTTTGGTAAAAAATTATTTTTTGAATTTCTGATTTATTTTAAGTAGAATGATAGAAGAAAGCCCAAATTTTAGGATACATGTGTTAAGGATATCATTAAAAGAATATTTGCCAAATTTTGAATGTACAAAAAGTCATATTTTGGTGTTTTAATGCAAATTTGGCTAAAATTGCATTAAATAGCAGTTTTAGTTAAAAAAACAAACCTGGTGAGGTATGTCTTTTTTTACATTTTCAAAAAGGATTTATATCAAAGGACTGAATCTGAAAAAATAAAGGAAATCTGTCCTTTTAATTTTTTTTATTTAGAAAAATATATATAAAAATTCACAATTTTGGGATAGTTTTTGTATACATTTTGTGTCCGGGCACAAATGAGATTTAGTGCCCGTTTTGAATTTTCAGTGCATATTTGACAGTACTTATTGAATACACTATAAGTTACAAATGGTGATAAAAATATTTTAAAAATATCATTTTAATATGCTGTTACAGTATTTAGAATCGAAATCTTGCTTATTTTTTAAGGCCATGTTTTTTCAACAAATTTAAGCAAAAATGATGCTCTACCATAAGCTTAATCTCTAAAACAAGCATGGTGACCCCCTATTTTTAATTCATATATCTTTTAGTTAAAGTCTAAAGTACTTGTTTGCAAATTTTTAGAAGTCTGTCCGTTAGAAAAAACCCCGCTCAAACGCCTTTAAAGAATACATTATACATGACAAATTGTGATGAAATGTTGTGAAACAACTATTTTAATATGCTCTCATGTATTTACAAATGAAGTTTTTCTATATTTTAAATGCCTTTTTTTATCAACATTTTACAGCCATTACAGATATTGCGATTTATGAAACTATTACTTATGTATGTTCTTTGCATGTGTATGTACTATCAAAGAAGATAAAGTTTAATCTGGGGTGGAGGTAAGCGACTTATGTTACAAACGATGTATGAGAGGGGTAAATGCTTAATGAAAAATTACAAAGGGTTTTATAATGATATCTCTTGGTAATATCAAAGGTCCAAACCTTAAGTAACACATGAGCTTACAAGCCTTTAGTGAGGGTGTACAAAGATCTAAAACCAGGTATTTGGAGTGTGTTATCAGATTTTATGATGCATTAATAAGATTGTTTATTTTAATCAGTCGTTGTTGTTGTCTACGCTACGTTTTATTTTAATCAATCGTTGTTGTTGTCTACGCTACAAGGGGCATTTCTTAAGTTGAAACATGCGGAACCTTTGGAAAAAAAAGACTTCAATATATGATTATCAAAAACTTACACAGTAATAAACTATGCGTAACAACTTTGCCAATAGCTGCGAGAGTCTCAAACCTAAATCCATTCAGATATTTTTTGATAAAAGGTGCTCAGTCAGAAACGGCGTTAGGTCTGCGTTTTATACCATTATGACATTAAGTAATTTCAAATAACCGTCAGATTAAAAAAAATCTATGTTAATGGCACCAATGGAAATCCCAAATAGCTAGAAAGCCATTACCGTCATATATTTCTAATATCGCTGAGAACATTGTTAACAACGTGTTCTTTTGCTCAACACACGCAAATTTTACAGTGTGAACAAAAATGGCACCGAAATAATTCATATTCAATTGTGTGCCATCTATTGGTACTGAATCTGATGTCATGAATATTGACAGATGCCTTCCCGATCAGGGGTCGTCTACAAGCGGCTGTAATTGGTATAACATAGAGCATGATTTAACATTTTTCTAAGTTACTTTATTTTTTTAGAAGAATACATTTTGATATAAGGCCACTTGCCCTTCATTTGCTTAAACAGTATTTTCTTCAGATGTTAAATCAATATGCTCTTTTGTAATAACTTATCATGATGGATTAAGTGCAAAGTGAGCATTAATCAGTGTTTTCTAGGCATGTTCTGATTTTCAAAAAAGCTTTTATTATGTGCAGAAATATATGTGGATGTTTCAGAACTTTTGAAATGCCCCTCGTATTCATATGAGGTTGTCATTCCATCTTTATTATATTTACAGTAAGATACGTAGACCAGATTTTGTACATTTGATTCATAAATAGATCTGTATAATATGAAGTTCAGAGTTGCTTATAAATAATCATCCGAATATAAAAACTTTACCCAGTGGGGTGTGTTTGCTTTTTAGCTCACCTGAGTGATGAAATCTTTAATGGTAAAATACTTTCTGTGAAGTTCAGCACAAAGGAACATGAATATTGTTCTTGTATACGTCGATGAAGAAAAAAAAGTTAAAACTATATTTTGTGCCAGAATAGTGTAGTGGTAACGCGCTTCGCTTTTTACCAATGCGTCCCGGGTTTGATTCCTGGTCACGTACGTGAGAGAGTACAGTGGTCGCCCGTCCAGACACGTGTGTTTTCTCCGGTTTCCTCCCACAATAATGATCACATACGCCGGTTCAGAGCCAACGAGAGTGATTAATATAAGTTGCGTGAACTTATTTTGTAATCGATGTAAAATAAAGAATAAACTTTAAAACTATATTTAAAAAACTATCAAAGAAATAAATATGTATTACATGTACATAGATTTACTAATATATGGACAGTATTATATGAACGCAGAAAAACACAATGAAAATACGCAAGGCTTTTCGTTACGAATTTCGTCGAGCATGTATTATTTCATAACTGCGTATTTAATCGCACGTTTTGTTAACATTTGGAGGGACACTGCTAAATTTTGCAAGATGTCGAATCTACTGTGCATACCATGATAATGGCAGCAACATACTTGTAATAATTCATCGTAGATGACGACACAGGTGGTTGATTAAAGACATAATCCGGAATCGTACTATCTAAAGCTTGCACTATCCGAGAGATAGGACTCAACAATGTGTTTCCCTGCTATTTTCGGTTAAATAAGTAGCAGTTCGGAGATGTCTTATCAGTGATGGAGGAAGATTTGATGAAACGATCTTTAAGAGACAACCTTAGCTTCAAGCAGCGACTGGACATATGTTTCAGGAACAGAAAACACATACCTGAGTTTTATTTGACATATTTGAGGAACAGGACACACATACCTGATCTTTTGTTAGACATAAACTTAAGGAACAGGACACACATACCTGAGTTTGTTAGACATAATATTGAGGAACAGGACAAACATATATGAGTTTTTGTTAGACATGTGTTTGAGAAACAGGACACACATACCGAAATTTTTGTTTTGATTTTTCAGTTTAAGTAAGTCTAAACGAAATTGTTACCTTTGTACATGGGAAGTTCTGCACTTTCAACTTTTTTTTTTATGGGTACATATGCATAATCACCAATGTCTCATACCTGTGGAACGCACAAAAAGTAAGAACTGAAATTAAAGTATGAAGATGTTGTATATATAGTCCTTTTACGAAACTCTGTAAAACTGGTCATGGTGGCCGTTTGGTTGGTGAGTCCGCCCCAAGAGGTCGTGGATTCGGCCGTATAACGACCGCGGCCGCGACATGCCAAAGTCGTAAAAGCTCCATTGCTTAGCACTCGGCATATAAGGGTAGTTCCAGGACTGGTTGGCCCAGTGGCTGGGTGTGGTACCTTGCCACTTGTCTTCAGGGTGATGTGGTGGCACTATATCTGTCTAACGTAGACATATTCACAGAATTACTAAAATACTGCCGGCGGACCATTAGACATAATAAATAAATATTGTACACCTTTTATCACCGGTATGTCCAGGGCTTTTCCAATCGCATTACATATGTTTATTTTCATGGTTGCATCGAAATTCTGTTCCCACCGAATAAACACATGCGGAAAACAGAACAAAGGAATACCTCAAAACAGAAAGCACCCAGTTCGATAATTCCCTAACACACTAATGTTACGAATTTACGCACCGACTTTACGGGTTCGTTGAATACCTGCATTCAACTGACAATATAAACAAAGAGGTATGTAAGCTGACGTTACAACTTTACTTAAAGTCCTGAATAGACATAGAAGGAAAACGCGGACACCATAGACAAAAAGAAAACGCATATGAGCAGCCCTGCACTTTCAACTTTTAATTACATGTAAATAATCACCAATGTCTCGTACTTACAAAACGCAGAAACAGTAAAAACTTAATTAAATCCATCGTCGGAAAACCCGCGTTCGCTCAATACGCTTTGCTTCTTAATCGACCGTCGGATATTTGATTAGCAAAACTTCGTACTCATAAATAATTGCTTTTGTAAATTTCAACGAAAATATCATATTCGCGTTTTCTACTAATGTTATATATCGTCCGCCGAAGTTTTCTTTTAATGTTACATATCGTCCGTGTTTTGTTGTTTTTTTTTTGTTTTTACGTCCGCGTTTTCATAATTTTACACATCATCCGCGTTTTCTTCAGATTTCAGATAGTGTCTTTTTTATTTTTTTTAATAACGTCCGATTTTGATTTTTTTTTTTTTTTGAAAATAAATGTCTAAGTTGATGTTTGTAATAAGGTGTCTGATTTTTCTGACCCCGCTTTTTCTTTTATGTTCATATCGTCCGCTTTTTTCCTTAATTGTGCGTTACATATAGCGGCCACTTTTTCTTTTCATTTAAGATATTGTCTGATTTTTCTTAGATAAACGATACCTTCTGAAAGTTGTACATAATTGAACATCATATTAAAAACATTTGTCTTATGATTGCTTATATATGTTTCACATTAACTAACAAATTTCTTTCTTAGCATGTTGTCATCTTCTTTCATATATTCTGATCGGCCTTTTTGGTTTTCAATGGATGATATGAAATATAATAACGTTATACCATACGAAAACAATATGACACGAAATATATATTTAATGTCAGAACATTTTTGTTAAATTCACAAATTGATTAACACAACGAATATTAAGCAGTTTGAACATGTTTTATTCAAGATAATAAGCACATGTATTATTAACAAACAATCAAATAAGGATAAGAACGGAAGATAAAATCGTATCGTTTTCTTCTCCATATAGCATTATTGTAAATAAGAACATGGCTGAATAAACTATACGTTAGAAAAATATATGAACGTATTGATGAAAAAGTTACAACAAAAACATTTCAAATGAGAGCAACAGAAAACCTATGGCAAAAGATAAAGATGGAGAAGGTAAGAAAGACCGTTGGTGGCGTTGGGGGTTCAGAGCCGGATCCAGGAGTTCAGGTTAAGGGGAGATTTTTTTATTACATTTAAGCATTGCCCATTAATATTTTCTTTTCTGAGTTTCTTCCAAAGACCTACTCTCCAGACAGAATCAAAGGCTTGTTCAACAGAACAGTTTTTTCTTACTTGATTGTACTATGTCAATAAGACTTTTGAGGATGAATAAATTGTCAATGGTTGAATAGTTTTTTCGAAATCCTGCCTGCGTATCATGTATAAGATTTGTTTTTTCTGCATATGTGGTGAGTCTGTTATTTAAAATACATGTGAAAAGTTTGCCAAGACAGCTCAATAATGATATCGGTCGGTAATTCTCTGGTGACTCTATACTACCTTTGTTCTTATATATAGGTATGATATGACCTATTGTCCAGCTTTCTGGAACTATTCCATAATCAAGCACAATATTGAATAATTTCTTATATATTTGTAACATATAATTTATACTATATTTCATTTGTTCATTAAGAATTTCGTCGCAACCTGGTGATTTATTATTTTTTAAGGTTTTAATTGCGTCAAGAATTTCCGCTTCAGTTATTGGAACGTTTATCTCTATATTTTCACCTTCATTTTCAGCATTTATTTGGTTGTCTGTTATATTATTATCATCCGTTTCTATTATGTTTTCATTTAAGTTTTTAAAGTATTCATAGAAGTCATTTAATTTAGCTGTTCTCTCGTTTCGTTCCTTCTTGCCATTAATAATATTCCAGTATTGTTTAGCATCAGCATGTTTTAGTGTACGCAGTTTCTGTATTCTTTTGTTTTTATTATGAATTGTTTTTATACCATGAAAATTTTGTTTGATATTATTAACATCTTTATTTTTGCTTTCAGTGTGTTTTATGACTCCGAATGATTTTTTTAACAATCAAATTTTGCTACATCGAAGACTATATTCTTGTGTTATATTATTTTCACAAATTTCTTCGAGTTTATTTTCAATTTCAGAAATCATATTTCTGTCAAGATTATTAGAAAATTGTCCTGACTTTTTACAATCCCAAAGTCTTACTCTTTGTGTATCGTGTATATGTGATGTTGCTATGTTTTGAGTGTGGTGAAACTTTGTTTTAAGTGTAGCTTCAAGGGGACAATGAACATCTGAATATAATCTGCAAAAATCATGAACTTTAAAGTCAATAATATTTTCAAAAACAAAAGGGGATGATATGAAATAGTCTACTGTGCTTGAATTTTTGCAGGTCAATACTGTGTTTTGTCTATCACATCCTATTCTACCATTCCAAATGAACATATCATTGTTCCTACATAAATCTATGAAAGAATTTCCGTATGTATTAATAACAGTGTCTGTACAATTTCTGTCTAATGGGATGTTATATAAATCAAAAGTTTCAAAAACTTCGCTTTAGAAATCTTCCAAGTGTTGCAAGCCATACATATCAAACATAAACTGGTCTCCCATTACATAATCTGGTAGATTTCCACATCTAGCATTAAAATCTCCAAATAAAAGGTAATGTTTACAATCCCTAAAAAACCTAAACATTTCATTTTGGATGTCAAAAAAGGGGTCGACATGTGAATATTTAGAGCCTGCCGGTGGTATATATACTATTCCACATTTCAGGTCTTCATTTATATTACTACTTGCATCTGAACCATACAACTCTTTGGAAATTGTAAAGAAACAACTTAAACTACATTTGTTGTCATTGTCTACCTTGACATATTTTGATATGTTTTGCTTTATAAGCAACGCTATTCCACCGGATTTATAGTTAGTGAGTTTTTTTCTGTTAAATATATGGACATTAAATCCAGGTACAATAATATTATCAGTATCATCAGTTTTTGTTTCCATTAAGCCAACAATATCATATTCTTCTATAAATGACACAAATTCAGGGCATCTTAATTTCGAAGATATTCCACAAACATTCAGAGATAAGATTTTTAAGAACCCATTTACAAATGTTTCACTTTTCCTCGGTATTTCAGTTTCATTTACTTTATAGTAGCCGTTTCCCGCTGACCGCTATTCACTTTGGCAGCCATTCGTTTGTACATTCGTTCGGTCACAACTGCCCTGGTTAATACTGCCTTGTGTGGGAGTGTTATGTGGGACCTCTGATGAGGGCTGTACCACTATCAATGTTGGGTTCCGGGACGGAATCGCAGTCTCACTTAGTAAAAGCGATGGTGACTGTTGGGTTTGACTGGGATCCTGGGTTGCCTGGGATTCAACATCTGATTCATTTTCACTGCTAGAGTTTTCATAGTGTAGTTTTTTATTGCTCATGTCTCGCTCTAGTGGCGAGTTTGCCTTTTTCTTTCCTGCATAATTAGGTCGTTGGTAGTTCTGACGATCAGATACAGGAGTATTAGCATTTTGAGCCAATCCACTGAACCTATTTTTGGTTGGTATTTCAAAGTTTTCACCTATTTTGTTTGTACGTGTACTATTTTGTGTTCTGCTTTCTCCTCTCTGTCTTAGCCTATAATTTGTGTTTGTATATATCTTTGGTCTAGCGCCGCTTTTCTCATGCTAGCCTGTGCGCGGTATAATTCGCCATTGATAAAAAGCTTATCCCTGACCAGCCTAACCTTGTTATTTTCATCTTCTCGCGCCTTTTTTGCAACTCCGTACAGGAGTTTTCTCTTATTTTCTATTTCAAGGGGGGATTATTCCGAGACGCCATAGGTAGTACCAGATAAAGTTTCTGGGGCTTTCATTCTCACAAGTTCCTTGTCTTTATAGAAAGTGAACTTAACGCAAATTGGTCGTGGTCGCAGATTTCTGCTGTTATATCGCCCTAAGCGATGTGCGCGATCCATTGGCATAGAATTTTCAATTCCTATTTTGTTTTTGATGAAATTTTGGATAATCTCTTCACAGTTTTCGATTTCATTATTTCTACTCTCTGGATGCCCGAAAAAGAGCAAATTTTCTCTCATGCTTCGCCATTTCACATCTGTGACACTTTCGTCAGTTTGTGTGATGCGTTTTTCTGTGTTCTCATGTTTCATCTCTAACTCTGTTAAACGAGATTCCAGGCGCCTTATTCTATCATCTGTATCCCTATTGTTCATTGCTATTTCGTCGTACATATCGCTGTATTGATGTATGGTTTCGTCATAGTCGGCCATTTTTGTTTGTATTTGTTTCATGTTTTTTTTCTGTATGATCAAGCTTTGTTCTTGTAGTCTTCATTTCATTTCCCCAACACCGGATCTTCGGTATGAACATAAAGTGGCTTCCAGCTGTGAAAGTCATTAATGCATGGATCTTAAGAATCATGTCTGAACATGTACTCTGTGATCATGGGAACCCTGGGTGGAGGTGGTCATTTTAGTTTAGACTCTACTGTGTGTATAGCGTGGAAGCCATATTGAAATTGTTTGGCGGTGCTATTAATTATGGGGTATTGATAGTCCCAATAATATACAGAGCTGACTTGTATAGTCAGTCATAGGGCTTAATCACGGATATTGAGAGTCAGGTCCTCAGCCCTAGACGGGGACTATGCAAAACCAATATAGTCTTTATACAATGATCAACATATGATCATCATACAATAAATGAAAAGAACATATAGGGCTTTGGACTATACACGCAATGAGTAAATATAATAAAAAATATATCAAACAATATTGGAACATACTTTTTAAACATGGCTGTACACATTACTTAAACATGAAACTATCAGTCAGAAATAAAGATCAATTCCCTGATTTAGACGTGCAGGAAATGGAACACAATTTTTTATCATGTCTGTACACGTTAACATGAAACTAACAGTAATAAAGATCAATTCCCCTGAACTCGGACGTGTAGGACATGGAACACAATTTTTGAACATGTCTGTACACGTTATTGCACGGCGGATCACCGCCGGGCATACTGTATTTGGTTCGTAGGTTGTCAATGGAGCCGGATTTGGAGGTATAAATCCTTTCGATTGCAGTTTCGGTATATTTTCGTAATAAAACATGAACTTTTTGACAAGAATTGATGGAGCATGATTGAACTAAAAATAAAGGGATAATACGCGAAAAAAATCCAGGAATGAATTGTACTCAATGTTGAAAATAAAGGCAAAATATGTAGCAATGCGGAATTGATCCTTTCATATCCCATTCTATTTTTAACATGTTTAGAGATTATTTTTATTAACATTATCAAAATATCCATTTCAACATAAAAACACACTCTATCGATTTTAATTATAAACTGAAATTTACAAGCTCATGTCAATTTGATAAATATCGTTTTGAAATGGGAGTAGTGCAAAACCATTATAAGAGTAGAGATTTTTCATATTCTGAATGGGAGCCGTTGAAGCCCGACATACATTTTGATGAACAAAATTGAAATTACAACTGCATTGAAAGTCAATACACGGTAAGTTGATATTTATTGTAACTACGAAGCTACATAAGATAGAGGTTTATGAAATGTTACATAAATATCCTTTTTTATGTTATTAATTAGATCCCAGAAATGAAAGTACATTTCGGAAAGGTTCGGACTTTTACATTGCTGTAATCACAATATGATGGCTACAATATTTCTAGGCAGAGGAAAAGGTATTTCTTGAAATTTGTGAAAATATCGGCTTACTAGTGCAAGTTTTTACATAACATAATTTGAAACAGAAAAAAAAAAAAACACACACACACACACAACTAAGAAGGGGGGGGATTTCAAATAAATTCTTCAAACTATTAAAATTCATTTCAGATATGTGCAGCTTTGTGTTCAGCTATGAGTATTATTTATTTATGGAAAAAATGTATTTAATGAGTAAAAAAAATATGGGAAACAATTTATGTAATGAAATTTTAATGCTTTAATGCAATACATTTGTTTTTATTTACACCTATATGTCACTGTTAGGAGAGAAAGATTTGCAGCCTGACCATGACTGGAACCGGAGGTCTCTTACTTACAGGGCGAATGCTCTACCGGCTGAGCTTCACGCCCACATACACATCTTTCTTCCCTATTGTGAGTAATCAGTACTGTGACATCATCCCCCTTCATTTTAGAATTTGTCCCTGAATTCTAGGAGTTATTGGGTAAGTATAACCATGTGTAGACATAATTAGACAGACCTACCACTTATGTCACAGTCAAACGTTGGGCGCCTTATGTCACACGGTGAGAAATATGTATAGCCTTACCGGGTCTTGAACCTGGGACCTTTCACTTACGGGCCGAATGTTCTACCGATTGATCGAGCAACCTGGCCGGTAGCACACCGCATATATATATATATATACACACACACATATTTATCCCCTATTGTGAGTAATATGCAGTATGTGAATCCAGTATCTCTGAAATCTCTTTCTAATTTATATGTTTTAATACTAAAGCAGATATATTACTGATGTTCACACACTGTATATTTAAAATTATGAATATGCAACTAACTATCTTCATTTTTCGACTACTTTTTTTCAGCTTGCAATACAAAGAAAATGGGAGTGGCTGCGAAAAACCTGGTAAATTGGACACTGACAATACATAAGTGCTTAAGAAAGGCCAGGGGCAGCTTCATACGTGTTTAAGAAAGACCAAGGGCAGCTTTTATCCAGTTTTCAAGCCAAAATTCAACATTCTGTTCACCTCAGCAGCAATTAACACCTCAAACAATCAATAGACCATTTCATCAGGGGTTTGGCAATACACATATGTGGTATACTTTGTGACAAAACTGACAAATCTGTGACTGGTGGGAAATCTGATGCATGTGTTTACTACCCAACTGAACACTGTGTGGAATGTTATACCAACATGAAGATTGACTTGGTGACAGTCAGAGAGGACTTCTTGACTTAGTGAACGTCTGATTTCAGAGTGAAATGGTCTGTATATATGTGCCTGTCGGCCATGAACGGATGCACAACACTCACTGACAAACCTGTTATACTATATTTTCTCTTTTAGTTTTATTTTTGATGATTTGTTGTGTTTTAATTTTACCCTCATAAAAAAAATGACCTTGCTTGCATTTCACAACATTTCAACTCAGATTTCTCGTAACCCTTTCCCTCATATAGACTCATTTTGACGCACTCAATTAGTACCACATAAAGCCTGATCTGCAGAAAGCCAAACTCAAACCTTACCAAATTTAATTGTAAAATCCTCATTACCAGGCCACTGAGGAGCAGCGAACAGCATAAAACCTGATCAGCCTGGTATCCTCTATGAGGGAAAGGGTTAACTAAAAGTTCAGGAGGTCTAAAACTCCCTTATTTATTTATCTAGTGATTAAAAAGTTTCTGATGAATGTTCTTATAGCAAATGGTATTTAATATCATGCTCTGAAATGTAAGAAGAAACTCTGAAATTTTTTTTGAACTTATAGATTTGTTTATTGAATAGAAAATATGGGAGACTGTCATTCCAGATTGTCAGTCATCCTTTCTAAAGTGTAAGCACATCAGTTTGTTTCCCATTTAATTTCTTTCTTTTTTTATGGACCAAAACTGCTTCTTTAAAAATAATTGAAATAACAAAAACAATAACTTAAAACGATGTATCCTGATCATAACTGTTCTTAGTTCAACATAGCACATCAAGCCGAAGGTGAGCTATTCTGATCACCTTGTGTCCCATCTTCTTATGGCAACAATTTGCTTTAAAAGATATATCTTCTGAAACTACTTGTAAGATGCCAATTTGTCGTTTGCAGTGGCAACCAATAAAATTTGATTTTTAAATTTTTTAAAAAGCTGTTCCCTGAAACAAAAAGCCAGAATAATTCAATTTCATCAGTTACAAAATGCCACCTCATGACTATCTACTGTCATTGCTAAAATTAAGTTGTCTCTTAGACCTGTGAACTCTCCCGATTTTGAGCGGGAGCTACCGATAATTGCTTGCATCTCCCGGTCTACCGACCAACACCAGAAATCTACCGCCTTTGATCTCAAGGCTCCCAATATACCGCTTATCAACTTTTGGAGCACTAATTGCTCCCTACCGAGCCGAGGTGTATGCCGATTGCGTAAGTTGATTCGGCTATTATCGGAACGCGATCTCGTTTAGAGCGTGATTTCAGGGTGGGTGGGGAGTGTCAGAAATACCTGTGTGTCACTTAACAAGTCTTAACAAATTTAAACCAAAAGAATTTGAAAAGACATACATATATACATGAATACATGTAAATCATATGATCCTTTCTGTATGTCATATAGATGTTTGATATTGAGCAGAATTTTGCACTTATTTGTATGTTTACTACTGGAAACTATATTGTTTATATTCGCTATAATGGAAAATCCTCATATTGTACAATTGTACCTGAGTGAATAAATGATATCTGTCTGTCTGTCTGTCTGTCTGACTTCGCCGTGTATTTTGGGAGGGGGGGGGGGTGGGGAGAGGATTCAGGGTCCGAATTTAGACTCGCATACTCGCAAAATGCGAGCGAGATTTACAGACTGCGAGTAGAAAAATAAGTAACTCGCTTATTTCTGCGAGTCAATATTACCATAAGATAATAATTAAAAGCTCCGAGTCTTTCGAGTCCTAGAAATTTGCATTTCTGAAACCGTCTTTCGCCGATTACTCCACCCACCAAAATTACACAGCAAGGTAAGTACAATAAAGAAACGATAACTGCACCGAGTCTGAAGAGTCATTTAAGATTTGCTGGACGCTTGCATTCAGCGGTAAGCCTTTAAAAATACGTTTCTGTGATTGAGATTCGGGAAAAGAGTTTCTGCTCGAAAATTCACCGCTACTTTAAAAGACCAGCGAGTAGCGACGCCGAAACCTCTGCTAAAGTTTCAAAAACGTCACAAGAAACAAAATCTTTTACATTAGCCAGCCTAAAAACTTGTCATCTCTTAACATTGATTAAGACTGTATTGTCGACAGTGGTAGGCCTAATATTGTCAGAAAAAAAATCTTGTAAAACATGTAAAAAAAAACACCTTGTTTTCGGCAAATATGTCAACTCAAGTAAGTAAGAAAAAGTCCAGAAAAAATAATTTAGAAATTTGATATTAGAAAAAAGAATCGAAAAAAAAAATATATGTATATTTATTTTTTAAATGAGACAGTAGATTTAGGGCCTTTAATAATTTCCTTGTAATGATGGCAATTTTTTATGTGAATATTACCCCTTTATTTTAGTATGTTTTTATGATATAATATATGAAGTTTTAATTTAAAATATTAGAAAAGTATGACAACATTTTATTGAGAAAAAAACATTCAGAAATTTAAACACAAGTACTTGAAAAAACATATTTTTTATTATTAAACCCTTATAACCAGATCAAAAAATATTCACTCAAGGTCTCTTGAAACAGTACAGACATATGATATTTTCAAAGAAAATTAAATGAAATTTCAATCATAATTATAACTGACTTTTTCTTTTATAAATGACTTATTCTAATTTGGCATTAATTTTGATATTCATTTATCAGCAAAAAATAATATCATTATCATCAAATAATTAGGAAAAAAAACAACAGAAGCCTAAATGCTGCTCCCTGGATAAAGGGAGCAAGCATATGAATTTACTGATATTATGGTAAAATAAAGACATACAAATGAAATTGCCAGTTATTTTTAATTTTGCCAGTGGAAAATTTATCAACTGGCAAAAAATTGCCAGTGCAATTTTCTTCTAAATTCGGACCCTGAGGATTGAAGATGATTAGCCACTGACATGCACATGTCTGCCTGGGGAGGGTTACCTGATGCATGTGGCACTTCACCCCCCCCAAAAAGGTACATGTAATGGCCCATTATGTGCAGAAAGTGAAAGTTGAAAATCTAAAATAAGAATTTTGAAATATTATAGTGGGCCCAAATGGCTTAATTTTACCTAGTCCTTTATGTTTATTTTTATGTTTATCATCTGGTTTATTATGCTCTCTTATTTTGTTGTTATATTTCTGAATATTTTATTAATTTATTATCTTGATTTGATATTTTATTTAATGTTGTAAGTAATTAGTTAATAAGTAATAAAAAATGAAATAAAAGTAAATGAATAATAAAAAAAATGTGTTTTGTTATTACTGTAGTGCGAAAAAAAAGCGCTGTGAAAAATCTCCCACTCACACAACCCAATCTCCCACTTTGGGAGCACAGATCTCCCACTTTCAGACCAAATAAAGTTCACAGGTCGGAGTTAAATTTCTTCCCTTATGATACCATTGGTCAAAATTTAATTTCAATTTGCACAAATGGTTACCTCATTGCCTTCTACCATAATTGCTTACTTGAAGTTTATTCCTTAAAAAATGGAGCACCAGATGGTTGGCTAGTTTCCTAATAACCATACTGTTTATATTTATAAAAAAAAAATCCTTGTAACTAACGGTCAGATTTTAATTTCATTTGGCACAAATGGTCACCCACATACCACATTGTTAAAATGAATTTGATCCTTTTGAAAAATGATGTCTTAAGTGGAGGCAGCTAGGTTCTGTATTTACTCTCTCTATATATATAACATGTACTCAAATTCAAAATCTTTCTCCTGGAGCTAGTGTTCAAAAATATTTTTTCTTAATGATAATCTCATGGTTCTTTCCCGCAATTCTGGAAAATGAGGCCTCCAGATGTTTGACTTATTTTCTTTTAATTATAATCTGTATAAAAACTTTGAACACTTATTGTGCCCGATATTTGACATTGGTTACTGCTGAAGGTAACCAGGTCAAATCAAGTGGCCTGAAATGTTATAATTAGGTGTATTGTACTCTGCCCTCTATTGCCCCTTTTTCTTAGTTATTGTCCATTGTTAAAAATTGTCTTCCCTTCCCAGAGCAATTCTCTTTATATTTAAATTTAGCTGATGATATTTTGGTACATGTATCAATGACTTGGAGACAATGTGTCACAAGCAAATTTTTCTATTAGAACCTCTTTTCCTTTCACAGTTAGTGCCCTTACTTAAAAAAAAAGAGAAAATTTGCAGCATCACATTGTTCCTATTAAAATACTTTGATGTTGCAAAAAATATTCCAAGGAGAGCTCTTCTCTTCAGAGTATTTGCTCTTTTTGGAAAATTGTTTCCACAGTATTACTTTGATCTTATTTAAGATAGGCTGATGATATATGCTTAATGTATTGATAAATTGTAAAAGATGTTATAATAAATTTTGAGAATGACCCTTTACTTTCAGTGTCATTTACCTTTGTCTTCATTTAAGATAGGCTGGTGATATATGTTTCATGTACCAATAACATGGAACCCTTTGAGAAAAAAAAATGTCAACAATGTCAAAAGAAATGTTAAGGTTTTGTTTAATGTTGCCATTATCTGCACTATTACTAAACTGATGTCCCGCAAACTTCAAACATGTAAGAACAGTAATTATTCCAAATATTTTAGCATATATATGGCCCTTTTTGGATTTTGAAAACTGTTAAACTTTTGTTTAACATTGCTATTTCTCCAGTTTTACTTGATAGATGTCCCCCAAACTTCACATATGGCTTGATCATTATAAGATCAACAAGAAGAATCAGGAACTGCAACTCTTCCATTTTTTTTATATCTATAACCCTTTTTGGACTTAGAAAAACATTAAAGTTTTGTTTAATAATGCTATTATCTCCACTTTAACTCAATGGATGACTTCCAAACTTCACGCATGCTTCACATGCATCATCATCACACCAACTAGTAGAAATAGGGAAGTAACTTTTACAAATATTTTTTTTTGCAAATTTATAGCACTTTTTGGATTTAACTTTTTTTAAAGTGATATTTTAAGTTTTATTTTACATTACTATTATCTTCACTTTCACTCAATGGATGTCTCTCAAAAGTCACACATGTGTTTATCAACATCAGACCAACCAGTAGAAAAATGAATGTATGTCCAAGTAGTTACAGGAACAGTAACTCTTAATTTTTTTTTTACATATTGTTGGGCCTTTTTGTACTTAAAATGTTAAAACTTGTTTAACATTGCTTTTTTTTCTCCAACTTCTTTCCATGGATACCCCTCATAGTCCACGCATGAAATTGCATGCCTGTGTTAAAGGTCAGACTGTCATGAATTATAAAACAGTTATGCAGTTTTTTCTTTTTTTTTAAAGAATCTTGGTTACAGTTTTCACACCACCTCATTTTTTCACTTAACCCTTTGAGGTATTGCTTTGAAACTTTAAATACCTGTTTTTGGCCATGACCTCTATTTGTACATGTCAAGAGTACATAACTCTGTCATTTGACATAATTATGCCCCTTTTCTGACTTGATTAATCTTTTTATACTAACTCACTTTTTCACTGAATTCTTTGAGATTTTGCTTTAAAACTTAAAGCACATGTTTATTGTTCATGTGTTTATTTTGATAATACAGAGTTTCCTATTTTGCCTTTAACTGCAATATTTTTTATTGACAAGCATTCAAATAGTCGAGGGGCCTCCGTGGTCGAGAGGGTAAAGTTGCTGACTTTAACACTCACTCAGCCCCTCACCGCATGGGTTCGAATCCCGGCAGGGTCATTCGGATTTTCATGTGAGGAAGCCTTCCAGCTGGCTTGCGGTAGGTCGTAGGTTCTACCCGGATGCCTCCGTGCATTCGGGGTCTTCCTCCGCCTTTAATTAGCTGGACGTCGCTATATGACTGAAATACTGTCGAAGCAATGGTAAACTCAAATAGTCAAGTCAAATAGTCGAGAGCATTGTCTTACAGACAGCTCTTGTTGAAGGGTTGTAATCTGTTTTAGTTCAGTAAAACAATCTATTTTCTCATAATTTTAATTTGTAATATTTTCATTTCAAATATTCACCACTATTCTCAAAAAAAAATGTATTTTATAAATGTGATACTAAAATAGTATATTATACATTGTATATCTGAAGCATCTTGAAAACAAATTTTCTATGCATATTCCTATTTTTTTCATGCTTATATTAAAATTATTCTTGAAAAAATTACACAAAAAGAAGATTTTCTTTTACAATGTTTAATCTTTTACCACTGTACAAAACTTTACAAAACCTTTCAATCACCAACCATTTTTTTTAAACTAACTTATGTATTGCCAATAAGTAACATTTATCAGTCAGAGACTCTTAAGTAGTCCAGTAACTTAACCAGTAGAACAATCACCCTTTAGGGGTCCCAGGCTGAAGTCTTGGTCTGGCTGCACATTTTTCACATTATGTTGAACATAATCACACACTCTAAACACTTTATAGAAAACATGTTTTATGAACTGAAAAAGGAGGCATTTCCCCTTATAAGTTTGTTAGACTTTGATCCTGCTTGTTCGTATATTAATCAGTGTTCACTAATCTCTAGATCCGGCTCTGAAAATCCCTCGTCGTAGTTCATGAAATTGTCCATCTTAAAGCAGAATCGACCAGCAAAACGAACATTGAATATAACATCTTATTCCACATTTTGTACAAATTCCATATTTTCAAGTCATGCTGAATCTCAACATTATCAAATTCCACATGTTGTTAGCCTGAGTGTCAAAACTTGTATGACTGACACGATTTTCGTATGGTTTTTCATACCCTCGAAGTTCAAACTAATGAAGAAAGGGTCAGTTTCACATAGAATGTCGTCATTTCCGGTTTTTAAAGGATTATGGACTTACGGTAAAGTGAATTCATTGTGTAGAATTTACTTAAAGCTTTTCATAGCTATGAAAAATATTTAAATCGATGAAAAAAGGGGGAAATAGGGTCGATTTTAACATTTGATGACATCATTTCCGGTTTCAAATGTTCATGGACTTCCGGTTGAGAGAGTTCAAAGCATACATTTCACTAAGAGTTTACCAAAGTAATAAAAAAATCAAATCGTTTAACAACTTAGGGAGATGGAATCATTTTTACAAAGAATGACGTCATTTCCGGTTTTTATTCATCATGGACTTCCGGTTAAGAGAGTTTAAAGTAAAGATCTCACTTAAAGCTTTTCATAGCTATAAGAAATATTTAAATCGATGGAAAACTAAGGGAAATAGGGTCGAATCAATCGATAAAATCGATAATTGACAATAATTCGATAGAAAATCAAAACAACAGATTTATTTTTAAGCTACTTACTATTTGTATGCTCAAACAACTAAATGTTGGTTGAAAAAAGGAAAATATTGATTTTTTGTATTATATAACAAAAATCGATAAATAATCAATATCGGATCAATCATGTATTTAGACTTGATTTGCATTAAAACAATATCAATAAACTGATTTCAAAAATCAAAATAATAAAATTCCTATACTCAAATGACTAAATGTTAGAGCAGAAAAAAGGCCATCCATTTAATGACTTTCACAGCTGGATACTGAGGAATTGAACTTTATTTCCTTTTCATGTTTAAAATAACGTGTACAGACATGTTCAAAAATTGTGTTCCATGTCCTACACGTCCGAGTTCAGGGGAATTGATCTTTATTACTGTTAGTTTCATGTTAACGTGTACAGACATGATAAAAAATTGTGTTCCATTTCCTACACGTCTAAATCAGGGAATTGATCTTTATTTCTGACTGATAGTTTCATGTTTAAGTAATGTGTACAGCCATGTTTAAAAAGTATGTTCCAATATTGTTTGATATATTTTTTATTATATTTACTCATTGCGTGTATAGTCCAAAGCCCTATATGTTCTTTTCATTTATTGTATGATGATCATATGTTGATCATTGTATAAAGACTATATTGGTTTTGTATAGTCCCCGTCTAGGGCTGAGGACCTGACTCTCAATATCCGTGATTAAGCCCTATGACTGACTATACAAGTCAGCTCTGTATATTATTGGGACTATCAATACCCCATAATTAATAGCACCACCAAACAATTTCAATATGGCTGCCACGCTATACACACAGTAGAGTCTAAACTAAAATGACCACCTCCACCCAGGGTTCCCATGATCACAGAGTACATGTTCAGACATGATTCTTAAGATCCATGCATTTAATGACTTTCACAGCTGGAAGCCACTTTATATTCATACCGAAGATCCGGTGTTGGGGAAAAGTGAATAACTTTCACAGCAGGGTTCCCATGATCACAGAGTACATGTTCAGACATGATTCTTCAGATCCATGCATTTAATGACTTTCACAGCTGGATGCCACTTCATGTTCTTACCGGAGATCGGGTGTTGGGGAAAAGTTAATAACTTTCACAGCAGGGTTCCCATGAAAACAGAGTATGTTCTCACGCTTTGGACTAAAAATAGAGACCGGAAACACTTTGACCACAAATGGAAAACAAATTAGAATAGTTACTGGAAATGTATTCATTCTCTTGGAAGATAGGAGAACTGTTCACATCGTAAGTGTTTCTCTTTGAAAATAATGTATCATTTTATTTTGACATGTTTTCATTGAGTTTTTCTTATTTTCTATATTATATATTTATACATATTTTTTTCTTACTTATTTTAATGTATTTTTTCCTTTTTTAAAGTAGTGATTTTACCAATTGTATTTTCTATTTATTGCTGCCATTTTTAGCTCACCCTGAGCTATTTTTTAGCTCACCTGAGCATAGCTCAGGGTGAGCTTTTGGGATACTTGACTGTCCGTCGTCCGTCAACAATTTGATGTTTACACACTAGAGGCCACAATTTTGATCCAATCTTCCTCAAACTTGGTCAGAATGTTTATCTTGATGATATCTTGAACCCTTTTGAAAATGGGTCAGGTTGGATCAAAAAGTAGGTCAGTAGGTCAAATCTTAGAAAAATCTTGTCGTCCGTCAACAATTTTGATGTTTACACACTAGAGGCCACAATTTTGAGCCAATCTTCTTAAAACTTGGTCAGAATGTTTGTCTTGATGATATCTTGAACCCTTTGGAAAATGGGTCGAAAAATCTTGTTTACACACTAGAGGCCACAATTCTGATCCAATCTTCCTCAAACTTGGTCAGAATGTTTGTCTTGATGATAACTTGAACCCTTTTGAAAATGGATCAGGTTGGATCAAAAAGTAGGTCAGTAGGTCAAATCTTAGAAAAATCTTGTTTACACACTAGAGGCCACAATTTTGATCCAATTGTGCCACCGGCTGTATAGTACGAAGTAACTAGGAAAGCCTCTGGCTTGTTGGCCGCCATAAGTCTGTCCAGAGGGGCAAGTAAGAATTGGACGCTGTCGATGAAGCGTAGTCGGCCAAGTTCAAATGAAATATATTATTCTGTATTGTTGGGGATGCAGTTTACCTTGCCCTTGACTTTTGAGTTGGCCTGCATAAGCAGGTGGGAGTCGTAGCCCCGCAGGTTGTAGAAGACCACTAGTATAGTGTTCCTCCAAGTCGCAGCTTACAGGCTTAATGGGCTACTCCTCTGTATTTCCCTGTGATATGGCAGTGGTCACGGACGGCGTCTCCCCAAAGCGGCTTTTCGCATACGTAGCATGTAGAAGCAGCATTGTAGGCTTGCCAGTCCTCCTCTGTCATCCTCGCGTGTGTGGGGTTGGCTTCTTCTATTTTATGCTCCTCTTCCTGAAGGGCCTTCAAGAAATGTTCCACAGCATTGGGGCCGCAGTATTCAACTGGAGGCTCTGTGTGGCCGTCGTACCGCACCACGATGATACAGTAGCTACAGGCCTCATGCCGTTGCGTAGTAGTAGTATTGCTCTTCTTCAGACCCTCAACCCTGGTGGTGAGCGCCTCAAAGTCGGCGTACATGACATAGGGGGCTGGGATCTTCTTGTGGTAGTTCTGGAAGGTCACAAGATTTTTACCCTCTTCAGGCATATCCACTCTCACAGCTGCTTGGCCGATTCCTTTGCACTCTGTCTTGTGGGCCTCCAGCAGATCTCCACTATAATAGCAATACAGACAGCGCTCGCAGAAATATTTACGTCCTTTGTGTCTAGTCTGATCATATAGGAGGCGGTGTAGTTTTGGGACGGCGACATAGTAGTTCTTGATCAAAAGTAGGTGTAACCTTCGCATATCTTGTGGCTGTTTGCTTAGTTGGTGGACAACGACTCTCCCTTTTTCCCCATCCAAAGATGTTTATTGCGAGTCCGTTGGCCATCTCAAACTTCGGGATCTGCGAGATCGGAACCGGAAACTCGAGGTCTGTTTTGTCTAGACCGTCTTCGGTTGTGTAGCTAGAGGGTCTGTTCGAGTTGCGCGCGGCTGGAAACAATAGAGCACGCATCGCCCAAATAAAACAGTAGTCTTCCAGATTGCTTTCCACGTTGATGGCGGCCTTCTTTTTCTTCAACTCCGGAGGTAGTTTGAACTTCTTCGTCCCGCCTTTCAGAGGTTGATATTTGGCAATGTCTAGTCAAAGGGTTTGCGCCTGCTCTACAACCCATCCAGACCCTCTATTGGTCCACTTCTCTAGAAGTTCTTGTATCTTGGGGAAAGCTCGTTTGAAAGCCTCATATATTTCACTCTTCTGTAAAATAGCCTCCTGCTTGGTCGTAGCACGGTGTCAGTGTACTCTTCACTGTCTGGATTGTCCTTTCTAAGATTGACCTTGATAGCAAGCTGGAACTTTACGCCATTCAGAGCCTCCAACTCTTCTATGAACTTTTTTGGATGCTAGGTTCCACTTCGGAAAGAAAGGCTCTGGGGTCTGCGTCATACCCTCGTGATACGTCTATTTGCCAACCTCTTAAGAAACTACCAAGGACCCATGGAGTCCTACGAAACAGTGGCCTACGTGGAGCAGGTGTTGGCCTACGTAGGGTATGTGTTGGGGCGGGTTGGGTAGTACGTGGAGCAGGTATTGGCCTACGTGGAGTAGGTTGGGTAGTACGTGGAGCAGGTATTGGGGCAGGTTGGGTAGTACGTGGAGCAGGTATTGGGCTACGTGGAGTAGGTTGGGTAGTATGTGGAGCAGGTATTGGGGGCAGGTTGGGCAGTACTTGGAGCGGGTGTTGGCCTACGTGGGGCAGGTTGGGTAGTACGTGGAGCGGGTGTTGGTCTACATGGAGTAGGTGTTAGCCTATTCTGGTCCGCCTCGTTTGACAATTCTGCAAGTATCTCTTCGATATAATCTTCAAGTAACTTGTTCATAGTAGCCATGTCGATGCATATACCATGCACAGAATAAATCTCTATATGAAAATTCATCTGATGTTTATACCAATGCGCAGAATAAATCTCTAATGAAATTTATCTGATATAAAACCATACGCAGAATAAATCTCTAACTGAAAAAAAGGAATAGGCGGCCTTACAATAAAGGGCAGCAGCTGAATCCTTACACAGTCCTCGAGCTCGCGTAGGACTAGAGAGAATAACTTCTTGCTCTGGGCCTCCGCGCGGAGGAGGACGTACCTCGCACGGCTCGTACCGCACTCAACACCACACCGATAGGTTTCCGATTTTGTACCTCGCCCACAAGTACGGCAGGGGTGTGGCTCAGAATCGGGCTTACGGCGTAGTTGTGCCATGTGTACGCAACATAGCCGCCCTATACACCGCCGCTCGCATTGATCGACGCACCCAACTACCAGCCATTCGCAGTGTCTATGTCCGATCAATGCGTAAACAAATATCTAATATAAATTATACTAAACGGGTGGACCTACGTTTCTCTCGCCGCGGTAGTAATCTGGAAAATAGCACCCTGGATACCAAAGCAAGATCCGCCAAAACAGGCTCCGCCGCAAAAACAGGAGGTGCCCACAACAAAGCAGAAGGTGACCAAAACAACACCAACAACCTTTTATCGTTACTATAGCGCATCTGCACCACCAAGCGCAAACCCTATAGACCCCAACTACATGGAATAGGGAGCGGGAGGCCCGACGAAAAATACACTCTAGTAAGGGAACAAAATGGTAGAACCACCAGCCCCTATTCGGGTGCAAATTGGCTAGACTACAGCAGGGTACACATTTGGAAAATCGAAAAAGTATAGAGGGCTTTATTTGCAAGAAAAACGCTTAAAAAAAGATCGCAAAGGTCATTCGGTGCAAAAGTGATCCAATACCCCTAGTCTGTATACTACTAGCTAATTTCAATATTCAATACACTTTTTCTTTATTTCTTTTTAATTTCTTTAATTTTCTGACGCATGTTTTTCTCATATGTTTTCTTACGAATCGAATGGAATGTCATTAAACTGTCTCGAAACAGACGATTATAAAACAGAATTTTCTCTTAAACAAAGTTGAAATCGATAAGTAGATATAATCGTGTTAATATCTAACTTCGAATTGATAATCCTACTGCTTGTTTTAGAGGAAATCTATTTTTTATCGATCTGTGTCGATACTGTAAAATGAATCAATTAAAATCCGGAATTTACCCACACTTCAAACAGCTAAAAACATTTATTTATTTGATCTATATGCCAAAATATTGCATTTTTCGAGACATTATATACTTTTTATTAAGCTAATATCAGTATTACACTTCGGTTTTTGGTTTCATTTGATTTTCTTTAATTGTTCTGACACATGTGTTTCTCTTATTTTTTCTAACGAATCGAATGAAATGTCACAACACAGTCTCGACACAGGACGATAAAAATTATATTCTCTCTAAAGCGAGGTACGGAAATTTCTAAACAAAACAAAATACTAAAACACACACATATATATAGTTAATCGATCAAAATTTGTCTTCTTATGGTTCACATATTTGCAGATGCTTTTTTGTCATTTTTTTCATTCTCGTAGAAATTCTGGCACACACATAAACACATATATAGCTGATATATAACTGAAATTTTAATAACTTCTGAACACTTATAAATTGAGAAAAAAAATGAAACATATGTGGCTTTTCCGCTTTTCCGGTATTGAAATTATTTAACACAAACACATACAACTTCAGTTTGTCTCGAGCGAATTATCTAAACAATAATTTCCGACACATTTATTACGCCCCGATAAAATTAAAACGTCACAGGACCTTAATTAATAAAACCGGCCATCTGTAAGCGTCACCTCTTTTTGTGATTGGCTATTGTTTTGAGATTTGACAATATGTCACACCCAGGGCAATAAATCATGCCCATCAAATCGACAACCCCAAACGTTTAAATAGCGATACTCATATTTTATATAACCTGGGCCTTTCTGTCAATATGATCAAATATTGTTTTAAGAAAACATACTAGTACGACTTTTTTCATGATGACCCCTCCCATACATTTAGTACATTTAGAGACCAGTTTAATTATGTCTAAAGAATTAGTTACCGATGCGTTACCCACAAACTACATCAACGGATATCGCTGAAGTTTATCGAGAGAGCAAAAATCGACGATTACGGAAACAACCGATAATAGCCGAGCGCGCGCAAGGAAGTCTGGCTACATACGGGGGATAATTTTCTATTTTTAGAGCTGCTTATCCCTAAAGGTATTTACATCTCTGATGTAAAATTTAGGAAAATGCAGTCTGAGAAAAAAATGCGGACGATATGAATATACTATAGTAGAAGAAAAATGACACTTGAATATAGAAGAATCAAAGTGCTAACAGGAAAAAAAAAGCTGTGATTCTTAATTATTGATACAATAGAGGCAAACGCCACTTAAAGCAAAAACTCCACACACTTTCCTGCAACTATAGTCGACAGTAAGACAATCGAATACGCACTCTGTTTCAAAACAATCCAGAATTAGGGTCATGAACCTGACTGTATGAACTTCAGAAGTAGGTCATTCCCTAGGACCCGATTTATATACACTCTCTAGCTACTGTTACATAAGTGTAGAACTTGACAAGGTACTTGATATTTTAGATACTTGAATGTTTGTTTCTATTTCAAAGTTAAGAAATGCTTTGGGAGAAACCTCACTCGCTTTCATGCAAAATTACGCGTGAACTACAGACATTCGAATTAAGCGCTACTTTTTCTTTTTACAGGAGTAGATCTTCAAGTATGTAAAATGGGTTGCTGTTCTGATTTATAAGTGTCACAAATATATTGTTCACGCTTAAAATGGATGTTTACAGTGCAAAATAACACGTTTACAAACAACAGCACATGAACAGCAGTTACGGTTATGAATAAAAGGCCTGCGTAACATATTCCATTCGTTTTCGTAAGTGCAGAAACGCATTGGGGGGATCCGCACTAAGCGCGGAGAGGTACATTTAAAAATGTCATGGAAAATATGCAAATTAGCAAGGTCAGCGATGCCTGCTAGTAAAGACGGCAGCTTGTGCCCAAACTCCGCTGCAGTAGTTACCTCCCCTTACAGTTGTCGAAGTAGCGTAGCGTGACGTAACCGGTTCACGGAGTTTGGCTTGTGCCGTCTAAAAATGACAATTAAAGGAATACGCTCGGCTGAAATGAAAATTTAACCACCAACAAACCTTTTAGTGTAGATCACTTTGACATGACTTTCATTTTAATGCACGCTATATTTGTGAAGATATAGCTGTTTAAAGTTTGTGATTTCGATCGGCTATGGCCGCCGCCATCTTTGTTCATGTTTACCTTTCTGTGACGTCACAAATACCCATTGAACCATATCCCGATCGATGAGTGCGATTAATAGGGGTTGTGATAAAAACATTAAAGGAATACGCTCGGCTGATTACAACTAGGTTTCAATTGAAAGATATTGATGTAAATAAACCAATTAAATTACTCATTTCATTGAATCAATCGTAATAAGAAAGAAATTGTAAGTTAAAGACGTCTATTTTAAACCAATTTGCTCCGCGATATTTTTTATTTCTATAATACATCTTTGTCATTTTTACCGTGAAATGCTTGCAACTGCGGTTATTGAAAAGTTGTGTGGTGTTAAACTGATTGTGGTGTTAAACTGATTGTATAAGAAATCACTGGCAAGTCTTTGTAACAGACTAAGCGGCATATAAAATCGCACCTCAGGGCCATAAAACACGGCCATAAAACGAAGCGTGCGACCGAGTCACCATGTCAAAAGACAATTGATGTGCACGTTTTACTGAAACGGACATGTAGAGTATAATCATCACCACAAACATACTAAATGCATTATATAAATATGAAAGAAAAGTGTTGAATCCACGTTTTATATTATAATAATCTATATTATGCTATTTTACGGAAAAAGTCTGTTTAAATAAATATATATAAGTAAAAGTATCGTATCGAATAGTTACATAATTTACATTATTTTGCTAAATTGCGAGCAATTAGGTGTGTTAATCATAATTACAACACGGTGTCCCTTTGATTCGTCTCTATAGTATTTCACAGTTACCGTCATTGCAATTAGATTTCTACTTACATGATACCGCCCCTTTTATATATTTATATGTTTGATTAAAAAACTGTTTAAAAATTGTTGATAATTGCTGTAATAATTTGCGCAATTAAAATAGCGATGTTTGTGAGAATATGCATAAATGATTGCGTGACAAGGGGTATTGACTTTAGTTTTGGTTCGATCACTATAGCAGGAAGTTTATAAAGTTTTTGAGATATTTCTTAAAATGGAATGTATAGTTCCTTACGACTTTGAGCCCGAATATACTGAGGAAGAGCTGCAACTGCTTCAAGACAATGACGTACGGGAGGAGGAATATTTATGTGCTGAGGACTTTTGTCTGTGTGATAACTGTGTTATGATGCCATCCAATATGGAAAATGTATGTTGCAAATCGAGTGACTTAGTTGTTGGAAATTTAGATGAACTTACGTACATTACGGACCATACGGACTTTCACACCTTAGTTCTGAATGATTCTGTTTTAGAAGTTGCATTCATTTCCATTCTGGCATACAAAGGTCATAGGACGAGGGCTCCAGACTCTCTCACTCACGAGTAAGAAAACAATAAAATGATCATAGTTTAATCTTTTAATAATATATTTTCATCATATTCAAATAATAAACATTTTTCAAACAAATATAATAAGACAATATAAATGTTAATTTTACCCCCTTGATATAAATTACATGTAAATATGCAAAGCCTAATGTAATTCCCTTCTATATTTCAATGTATGTACGCAACCGGAAGTGTGTCTGTGACGTCACGATTGTTGTAAAAAAAGTCTCGCGAGACCACGAGACGTAAACAATGTCTGCGCCCATGTCTCGGAGCAAATTGGTGTAAATAGACGTCTTTAACTTGCAATTTCTTTCTTATTACGATTGATTCAATGAAATGAGTAATTAAATTGGTTTATTTACATCAATATTTTTCAATTAAAACCTAGTTGTTATCAGCCGAGCGTATTCCTTTAAGAACCGAATTCTACACTGAGTTTGTGGGGTCTACTAAAAGACTAGCCTGGATTACCTGCCCCTGTCACTATGTTATTACGTAGGATAGTACGCCGGGAACCAGACTAGAGCCGGTGTAGAGGTAGGGTTACGCCCCTTTATTCGCCATGAGCATACATGTACATCGCTATATGTACACCAGCCGTGTGAGTACACCAGCGAAGGTATTCAAATTACTTTAACTAGCTCCGCCCCAATAAAGGTTAGGTATAAAACAATGACAATATAGAAATAGAAGGAGTAGTTTTAAAAGTTAATAGTTTATTGCGTATTTAAATGAATATTGAAGATAGTTTTCGCGTATGAAAGTGGTCAAAAAGATATTATAAGCAGACAAATTATCTGTAATTTAGGTATTTTACATGGAAAACCAGCGAAGGTATGTGTAATAGTAAGGTTTATTGTCTATTTATTTAGTACTTAGATGAAAACCAGTGAGGGTAGGTGCTTAAGCAAGGCTCTTTTATTGTTTATTACGTATAATAGACGGAAAACCAGCGAAGGTTTGTGATTAAGTAAGGTTTATTGTCTATTTATTAAGTATTTAGATGGAAAACCAGTGAGGGTAGGTGCTTAAGCAAGGTTTATTTATTGTCTATAAAGTATTATAGACGGAAAACCAGTGAAGGTAGGTGTTAAAGTAAGGCTTTTTGTCTATTTATTTAGTATTTAGATGGAAAACCAGTGAGGGTAGGTGCTTAAGCAAGGCTTATTTATTGTTTATTTAGTAATATAGACGGAAAACCAGTGAAGATAGGTGTTTAAGTAAGGTTAATTGTCTTTTTATTAAGTATTAAGATGGAAAACCAGTGATGTTAAGTGCTTAAGCAAGGCTTGTTTATTGTTTATTAAGTAATATAGACGGTAAACCAACGAAGGTAGATGTTTAAGTAAGGTTTATTGCCTGTTTATTTAGTATTTAGATGGAAAACCAGTAAGAATAGGTGCTTAAGCAATACTTGTTTATTGTTTATTAAGTAATATAGACGGTAAACCAACGAAGGTAGATGTTTAAGTAAGGTTTATTGCCTGTTTATTTAGTATTACAGATGGAAAACCAGCAATTGTAGTGGATAAAGTAAGGTTTATTTTCTTTTTATTAAGTATTTAGATGGAAAACCAGTGATGTTAGGTGCTTAAGAAAGCCTTATTTTCAGTTAATTAAGTATTTAAGATGGAAATCGATGATGTTGAAAAGAAGCGTCTGATCATCTTAGTTATTCAGCTATACTCTTCAATTTGTAATCGTGGTGATTTCGTTATATATTTCCTATGTCAAACAATTATGAATAGTACTGAAAATATTATATTTTATATTCCCATATATCAATTATCTTTTTAAGTAATGATTTATTTATATTAGTTATTTAGAGATACCGTTAATAAGAAAATGTATAATTATGCTTCGATTGCATTTTCAGGTGAAACAGCAAATAGCAGAGCGGCCCATGGAGGAACACGTAGAAGAATGGTCAGGTGACTTTGCATCAACATCTGCATGTCAAGAACGGTAACTTTAGACAGCTGCTGACCCTGTCTATCCTTCCACCATGTCACATCCCTGGGCTGAAGATGCGCCAACACAACAGCACTAGAGGAACCTGTTGGTTACATGGTGTGTCAGTGGTTTCGAACATTCCGTGTGTCCACAGATAACGTAGACAGTATATGTATGTTTGTGGTGTAAATAATAAGTTTCGCAAATGTTTAAATGAAATAAAATAAGTAATATCACATATACAGACAAAGACATGATTTATTCTTGTGACAGGATGGCATATTCGTCGGTCATGTTAGCATTCCATTATAGGCACTGATGACGGTTTCCATATAAATACTTAATACACATACAACTAACCTTGCTTAAGCAACTACCCTCACTTGTTTTCAATCTATAATACTGTACTTAATAAACATACAACTGGCCTTGCTTAAGCACCCTCCCTCGCTGGTTTTCCATCTATAATACTTAATAAACAATAAATAAGCCTTGCTTAAGCACATACCCTCACTGGTTTTCCATCTATAATACCTAATAAACATACAACTGGCCTTGCTTAAGCACCTACCCTCACTGGTTTTCCATCTATAATACTTAATAAATATACAACTGGCTTGCTTAAGCACACCTCCTGTTTTCCATCTATAATACTTAATAAACATACAACTGGCCTTGTTTAAGCAACTACCTTCGCTGGTTTTCCATCTTTGCTACTTAAAAAAAATAGAAAATGAGCTTAACTTAAGCACCTACTTTCGCTAGGTTTCAATCTAAATACTTAATAAACCGACAATAAGCCAGTAGTAGCAAACTAGGAGCTTTAACGGTGCGTCCGGTGGGTCCTGTCCTAAAACTAGACAAGAAGATTGAGGTCACTACCCGTGGGTCCTAAATCCAGATCAGTAGGTCAAACCTTGTCATCATGGTCAATGATCTAGGTCACCGACTGCGCATGCCCATGATTCAAGGTTAAGGTTGAATTGTGATCACTCCATTTAGGTCATCGACTGCGCATGTCCATGATTGAAGGTTAACATTATCTGGGACAGTGTCATGGTTTATGAATCTAATGTTTTTTGAAGGTTAACATTATCTGGGACAGTGTCATGGTTTTAATATGTAGGACAACACTCAACAGATTGAAAACTCTATTCGCACACTCTTCCAGAATTGACCATGTTTAGGGATATGTTACAGGTGGTCAAGAAATCATAAACATCTCGCCAGAGCTGACTCTCCAAACGATAGAGAGGTCACGAGAACAGCCCTCTCGGATAGCTATTACATAAGAGGTTATGGTACAGCGTTCAGAGCGGAGTTGTTCTAAAGCGATATTTACAGTCTTTCTCTTTGTTTTTCTCTCCATCATTGTATAGAACTTATCAGTGAAGTCTTCATTTATTATAATATTAGAGTATGATTTAAAATATGTTCTCCTTACAAAATAGTAAAGAGTTTTTACCACAGTTTAAAACAAAATGTTTATGATCTTTTCTACTTCTCTCACTCATTCTGTTTCTCTTCAAACCATCTCTCTTTTCTCCACTCATTCTGTTTCTCTATCTTTATAATTAGTTCGTTAGTTAAAATGAATTTCTGTGGTATCACACCCAACTACAAATCCAAAGGTGATGGATGTTTTAACCCAGGTCTGAGGACATAGATTATTATCTTACCAGGAGAAAAGTGCTGATTTTACTATGATATAGTGACCATCAGTGAATAACCCATAGGTCATTTACCCCTGAATAGTCACATGCATTATCAGTAAGTATCTCACCGGAAAGCGCGCGCGTTTTTCAATAAAATTTCAAGGATTATTTGTATAACCCGGTCATTCACCTTTATTAACAACCAGAATAACTACTGTACTCGTGACAAATAATTATGTCTCTTTCTTGAACAATCAGTGGACAGATCTGACTTGGTGAAATGTTTTTTTACAAAAAAATAATGCTTTGTATTTTATCTCTTAGTGACTAAAGTACTATCCGTTGAATGTTAATTCAAGTAAACAAGGCTTATTTGCATGAACCTCATTTTACCTTAACCTTTCTTAAGGTGATAGTAGTAATGTAAGTGGTGTTGGCCAGATATCGAGGCAGAGGCACTACACGAAAGCACGCTATGACGTCATTAATTAGGACAATGGCCTATTGTTTAGGGTATGACATAATCCCCGACCTCACCCCTTTAACGAGGTCACTCATTCTTATAAACCGCAATATTTATTTTTAATTGTCTCCCTAAACAATTAATAATAATGACCTATTGTTTAGGGTATGACATAATCCCCGACCCACCCCTTAAACGAGGTAACGTGTCTATCATTTTCGAGGATAAGTAAACCGCAATATTAATTCTTATATAATATCTTATTGTTATTCGGGACAATTAATGAACTACGTCATCGATTTCGCTATTGTCGCAGAAGCATTGAATGAGCGACGTTAAATAATGAGTATTGTCTATGCGAATAATAACGTATTTTCTTTCTGAACAATTAAACAACGCTATCCGGAATACCTCGCGCCGTATAACGGACACATTCCCACGGGTCGAGAGAATATTCCTTCAAAATTAATTAACGGTAACTGACCACTTAAACATTTCTGTAAACATAATCTACACCCGTAACACCCGTATCGATCGGCTATCACCTATTATTGACCTAAGGCCTTACGAATTGCAGAGTGAAGGAATGTAAACAGCTATCTCACCCGTCCTCGGATATAACTCTGCGTTTACTAAACCGAACATTTTAATCTCTCTATGCGTATTATTACTTTTTATTTTCATTTTTTCTGTCTTTCTCAACATATTTCCTTGTAATACGCGTGCCAATGCGTATGTTTTGACAATCGATGTGAAACGATTCTCACCTTTTTGTGTCTAAATTCTATAATCAATAGACACACACGATCCGTCGCGAGATAATCCGGCTTAGATAAGCGACAATAAACGGAAATGAGCTGCTTTTCATATAGCGAGATAGTTGCTTTTAACATTGTCCTACGCTAAGTTATTCACCTCCGTGTAAGCAATGGAGATTTTTATTATTTAATTTATTTACTGATTAATTTATTAATTTATTTATTTATTATACAGCATATGCATTACGCATATATCCCCCGCGCAATCTCGAGAATCGTTCAATATATTTTTACCTCGTACATTTTATCTCTCTCAACGCGTTTTCATCCACGCACCATCGCTGATTATAGTTCTTTGTCTCTCTCTCTCTCTCTTTCATAACGCTTTTCTTTAATTTTTCTTCATCTTTCTCGTAATACTTCCTTTTTTGTATATACGCATTGTAGCTAATTATATTTCTCTTTCTATGTCTTTCTCTTTTTTCTCTTTCTACAATATTATTCTTAGGATTTTTCCGGTCTTTATTCTCTCATTAAAACTTCAATTCCAGTAAATAAGGTGGAAATGAATAAATACAGCATTCGTGTGACGAACAAGTCCTAGCAATAAATATGAAAACAAACTTATCTTGTATTTTGATTTTATATGTAACCATGATGAGACTTTCATAAAGATTTATTAATAGCACCTGTTGCGGCACTGAACCGTCGCGAGTTAATCCGGCTTAGTCTAGCGACGAAAAACGGGAGAGAACGCTTTTTCATAAGGCGCAGTAATCGCTTTTTATTTATTTTTGTCAAACATACGTGGTCGAAGTAGTAGTAGTTGTTGTTGTTGTTGTTGATGATGGTGAAGTTTTTTTGGCACAACGCGGACTGAAGGAATGTAAACAACTACCTCACCCGTCCTCGGACGTATAACTCTGCGTTTACTAAACTGAACCTTTTAATCTCTCTATGCATATTAATGCTATTTTTTTTTCTATCATTTCTCTCTTTCTCGTCATATTTCCTCGTACACACGTGTCAATGTGTATGTTTTGACAATCGGTGTGAAACGATTTTCACCTTTTTAGAATATGTCTAATCTCTATAATCACAATCAGCAGACACACCAGTAGCGGTATTTGATCCGCGGAGAGTTAATCCGGCTTAGTCTAGCGACGATAGACGAGTATATGCGGTTTTTCATAAGGCGAGATAGTCGCTTTTGGCATTGTCCTACACTACGTTTTTCACTTTCTCCGTGTAAGTAATCGAGTATAACTCTGCGTTTACTACACCGAACCTTTTAATCTCTCTATGCGTATTTATATATATATATTTTTTTCTATCATTTCTCTCTTTCTCGTCATATTTCCCCGTAAAGCGCGTGTCATTGTGTATGTTTTGACAATCGGTGTGAAACGATTCTCAGCTTTTTATATCTAATTTCTATAATCACAATCAGCAGACACACCAGTAACTGTATTTGATCCGCGGCAATTAATCCGGCTTAGTCTAGTGACGATAAACGGGTATTAGCGGTTTTTCATAAGGAGAGATAGTCGCTTTTGGCATTGTGCTACGCTACGTTTTCAATTTCTCCGTGGAAGTAATCGAGAAAGCTGTATTTGATACGCGGCGAGTTAATCCGGCTTAGTCTAGCGACGATAAACGGGTATTAGCGGTTTTTCATAAGGCGAGATAGTCGCTTTTGGCATTGTCCTATGCTACGTTTTTCACTTTCTCCATGTAAGTAATCGAGAAATTTATTTATTTATTTATTTATTTATTTGGTTATTTATTCGCTGTTTAACAGAACTATTAGTATATTGTTTTATTTATTGTTGTATTTATTTATTTATTTTTGTCAAACATACGTGGTCGTAGTAGTAGTAATAGTTGTTGTAATAATGAAATTCGTTTTAGTTGTAATGATAATATTGGTTATATATTCTCTGTTTTACAGGAGTATTACTAGTTATAGAAATGGTGATATTATTAATACGATTGAATGAATCAGGCCTTGTAACTTGCTTTTACATTTTTTTTGTAATTAAAAATTAAAAATCGAGATTCTGAGATGTTGTCACAACGCTTCTTTACATTTTGTTTTTGAAGTTGTTGTTTATGTAGAAGAAAATATGTAGTAGAAGTAGTAGTAGTAGTAGTAGTAGTAATGTTACGTACTAGGGGCAAAATTATCCAAGCATATACATGCACACTTCTCCATAAAAGCAATCGAGACATTTATTTATTTATTTATTTATTTATTTATTTATTTATTTATTTTGTATATTATACAAGCAATTAATGTGAAATAAAAAATACTTTTAACCGGAGAGAGGAGCAGCAGTGACTAAGAGCCATAACTCTACCTGGTCCAAGTTTTAATTACATTCCCTTTTGTTTTTAGTTTTCAATTTTAGTCGGGAGCATAACTAATAAACTACTTATAGTTTACTGACTGGAAACTTTAAATATAAATAGATTGTGAGATTGGGAAGTGCAATAACCAAAAATCGCAACTCTACCTTGATTATTGTTTTAATTATCTCCCCTTATTAAATTTTACAATGAATTTCTCTATAGATAATAACTTATTTACTACATACTTGAATAATTTTTTGTTGGGAGCAAAACTCATAAACAAAACAATTTAAGGACTAGAAACTTGAAACATAATATGATAGCAAGTTGAAACGGTCGGCTACTAAGAACCATTACTCTGGTTCTTTATTTTAAATTATCTCCCTTAATTTTTCAATTACATGCTCAGAAAGGGGCATAGTGTTTTCCGAACACATTTTGTTATGTTTATAATTCCATGTCACTCACTCACTCTCTCTCTCTCAATCACTCACGCAATTCACTCAATTAGTCATTTACTCACTCAATTACTCACTTACTCACCCAATTACTCACTCAGTTATTCACTCAATTACTCACTCACTTACTCTGAGTACTACTACTACTACTATGTAAAAGCAAGTGTACAAGGTCCCGATTCATTCAATCGTATTAATAATATCACCATTTCTATAACTAGTAATACTCCTGTTAAACAGCGAATATATAACCAATATTATTATTACACTCAATTACTCACACAGTTATTCACTCACTTACTCAATTACTCACTCAGAGTAACTGAGTGCGTAAATGAATAATTGAATGAGTCGGTGAGTAAATGAGTGAGGGTAAATGAGTAATTGAATGAGTCGGTGAGTAATTGAGTGAGTAATAGAGTGAGTAACTGAGTGAGTAAATGAGTAATTGAGTGAGTAACTGAGAGAGTAAGTGAGTGAGTAAATGAGTAATTGAGTGAG
>CM037785.1:33919550-33969550 GCA_021229015.1 Solen grandis | reverse complement strand
AAACACGGGATCACATTAACTGGCATTATTTACTATATTTGAACCATTAATTGTGAATTTCATTTGGTCGACGAAAGTTACACATTGATCTTTTTTTCTGATTAGTCATTTCAAGTTGATATTGTCCTTCTTTTTTATGGCACTGGTGTTCTTTTTTTTTTCTTCCAATGTATAATGTTTGCATTTGCTTGCATTGAACCTAAGTTGCCATTTATCTGACCAGTTGGCTATAGATTTATAGATAGCTATAGATTTGCAGTCTGTCACAGTTTAGCTTCCTTATCTAATTGGGAATATGATTTCGTGTCGTCGGCGAATAGATTGACTGTTGATTGTACCACATCTGGGAGGACATTAATAAATATTAAAAAACAGTATCGACCCCAACCCAGAGCCCTGGGGTAAACCGCATATCACAGAACAGAACATCACATCTGCCTTCTCAGACATGCTGTTTACAACTCTCACAGACTGGCTTCTAGATTTTTGGTCCATTTTTAGCTCACCTGAGCACAAAGTGCTCAAGGTGAGCTATTGTGATCGCCCTTCGTCCGTCGTCGTGCGTCGTCCGTCGTCAGTCGTCCGTCGTCAACAATTTGCTTTTAACGACATCTCCTCTGAAACCGCTGGACAGAATTCAATGAAACTTGGCAGGAATGTTTCTTGGGTGAGGCTCTACAAAAGTGGCTAAAATAAAGTTGATCCATAAAGAACTCTGGTTGCCATGGCTAAAAATAATTTGAAAACTTTAAAAATCATCTCCTTCAAAACTACTGGCCAGATTTCAAAATAATTTGGTACAGATGTTCCCTGGGTCAACCTCTACCAAAGTTGCTAAAATTATTCCGATCCGTAAAAAAACATGGCCGCCAGGGGCGGGGCTTATTTGCCTTATATGTATATAGAGAAACCTTTAATCAACATCTCCTCTGAAACCACTGGACAGAATTTAATTAAACTTGGCAGGGATGATCCTTGGGTCAACTTTCATAAAAGTTGCTAAAATAAACTTGATCCATGTAGAACTCTGGTTGCCATGGCAACAAAAATAAAAAAAAATATGAAAACTTTAAAAATCATCCTCTTCAAAACTACTGGCCAGATTTTAAAATAAATTGGTACAGATGTTCCTTGGGTCAACCTCTACCAAGATTGCTAAAAATTTTCCGATCCGTAAAAAACATGGCCGCCAGCGGCGGGGCTTATTTGCCTTATATGTATATAGAGAAACCTTTAAACAACATCTTCTCTGAAACCACTGGACAGAATTTGATTAAACTTGGCAGGGATGATCCTTGGGTCAACCTTCACAAAAGTTCCTAAAATAAACATGATCCATGTAGAACTCTGGTTGCCATGGCAACAAAAAGAAAAAAAATATGAAAACTTTAAAAATCATCTGCTTCAAAACTACTGGCCAGATTTTAAAATAAATTGGTACAGATGTTCCTTGGGTCAACCTATTTATCTCAGGTGAGCGATTTAGGGCCACCATGGCCCTCTTGTTTTAATGAATTTTCAAAATATACTTCTATATCAGAATGTCATCCACAAGGTAGTATTTCCAAAGATAGATCATGGTTTTCACCAAATTTTGCCAAAAAACAAAACAAAACAAAACACCCTGTTTCTTACAAATTTTGGGCTCCTGAGGCACCGGACATATTATTATTGGGGCATGTGTGTTTTAGGACAGTTAGGGTTAGGATTTACCACAATCAGCTGCTTGGTTTAGAATAGTTTGTCAGTTTGTCAAGTTGTTTGTTCAGGAAAGGCAGTTTAAAGATCTATGTTGATGTGATATGAGATGTGATACAATTAAAGTCTTCATTATTATTTTATCTCTTTTTCTTTATGCTATATGTGTATGGGGGAAAAAACAACAATATTAAGTCATATTTACAAAACCTTTTTTTTTCTTTTATTTTTAGAGTCAAAACTGTAAGCCCTGTATTTTCCTATTGTTTTCTTAATGGGAACAGTAATAACCATTCTTGCAAGGTTACTGAGCAGGCAAGATTTCCCCTCATACATACTGAAACTAGTTGTTCAAAGGCACACACACACATTTTACCTCATATAGATGTGTAAAGACGCCTTAGCAAACAGACCAAACCCAGATCAGATCTATCTAGGACTACTCATGTTCGCATGTATAAAACTGTAGCACAAATTCTACACAGTTTGAAAGCAAAGAAAAATCAATCATTTCATTCATGCATACCATTTGAAGTATTCCTCCAAACATATTTATACATTTATATACATATACTTTTTTGCAATTTTATTCCTTGTTTTATACAATAGCATATATACAAGCAACTTTATTCTTTATTTTAATTCAATTTTATATATACAAGTACAAATGAACATGCTAGGTTTCAGTCGTGACCTGGATTTAATGTAGTTAAATACATTAACATTTTTTATTTTGCAATCTGAAATCGCATATAGGATACATTTATTTATACAAAATTGAATTTTTATTCATAAACAAGGTAAGAAACATGTCAGCTGACTTTTGAGGGCTTGGTTAAAACCATTGTAAATGCTTTATATATTTATATGTCATTGTAGTCACCATACTATAGATTTGGACCAAGCCCTCGAAATTTATTTAAATGAAAAGTCCCTTTTCTGCATGCAAGTTATCAGATATCAAGTTATGAAGGAATCACCTAATATGAAACCAGATCAGCCTGCACATAACTTCTTTTATACTCATACTGTTTGTCACCCCTCAGGTGGAGATTATACTGGAACACTATTTAATCTTGGTTAAAGATACAATTGCTTTCAGTCTGGCTATACAGAGGTTCAGTTTGAAGTAAAATGGCTGATTTGGGTTGTAAAAGGGAAAGATAATTTGTGTTCTTGCATCAGCTGAGATTTAACTGTCCATGTTTTAATAACAATGAGTAAATAGGAAAATATATATGTCTTTGTTTGAAAAAAAAATGTCTGAAAATCACTTGATTCTTGTACAACTTACACAGTAATGTTGAACTTAAAACCAAAAAAGGAAAAGTTGACATTTCTAATTCACCGATGAAACTGAAATGACAATATATATATTTATAATATGAGGTACATGTATTCATATGGCATCATTAATATATCTGTCTAAAATGAAAGTATTGCCACTTCTGATAGTATTTCTGCTAAAACTTCCAGGACACACACACACACACACACACACACATAACAAATGATTGTAAATATGTGCTCCATTTACCAAAGACCTGCCCAAGTGGTTTACAGTTTTCACAAGATTCAAAATCTGAAGATGTTTCAATATGCGTGTGTCTTTAAAGCCTTCATGTCCTAGTCTATGCTTCTTTCAACTTGAGAGCCTGGTAGCAAAACATGTGCATGACATTCCCCTCAACATCACGGACAAAGATACTGAAAAAATAACACTTTTTATTGGCAAATATTTTATGTTTATAAATGATGAAGCACTATTTATTTGACAAATTGATGTTTGATACTCATATACAAAATTCCATAAAAAAGGAAATCTAAACCCTTTCCCTCATATAGACTCATTTTGACGCACTCAATAGGTACCACATAAAGCCTGATCTGCAGAAAACCACAGTTAAACCTTACCAAATTTAATTATAAAATCCTCATTTCCAGACCACTGAGGAGCAGCCAACAGCGAGTTACTCGCAGGCTGATCTGGTTTTATGCTGTTCGCATAGGTCTTTTCATGGTTTCCTCTATGAGGGAAAGGGTTAAGTCATTAAAAATTGTATATTTCCCTTGCTTAGCATTAAGAATGTAACAGTTGTCTGATCATTGGTTTGCCCAGTGTTAGGATAATGTGGTATCATGCCACTTGCCTCCAGTATGATGTGGCAGTGAGGCCATGCCATATCTGTCTCATGTTGAAAAAGTCCCCAAATACTGTCTGTGGCAAGTTAAACAGCGGCAGACGGATACAAAGATAAATGTACATACAAGAATAGAATAAAAGTGAAACTGCCCATCATTATTTTAAATCAAGATTAGAGACTTGTATTCTCTCTTATGTAAGTATATTTGTTACTAATCATCCCTTTATGGAAATATATGTTATTTTCAAGGCATTTGTATTATTTGTTTTAATTGACCTGAATGAGAATTCAGGAAGATGTATACAATGTGTTTCATTGTCTGGTTCCTGGCTCCAATAACATACTGTAAGGGGAAGGAACTCCAGACAATGAAACTCCTTCAGTGATCAATGTGCCTCATATATCATTCTGTTATTTCAATTCAGACCATTTTGAACCAACCTGTCTCCTATCTTCTTCTTACATGACGTACACCTTGTATCCTCCAGTATAGTTAAAAACATCTTGCTATACTAAAAAATTTAAAAAACATTTTTTTCAATTTATTTCAGTTACTTTTGGAAACAAGTTCTCATGACTCTGTGTACTAATCCCGCTTTGTGGTTCAGGGGATGGACCAGTACCTTGCTCCTTAAAATCAATAGGAGAATAATTCTGCTGTAGTGATTGAAACCATGCTATTAATTCTAAGTGTCAATTTACTTCTACTGTTTCATGTTTATTAGTCCCCTACTGGTGTTACACCGAAGGAGACTATAGGTTTGTCTTCTGTCAGTCTGTCCATCTATCATTCTGTCCGTCTGGATGTCTGTAAATCTGGAACCTGCGATAACAAGCCTCTAGATAATATTATGAAACTTGGTATGTAAATAGATGGCAGTATTTAGATTCTGCAAGTCCCTTTTTTTTCTCGGATCAAAATTCTGGTTGCTATGGTAACAGAAAAATTATGCACCTTACCAATTAGGGACTCGTGTGTTGCGTGCAACACCAGTTACTTGTTCTTTATTGGTCTACTTTGTTTTGGTCTATATATGTATAAGCTTTTGAAATTAACTAGAACTATTACTAAGGGTGACTTATACCCCTCTATCCCACCTTGTCCTTATGTGAGTGTAGGACAGAACATGATGTGACACAACAAGTGTGATTCCAATATAGCCCACACTTCTGTAAAGCAGGGGTACAAAAATAGTTGATACATACCTTAAGGTTTTCCCAGAATCGTAAACTTTTGTGTGCTTGGCAAACCTTCTTACGGCCCACCTTTGATTCAAGGGCTGTCTCCAAGAAATGTATGACCTTTCTTACTGTAAGGTCATCAGGTAAGAGATCTATGGCCTAAATCAAAGGAGAGAGCATTCAGATTGTATAATGTATTTACAAGTTTTTGCTAGGTTTCAATACAATTTTCATTTTATGATTTATATCTTGTGCAATGTATTCACAGTCAGACCACAGGTGTTCAGCATACTGACCAGTCAATATAATATACTCAGTCACATACGAGGCATCACCAGATTTTTTCAGAAACCACCTGAAATGTGTAATAGCTAGGTTGTAGTGATCGAGGATTGTTAAACTGACTAGACAACATGCTGGTCAGAGTCAGACAATATTTTCAGGTTTGATATACATATCAAAAGTTGATTGATAATAAGATAAGATTGGTTAAGAGAAACTGTTATTTTTCATTATGATGATAAAGATTCCAGTAAACGTGTTTAATGCTTCAGTCAAATTTTAACATTTCTGATCAATTGTTTTAGAATAAATCAAAAATGATATTTGTGATTCATTTTTGGTTGTGTGCACCAACACTGGCATTTAAGTCTGTGCATGTCTTATGTGAGAGATACAGTGATGCCACAGTAAGTTATGACAGTAAGAATCTAGCAAGGCAATAGTATCCACTGACAGTGTTAGAAAGCACTTTATCTGGCCCTGAAATACTGTTGGTAGGACGTCAACCTCGATCAGGCAAACAAATGATACTATTTCTATTATAACAGCATTTATGTACTACGCCAGTATTCGAGGCTGACACTCTTACCCCTGGGCTGTTACATTACGCGTTTATCATTTATCCTACCTGAGCGGGCTCAATGTCTGCAGCATGGTTATGTAGCACCTCCAGGGCCCTCTTGATGTCCGGTTGGGGCTCCTGTTTGTACTCGGATAGCCCTAGGTCGGTCGCTAACGGAGGGTTCAGGAAAACTTTCAGGAGACATAAATATACCTGCAACGGTATTGAAAAATATTGGTTTACATGAATTACATACCGCTATTTTGGTTGATTGCACAGCATGAATATGTTCAATTTCAAACCATGTTCCAACTTGCTTGCGATCATCTAAATAAATCGAAGGACTGTGCAACACCATTACTAGGTTAACATGTCTTGTAAGTATGACGTCTCTTTTAAATACTCAACTTATCCTTTATTTTTTTAATGTTTGACAATAACTATACGATAATTAATGTAATAATTATAAACGGATTATTTAAGACGATTTATTGATCTATTTTTGTATTTTTTTTTTATATCTGGAAATGAGGATTTAGTTTTGTCGTCATTAACGTTGCCTGGGTTGGCTCGTGATTTAAACGTAATATTTGTTATTACATGCATATAATATAGCACTGGTATCGAAATGGGCACAATTTTACACGTTTCTAAACTATTACGTCAGAGACTCAAGTTACGGTCTTTTTCAATAGCAACATTCACGCCAATAAGTTACTACAGCGTTACCAGAAGTTAAACTGAAATGATAAATATGTGCACTATTTAATATCTGAAGATAACCAATTAATGTTCGATGTATAACTGGACACTAACGATTGGACACTTCTTGCTCAAAACAATTCATTAAAACGAAGAGCTATCACCGATGATGATTGGTGCCTTCGTCACAGTGTCAAGGCGTATTTAATGATAACAAATTTCGGAAAGATGATTAACTATCACAGTTCTGTGGATAAGAGGTATTGTCCAAAAAAATACTGCAAATGAATAAAAGAAAACTGTGAGGGTATATAAGAGATACAATCATTTGAAAAAATCCATGCACAACGCAAATTGAAGAAACTGTTTACAGCTAACTTATAGTGGTAGTATCATGATTAGAACAAAGCGAAGTGGTAATAAAAAATCCATCACATTATGAGTTGTAATAAATGTTTTAATAGGACAAAATGGTCAAAACATGAAAAAAGGAAGCTAAGAAATGAATACGTACATGTTTATCGGCTTCGTTTTCTTTAGAATAAAACCTGGAGCAGTAACTGACAGGGAAAAGAAAACAGAGATTGTTTTATTGCTTTTGTAACATAAAATATTGTTCAAATTTAATTCATATATGTAACAGTATATATCTTATCGATAATAAAAACGCTGATGCATAAGTATAAAACACCCTAAGTAATTAAAAGCTGGCTGGTAGTTGATCAGTGCTTCTGTTCATCCGGGATCTTCCCCCATCTGTAATTAGCTGGATGTCGCTATATGATTGAAACACTGTCTCGTCTCAGCAACGCTGACTCCAGCATATAAAACTTGCATAATCTTTAACGATGAAAGCATTTATCAAAGCATCACATACATACCGCATAACAGCATTTTTTTTTCTGTGTTCCTCTTATCTATACTATAAACACTAATTATATTGTGTTAAGGAAAACAATCGTATTTTGCTTGTAATCTTTTAATAATATTTTTTACATTTTCAGAAGACAGGTATTGGAAATAATAAAATGGCTAATACTAATCAATAGGACAAATATTTATCATTTCTCTCATTATCAAATAAAAAGAAAGAAATGAATAGAATAAATGCACTAGCCCAAACTTACTCCTCTGCCAGGCTGTTGCTGTTCAGCACGTAAATATAGATGCCCAGGGCAGCCTCGTGTTTGCCCATACGCCCGAACAGTATAGCTCGCTCCTCGAAAAAACCTGAAGCATTTTAATCAGTTAAATCTTTCTTCAGAAACCTCGATTTATTAAAAATCCGATGAGACAATATGATTAAGTATTCAACGATAGAATAGTATTCACTGCATTTTTAGCTCACCTGAGCACAACGTGCTCAAGGTGAGCTTTTGTGATCGCCCTTCGTCCGGCGTCTATCGTCCGCTCGAAAGTGGTTCATGTGGGGTCAAAAAGTAGGTAAATATGAAAAATCCAACATATGTTGCTCATTTACAATCAGGTGAGCGATTCAAGGCCATCATGGCCCTCTTGTTTCATGAGGTACAATATGCGGATTCAATCTATATTCAATAATGTCTGAAAATTGATATTTGAAGAATTAATACTTGAGCTTTCCTGCATTATTAACTACATGTACAAATATTTAAAACCGTCCTAAGACAAGACATTTGATTGTATCTACTGTCTAACGGCAAGATTGTCAGTATTTCTTCTAAGACAAGACATTTGATTGAACATACTGTCTAACGCCAGAACTGTCAATATCTCTTCTAAAACAAGACATTTGATTGTATCTTCTTTCTAAAGGCAGGATTGTCAGTATTTCTTCTAAGACAAGACATTTGATTGTATCTACTGTCTAATGGCAGGATTGTCAGTATTTCTTCTAAGACAAGACATTTGATTGTATCTACTGTCTAACGACAGGATTGTCAATATCTCTTTTAAGACAAGAAATTTGATTGCATTTACTGTTTAACGACAGGGTTGTCAATATCTCTTCTAAGACAAGGCATTTGATTGCATTTACTGTTTAACGACAGGGTTGTCAATATCTCTTCTAAGACAAGACATATGATTGTATCTACTGTCTAACGACAGGGTTGTCAATATCTCTTCTAAGACAAGACATTTGATTGTATCTACTGTCTAAAGTCAGGATTGTCAATATCTCTTCTAAGACAAGACATTTGATTGTATCTACTGTCTAAAGGCAAGATTGTCAGTATCTCTTCTATGACAAGACATTTGATTGAACCTACTGTCTTATGGCAGGATTGTCAATATCTCTTCTAAGACAAGTCATTTGATTGTATCTACTGATTAACTGCAGGATTGTCAGCATCTCTTCTTAGACAAGACATTTGATTGTATCTACTGACTAACTGCAGGACTGTCAGCATCTTTTCTAAGAAAAGACATTTGATTGAACCTACTGTCTAACGGCAGGATTGTCAGTATCTCTTCTAAGACAAGACATTTGATTAAATCTACTGTCTAACGGCAGGATTGTCAATATCTCTTCTAAGACAAGACATTTGATTGAATCTACTGTCTAACGGCATATTGTCAATATCTCTTCTAAGACAAGACATTTGATTTTATCTACTGTCTAACTGCAGGACTGTCAGCATCTCTTCTAAGACAAGACATTTGATTGAACCTACTGTCTAACGGCAGGACTGTCAGTATTTCTTCCAAGACAAGACATTTGATTGTATCAACTGTCTGGCGGCATAATTGTCAATATCTCTCCTAAGACAAGACAATTGATTGAACCTACTGTCTAACGACAGGACTGTCAGTAATTCTCCTTAGACAAGACATTTGATTGTATCTACTGATTAACTGCAGGATTGTCAGCATCTCTTCTTAGACAAGACATTTGATTGTATCTACTGACTAACTGCAGGACTGTCAGCATCTTTTCTAAGAAAGACATTTGATTGTATCTACTGTCTAAAGTCAGGATTGTCAATATCTCTTCTAAGACAAGACATTTGATTGTATCTACTGTCTAACGACAGGGTTGTCAGCATCTCTTCTAAGACAAGACATTTGATTGTATCTACTGTCTAACGGCAGGACTGTCAGTATTTCTTCCAAGACAAAACATTTGATTGTATCTACTGTCTAACGGCAGGACTGTCAGTATTTCTTCTAAGACAAGACATTTGATTGTATCAACTGTCTGGCGGCATAATTGTCAATATCTCTCCTAAGACAAGACATTTGATTGAATCTACTGTCTAACGACAGGATTGTCAATATCTCTTCTAAGACAAGACATTTGATTGTATTTACTGTCTAACGACAGGACTGTCAGTATTTCTTCCAAGGCAAGACATTTGTTAAACCTACCGTCTAACGACAGATTGTCACTATCTCCTCTTAGACAAGACATGTGATTTAACTTACTGTCTAACGGCAGAATTGTCAGTATCTCTGACGGGGCACAGACTGTCGACGTGTTTAGGAACTTCAGCATCTTCTTTCTATATTCCTCCAACGACCCTCGGTCATTGCCTCCCTTTTCAGATTTTTCTTTCAATTGAAGATCTATTTAAAAACATTAATTAATATATAAATTGTTATCACAAAACTGGACATTCATATCTATAATCTTGCAACAGTCTTAAAATTCCCTCCGTTAAGCTTCAGGTTGTTTTAGGTAATTGCCAGTCGTACTAATTACAAGATAGTCGTTTGATTTTGAAAATCATTCTGTACTGTTGCTGACATGGTGTGATGTTTAATGCTTCTTCACATCGATTTGTTGAAAAAAATCGGATTCGCTTGCATAAAACTAAAGAATGTTTAAAGCTGCACAATCACGTAGACATAACTTAAAACCAGTGGTTTTGGGCAGGTTTTCCGTCATGGCAATGTAAAGCACTACTTTGCTTAAAACTAGGAAAATGCCCCTACTTTGAGCCATTTTCCACTAAGCCAAGGGCCATAACTCTTGTGCGACTAGATGAATTTCAAAAGGATAATGTGCTTTCAGTGGAGGCGACCGTTAGCAAAACAACAGCTAACAATTGCTTACAATATTGTACCTTGTTTACATTCCATACTCTGCGATAAAACAGGGGTGCAAATGCTGACGTTAGCGACTGTTCATTGAGCACCCCAAAAGTGAATAGTGGACTCTAGCTCATTTAGTTGAAGAGATATGCACGTCGCAATATTTTATGGCGAATTATATGCCCCACCCATTTGAAGCGTGGGCATAGTAAAACAAAACATATTGCTGGTATAAACAGCGTTTGTTTTCATTGAAAGTACAGATTAATTTTGTTCAGACATATATTTGGCTCGATTCTGGGGATTTTATATTGCAGTACAGTGTTGTTGTTTTTTTTGGAGACAACAAACATACAAGATCGGGTAGAAACTGAGAGTAAATCCGGCAACATTTAATAAGACTATTATTATTAAACATAGGTGGCTGACACGTGTATTTGATGTTATAGTGTATATAAACCATCATATACACGTGCCAGCCAGCTATGATCACTCTCATAAGTGTACAGTTTTTAATTGATTTTTCACTATTTCAGTAACAACAAAGTTATATCTTGATATATGTAAACAAGTGTTCATACATGGTTACATTACAATTTTCTTGGATGGATGAGTTTTATGGTTGATTGAATAGCACTTAACTAGCATATCCTTTTCTCACCACCCCGCCTATAACTTTCACAGTCTAAAGTTTTTTGGATATTGAGTCTATCATATACGCTCGTTTATTATTCAGAAGTAAAACAAAACAATTATCTGCGACACTTTGACACTGAAAATTGTATAGTTTTGACAGTTAAAATGCAATATGCTACCATAGTAATTCAAACGTATGGTAATGCATGAATGTACATTAATTAAGTACAAATGTGAACTCCGAGTTAAATATATAACTCAGAGGATTGATGAAAAAAGGACCTGATTACTTGACAAGTAACACTGAACAATGTCGATAATTACCGCCAGACGTTTTCTCCAAGAACGGTAATATTTTCTCCTTTAAAAGTCTGGAAAAGGCCGCATGGAGCTCCACTGTATCATCCTTCCATACGTATATCACGTGCTCCTATAAAAATATTAACATGTCTGTAAAGAATTAACATGTTTGTAAAAAATGTTTGTAATTGAGTTTTTAACTCGTGTTTAGAGGTTTATTTACCCTAAATAATGCGAGAACACATGTATTTGAAGACGTGGAAAAAACGTCCAGCATATTGAGCAATAGTCAGCTTAAAAAGGTTCGCTTGTAACAATTACCTGTGAGTGATGTCAGCCTGTTTAACTTGTCCAGATTACAAGATTTAAATATGATCTGTTTTCTCAATATTCACAAACAAGTAATACTGGCACCACGATTAAAATGATTACTATTAAATTACTTTAGAAATTTAAGGTACCGGTATTGCAAAATTTTACTACGGTTAAAAATACTGTTCAGCTGTTTTACTTTTGTAGATCAAAACAAAATTAACGGAAGAACAACAACCCAAAAATGTTTATATTTATAATTCGCCAAAATAAATCACGCAAAATAAAACTTCTGATCTCTATATAATTTATGTGGAAGACATCTTAAGATTTCTCATGATTACTGTAGAAGACGATTGTGGTAGAAGATGAAAGGGATATCTTTTGACATGAGTATTGGATACGTTTAGTTTAAGCTTATTCTATTTTATGAACTATTTTAAATGAAATCGAACCACATTTAAGATAAAACTTAGTAACGGTCCATTCCAGGACACATATGAAAAAAAAAAGTTTGTTAAAAAGAGTATCGATTCACAATGGATTTTTTAATATAATGATTTGAACATAAAGCAGTTTGAGGCATACTAAATAGCTGATTGCCAAGTCTATGTCTTGTTTTTCCAGAAATGTACAGACGCGTATTCTCGGTAACTCTAAAACAGATGGCTTCTCTTCTGTAAATATCTGAAATGAAAAAATAATCAAATTTAAGGATCAAATGTATGAAACGAAACTAGAAATCACAGCAAATTAAGAATTAAAAGTCACAACTGCTTCGAGGACAATGTTTAAAATTAAAGAATGCAATTCATGTATATTTTATACTTAAAACGGACAGATGCGCACATACAAACACACGCATATTAAAGTATGTTAAGCTCAAAACAATGGGGATAAAGTAATAATGATGATGTTGTTAATAATGATGGTGATGATGATGGTGATGATGATGATGATGGTGATGAATGATGATGATGATGATGATGGTGATGATGATATCAATCTTTACCTGAAGGCCCAAGTGAGGGTCCGTCTCAAGCACCCACGTGGCATACTTAAATATAAGCTGTTGATGGTCCCTTCCTGAAAAATTACAGTGCACTTATTCTTTATATATGATGGTGGCCATCTTAAGATTTGGATGTGTCACTGGACTGTACGATTTGAGATAGTTTCTACACTACGCATGTTTTTATGGCTGACTGTCCCTGATTTTAATTTTGCTGAATCAATATCCCGTGTTGTGTTATAATTATGGACCAGGTGTTAGACAGTCAGTCGTTAGAATCATGGCTGCCATTCACATTTGCCTGATATTCAAAAGTCATTTAATACATAAAATACAAGTTTAGGAACCTGAACATAAATTGCTTTAGAACTGCCCGAATTCCACCAACAATAGTTACAATAAGTAATGCTTTAGGTAACCAATCTGTCATTTGATTCTAATCACGATCCTTCAAATGCTCAAAAAGACTTCATTAACTTGGAGTTAAGGCTCTTTTGCTCTAAGTATATAAAGGCTTGGATTCCCATGATCACGTCATGGACCATGATCACAATTTAATGATGGATGGATTTACCTTAGATTGGGTAGAAACGCATTCAACCATTCACGTTTTACAAAATATTCAAGTGCAATGTTAATGGCAAAGTTAGAATGAATGATAAACTTTAAAACTAATAGTATTTGTTAAGAAAAGAAATATTTGGGCATTTTATTAGAGAAATAAAAATAGATCCCCCCTTTGAATGTTTTAGTAAAACATTACTTGGTATGGTATTTGAACCAGGTGGCAGCTAACACATCTTATCTTTGTTCCCCCTCTTTCTTCTTTATTATTTAACGTTAACACTCTTTTTACTGAATTTATTCATATTTTTAAATAGATTTTTGTCATTTTTTTGATATTTTCAATATTATTATTTTCATGTTTACAGTTCATTTCAATGCAGAGATTGTCAAGCAGAAAAAAATATGTAAATTTCCTGATATTTCCATTAATTAATCTTGCACTTTATGACATATTATTGACGTTGGTAAAACGCGTGATCCGATCTCTTTGCATATATGTTTAATAATTAATTAATTGCTTTATCTATATAAGGTGACTGTACCTTGCTACATTTCAAACACTATTTACTCTATATTTCATGCAATTTATTTAAGAAATTATACTTCAGAGTTTTCTCACCTAGAGTCTGCAGATATTCCACAGTCTCGGACAAGCCATCCAGAGATGACTTTGACTTTAATCCCTGGGACTTCATCAAATCCAGAGCTGTAATGCGATTTCCAAGTGATTTTATTACTTTAAAACTCCTATAAAAGAACTGACATGCTGACTATTCATAAACATTGCGTAAAAAGTGAATACATCTATTTAGAAAAACCGAGGAATAAAACATAAATTTAAAGTGTATTAAAATATCCACCAATTATACAATATTTTGTGTACTCATTATATAATGAAATGAAGGACTACTTTTAATACGCACAAATATTAAAAACATTATGTATACAATATTTCCTAAAAAGGATTAATTCGTGAATTAGTTATCGTTATTATTTCGAATTTTATGGTATTCATCACACGCGATGCGAAGCGGAGCTTTACGATAAATCCATTCACAGTTTGTCTGACTTAATCGTCCAATAAATGCTTGCATTTCGATCAAAATTTGAAAAATATATTGCATAAAATAAACCGTGAGGTCTTGATGCGGAGAAAATATGAAAATATGCTGCCTACGTGATCTTAGGACTTAATGGGCGGAGCTGGTTGCGGCGGCGGTTGATTACGTCATGTATTGCATGTAGCCTTAAAATAATCAATCAAACGGAAGTTGGTTTCATAACGCGAGGTTAAGGCTAAGCTGTGTAGCGTACGTGACAAACTGAAAATATGTTATCGTTCATATTTTTAAATTTTATGGATTTATCGCAGCGCTCTGCTTCGCGTCGCTTGCGATAAATTCCATAAAATTGAAAATATCAACGATAACTCAAACATAAATTAAAATATAAACGATAATATATTTAAAATTTGTCACGTACGCTTTACCTCGTATTATGGAACCGCCTCCCGTTTGATAGACAGTTCACGCGATGTTTTCAAAAAATAAATAAATAAATAAAAAACATAAAAAACGGCTCAGGCGTTAGTTTCTCGACACTGTCGTTAATTTTGCGTAAATGAACGCGTTAACGATATATGTAAGGTTGTTTTACCAGAGTCTTGCGCGGGTATCTCGAAAGCGATATTTTCACTGCCCCTTTTTAAGGTAAACTGAAAGAGCAGAACGCTAAAAAATAGGAAACACATAGATTGCGGAATTGATTGTTCGACCCTGACAGATCCTATATTCAACGAAAACGTAACATCCAGTTTCGTTTTGAAGCCCGCGAAACGAAGTCTAATGCGCAACTGTTTTAAGGCTGTAAGTGTCTACAAAGATTGTACAAATTATTTGGATCCGTGGTATTTCAAAGAGCTGCACCGACACAGGAATTACACAACTGTTAAACCAGCAACAAAATCTATTACATGTTAAACAATTCAGACACTAATTATCAAGCTGGTTACCACGGCCGAGTATCTTTTTTAAAGATATTTCTTGTTTGCAGAGCATTACAAGATTGCTCAAAGCAATTTTAATCTGTAAATATCGTAGAACGTACCTCACTCCTCATTTCAATTAGCCATAAATTTATTAAATATTATATGTAAATAAAGCCATCTATGGTTGTGAATTTCATAGCAAACATATGAAAAGCTCCACTGTAAACATAAAAACGCTAAGAAGTGTTCAATGTCATATGCATGTGCGACATTATAATTGATTGTTCAAAGAAGATACATTAAAAACAGTTTATTCCTATAAAGACAAAGAAGGAAAATTAAAACTAGCGGAGAGAATTTTCTTACACATTGCATGATTATTGAAGAGACGATTATAGAGAATCACACTAGAAACAAATATAAGAAATAGAAAATATCTACTTTTTGAGTTATCTGCTCCTGAAAGTGAGTTTTTCACTCTTTTATGTCATTTCCAAGGTCAGATAATTCAAAATCAAGCCTATCAATACTTTATTTTTTTCACATTATTATTTGTTTTTCATTTCCAGTCAGTATGAAAAGTTTAAAACAATTCTATCCAATATAATTTTCACTATATTTCAGCAAACGAGTTTCTAACCTTTACACAGTGCCAGGGAATAGTTTTAATTTTCCTTCTTTGTCTATAAAGTAAAAAACTATTACTGTAGGATACGTCTTTAAAACACACATGTTCCTTTTTGTATTTTTTTGCCCTGAAAATGCAATGTATTTTTCTTAAACCCTATTTTAATGTCAAAATAAAATGATATGGTTTATTTCGTTTTTAAACTGAAGCAAGACTAAAAATGTCTCTAATAAGAGAAAATCAATCATGAATGAATTATTACTCTGTGATTTTATTTAAAAAAAAGAAACTTAGCTTTATTATTATTATTTTTTTATTTTATTTTATAAACACTTTAGAAATAGAAAGCTAAGTTTAAAGCAAACATATTTAGACGTTACGAGTACATGTTGTAAATTTAGTTAGCGTAAAACGTCTCGCGAATAAGGTTCCTGCATGTCAGACTACCATCTTCGTTGTTGCTGTTTCCCCATACTTTTGTTGTCGTCATCGTCAATGTCATTGTCGTCGTTATCACGATCATTACTGTCATTAATCAAAGCAAATTTCTCTAAACACAAATATTTTATTTGTAGTCCAATTTTGATGCAATAAGCTTTCCTAAAATCAGGAATGATGCCATAAAGTAAATGTATAAATAACACAATTCCCTAAGCTAATTTAAAGGCCCAGTATGTATAAGAGTTGAATAATAACTCCCGTTCAAAAGTGCACCTACGAGATTTCACGCTGAAAATCTACGATATCTCGCCGAGTAACGCATCTCTTGGTTTAGCTCTTTGAGTATGTGCTAGTTCAGCAAAAGTTGTTGGAAAATTTATTTGGCGGTTCACCTGTCCCGTCAGTTCTTCAGATACTGCGTGAATTCTTCATGAAACCGAGGGAATAGATGCGAATACTGACCATATGCGAATACTGACTTGAAACTGCCGGTGGCGTAATAACGCAAGGCGACAAGTACCTTCAGGGATACCGGAAGTGACTGGCTGTCTCTTGTAGGCCTTAAAAGATTCTGCTGAGTTTGTGCACATATTTCAAGAATGACAATTCTGTCCAACTGATATCACTTTATAATCTCATCGTTCATTACGTCGAGGGGATTCATTCGATCTCTAATATCCGATGGATATTATGTTGACTTTTGTTTGTTCTTTACCCATTGCATTTATAAATGGTAAAATGTTAATTCGGACATCGTATCTACTGGAAATTCATCCCTGGCTTCTGATAAGAGCAAATTATGTGGGATAAGCAGTCAGTCACTTGCAAAAAGATTTGTAATTACTGGTTAGATGTCTAGGAACACCAGTAAGATAGACTGACAGCCGAGATATGACCAGTAATATTAGGGCTGAAACGAGTACCCGGGTACCCGCGGGTCGGGTAGAAAATTGCCGGTACCCGGGTACAAAATTATTAGCCGTTACTCGCAGTCAGCCTCTTCTATTTTGATTCTTCACGTACTTCTTTCCTTTGTAACATATATATATATTTGAATTTTAAGGACAATAACATGTTGGCTGCTACACACATCAGCACAAGTCTAACTACCTTTTACGTGCATCTTGTGCACCTTGTACAAGGTGATGAGCTCGCTGTACATCTGCGCCTGTTTCAGACCCTTCACCGCCTCATGGACAACGACCCTATTTCCTGGCATCTGTATGAGCTCCGATATCCGGCGAGTGCAGATCTATAATTTCATGTATTGTCCAAATATCAAATTACTCTACACTTATGCATTGCTCTTGTTGGCATATATGATTTACTAATCATTATTTGACGATGTGACTCGTACATTTTAATAAATGTATATTTATTTATAATGCTACAATATGTAAGATAGGATCATCGCATGAAACACACTTTAACCAATGAACTATTCATTGGACTATAAAAACCGAAACTTAACCAAAACATGTCTAAGCAGTTAAAGTTGAAAAATAAGAGCTATTAATAATCATGCTGATAATCTCCATGATAAATTGATAATCTTTAGGAACTCCAGACCCCGTGCATTTATGAAGTCATTTTAGGCCATTGCATTTTTTATTCACACAATTTCTGATTTATATATACATGTAGTTGCATAGTCTTATTTTCAATGGCATTTGATTTTTGATTTACGATCTGATCACGTTCACCTCTTTCACTCATTTTTAGATTTTCTATACGATGCCATAAAATAATCATCAGAATATAAATAATCTAATACACTCTGCTTGTTTAACGATTTTACAGTCTATATTATATCTAAATCAACATATAAATGTTCATCGCTTTAAATTAGAGATAGATACAATTTGAATTTCAGTTAAGACCTCAATAAAAAAATGTCGTTTCAGTTGCAGCTTAAAGAAATGAAGTAGATTTCATTACTGTTCTTGCCATAGTTTCTATAATACTTTTTAATATTACAATACAAGCCTCATCTGCAGACCTCTTTGATATGGGGACCACTTAAGAGCCATTCCCCAAGATCCTGTTTCATTTAAATCGACCACTTTTTAAGCAAGCCAGCTGATCTTGGCCCTATAACAGTATCAGTATTATTTATGATTACCTCACTGGCAACAAAACCAAAGGCGTCGACATGTGTTATTATTAATATTTTTATTACTTTTATGCCTATTATTTTACTGGTGCCGGAGGCTGAGTAGTTCGAGCAATCGCTTCGTAACCGGTAAATCTTTGATTCGATCAACAGCTGCTATGAATGTTGCTGAAAAGTAAATGATATATCTATTTTGTGCCTGGCCTTCAGTATATCGGCATCTGTCTCATGAATACCGAAGCCTCCTAAGTGACTGAAATTCTGTCGAAGCAAACAAACAGGGAATGCAAAAGACTTTTGTTTATGTTTTGATCATAAATTCAGAAGAAGAAATGAGATAGGCATTCTTAAGAGTTCACATGCGGTCCCCACCTGTAGATAGCACTTAAACAGTGTAGTATCAATGACTTGGAGGGCCTGTTCCTTCGATTTCAAGGTCACATTCTTCTTGTGCTCCATCACCGGTGTAAAAGGTTTCAGGTCGATATCCCTGACTATCAGTTTTCTTTTCTGCAACACCAATTTAATGATTGATCAATCTTTAAAGTCAGATGGCCTAATAATTGATATATGACTTGATATACATTTTGATAAGAATATCACAGTAATAAGAATGCTGTAAAATATAGACCACGTGCACTCAAAGACAGATCTTGCAATAAATGTATATGAAATGCTGATAAATTCATGTAAGTAAAGAAATGGGGTGCTTAACTTCTACAAATCTTTCAGTGTAGGCAATTGGTCATACTATATGATTGTCAAATATGTTACAATACAGCTGTAATATTTTTTTGCAATATAGACTATGTGCTTGAAAGACAGTTAATTACATCTGAATTACTTCAAGTGAATGTCAACGATAATTTGAATATAAACATATATTCGAAGATGTCATAATTCGTTCATGTTCGTTACTGCAATAGGCCTACATTTTTCGGCGCAAGCTGTATGAAATGGGTTTTGACCTATTTCTTGAACCAATGAAATCTTGATTAACTGCTGAAGAGTTCGGGAAAGCACTCGTTTCGTTGGTTTGCATAAATTATTTTAGGATATTCCATCATAAAATGGGAGTTTCAGGGTGCATCTTTCTGCATGATTGTCAATTGGCAAATGACAATTTAATATACCTATTTAAACATAAAAAAACACCCAGTTGAAAAATAAAACGCCGAAAAATAAACAGTTTTTAAATAACGTAGATAAACTTGATAATGGACTCCTCTCTCTAAGTCGCAAAACTCGCAGTGTAAAATATTGTTTGTTTGTTGGGTTTAACGTCCCACCGACAGTATTTCAGTCATTTGGAGACGATGTCTACTTGAGACAGATATAGTGCTGCCACTCTGCAGTATCACACCGTAGACATGTGGCATGATACCACACCCAGTCACATTATCCTGACACCGGATCAACCAGTACTGCAACTAGCCTTATATGCTGAGTGCCAGGAAATGGAGCTATATCAGTATTATTTTTACGACGTTGGAATATAGCGGCCGCTCTAACCACTAGGCCACCGGGGACGGTCTAGTGTATAAATTAGCTAACATTAGCCATATATAGTGATACGATTTTAGGTTTTTATATTATAATCTATTGGCTCTATTGGTGCTGGAATAATTGTTAATTTTTTATGTGATAAATGAATCGGTTTTGTTATTTTAGTTTTGTCTACAAGATGGTAATTATTAAATATTTATGTTTTCTTTAATTACCACCCTTTAATTTATTCTTATCGCAGTGGAGATATATAAATCTTCCGCATAAAATATATAATGTTGTATATCTGTTCGAGACCAAAGATGATTCCGCTTAAACACTTCTTTTCATTCTTACGCTATCTAATGTGACATAAAATTTTAGGTGGCGATCCTGTTGGCCGGGTAGCAGTTTGAGAAATACGTTAAGTATTTTAGGTAAGGTTACTTTTGCACCCAGAAAGCATTGCGCTGTCTGGTGTGGTGTAACTTGGTAGGATTTAGGGTTAAAGAGATTTTTTGAAGCTCAGAGTTGAACATACAGAAAAAAAGATAGGGCTGACTTGTTAAATTTCGTTTAGGCTATTGGGATAAGTTTGTGTTCATTATTAAGTTAGGGAATTAAATTCAGCCTGTTTTTTTTTTATCTTTGATTCTCAAATTAATTAAACGTTAATTATTTGAGACAATCAATCATTATTACAATCATTCGTAAATAAGCTTTGTATATATTTCATAGCTTAACTTTAATTTATCTTATCATACAATCAGGAGAGTCAAAAAGAAAATTCAGTTTCACATATCATAGTTTTTCAGACCGCTCGGACACGTTACAATAGCATCAGCCTCCGTTTGCGCAGTTGGTTAAGTGCTCGTCTGCTGAACTAGGGGCCCCAAGATCGAATCCCACTGAATAATTTTTTTTATGTTTCGCTTATATTACATTTTTATCCCGTCTTTCCTTTTTCGCTTCTTAGTATATTATATCTCATAAATTAGCGATAAATACGTTTTTATAGCATTATTTTAAAACCACAGACCATTTAAACTTTCCAGCATTATTATATTAAATATATTGTAACACTTTTACTTTCTTTAATTGTTTTTTATTCTTACGCCGAATATCTTTTTATAAAGATATTATTTGTTTTTCTTAATGGCGAGTATCCAAGTCTGATTTGTATATAATGGCTCAATCCAGTAATTCGTGAAACACTCTTGCCACATTTATAGACCTAGCAGTCCTTGCTTTTATGATACATTTTCATCTGACAATCATTACCTCTGTAAGATATTCTACCAGGGCTACCAGACATTTATCCATCTCGGCTCCGTGTAGGGAAGGGACTTTCTCAGGGTACTCAAAGGAGTTCCTGTAGACTTTTGGCACAAAGTCATTTTTTATCAAACCAACAACGTGCAATATATCTGAAACAAAAATTATGTAGAGGGTAGTTGTTGATTTCTTTTCATAAACCATTTAAACGTGACATCACGACACGATGTGTTATCTTTCCCATCGATTTGGCGTGATTATCTTTTTAAATATGATTTGTTTGCACGCTTGAAAAATAGACATTTATTCATGATAGAGTGCATTTACCGCAATCGGCATATCGTGTCTTTCCACCTTTTAATATTTATCAGTCTTTTAATTCAAAGCATTTTGTACACGTGTACGAACATATGCAAACAGAGACAAATGTTGCCTAGCACACGTCTCTGAAATATACATGTTACCATTTTATTCCACCTATAGCCATTATAATCATATTTCTTACCAGTATTTAGCTGGAAAAATATTTCAAGGGCCTCCTCAAACTTGTGGATTCCTACCATGTGAACGGCCTGCTGTGATCTAATCAGATCTATTTCTTTCTGCTTCTCAGCTTCCGGCGCATCTGATTGGGTCTGTAACACACCTCACCAGTGAAACATGAAGGTCCTCTCTAACATTTAACATTTCAGGTCAAATAATTAATGAAAGCATCGCTTTTTCAAACAGCACAAAAATCCTGCAAAAGGTTCACTGTCACCAATGGGCTTCCGTAGTTATACACCCGTAATTTCTTTAACCCTTTCCCTCATACAGACTCATTTTGACGCACTCAATAGGTACCACATAAAGCCTGATCTGTAGAAAACCACAGTTAAACCTTACCAAATTTAATTATAAAGTTCTCATTTCCAAACCACTGAGGAGCAGCGAACAGCATAAAACCTGATCAGCCTGCGAGTTACTCGCAGGCTGATCTGGTTTTATGCTGTTCGCATAGGTCTTTTCATGGAGTCCTCTATGAGGGAAAGGGTTAAACGCTTTTAAATGCACGTGATCATTGTGTTCAATAACTAACAATATCTTTTTAGCAGTTAATGCATATTTGATTTTCAGATGACCGAGTTATTTAAAAGGATGAAATACATATAGTCATTAGGCTTACCATTAATTGTCGCATTGTACAATGGACGAAAAGACTAATTCGTAGCTATATCACATGCTACATCAGACTTGATATATAGATTCCAGGCAGATGTTTGAAAATTGTGATATATATATAAATTATCTGCCGAAGAAAACACACGTTGAGATAGGCCTAAAACCTCTGTTATCAAGGCAAACATCGCTGTTGTAAAGTTATGGTCCAAAAGGATGCGCTATTGTCTGTGAAAGATATATGGCCAGTCGTACTGGCATATCAAAAGACAGTGTGCTAACAGTTCTGAAAAAGCGTATGGACCTGCAAAAGGTTTGCGTTAGGTGGGTACCTCATGTACGCACTGAGGAGAAGAGGGTCGAATTCCCGGAGGTTTCGATTTCATACAGTTTTACTTGTGATATTATCTTTTTTGATACTGAGGGTTATCTTCACTACAAAATGATCGGAGATAGTTGAGCCAGGTTGACAGGAAAGAACCTCGATGCCATTCACTTTTCTGTGATGAGTAGATCTAAGCAAAGGCCACCTGTATGGGTATGTATGCAACATATTGCACGAGTCCTATGGCGAACAGAGAGTTTTTTGAAATCAGATACCACATTGCTGTCATCATTTGAATGTAGATTGAAGTCTCCCGTGATAAAAAGATTGGAATATTTTGGTAAATTTTTTTCAATGAAGTCACAAAAGTCAACAACAAACTTGCGTAAGTCTTAGTGATAATTTGTGCAAAGTTATTCAAAACTCGACCATACTCAACAAAGACACATCCCAGACAGGATTTTAAGGACAACAGACAGCTGTGACATTGACCTTGAAGCAAGTGACTGGTTCTTGGGTACAACATGTCGTCTGGTTTTAGGAATCATTTTTACCAAGAAATCTTTGAACAAAACCATACAAAAACAAATTATTACTATCATAGATTGATCCGAACAGTGTTATCAGCATGAGTGATACACAGATTTACGGAAAATCACGACAGCTTTAGCTCCAGTGATTCCGTAAATCTGTGCATCACGAATACCGATAACACTGTTCGGATCAATCTACGATAGTAATAATCCTTTTATCATATACCTACTTTTCTCTTCAAATAATATAAACATATACATTCTGAACTTTGTATTTATTTTGAAAGAAAATCTTCATTTTCTTTAATCATTAAACAACAAAGAAAATAGGAACTATTTTTTTACCAAGGTTACAGTCGGTCGTGCTCTACACAGCGCGTAATAATATGCAATGTGTAAACGGCTTTCGTTTTCAGGTCAGGGACATTCACATTGTGCAGTGATGTCATATAAAAGTAGCTCCATTCTATGCATATAGAATTATGTTTACACAAGGTAGAGACTTGAAACAAGTTTGAAAAACGTTGGGACCTCGATACAAATTTCTGTATTTTTGCGGTAGGAAACAGATTGAAAATGCGCAGTATCATGCATAGGTATATAATAAACAAGGTTACAGCCTCGACATAATAACCATCAAGATAGCAATTTGGACCTTTTTTGAAATTTGAGACATTTTGTCTTGTCAAAGAGAAAACTTATGCCAAGTAATTTCAAAACTCGACCAAACACAACAATATTACAGCCCAGACAGGATTTTTATGTAATTAATAATTTTGTGACCTTGACAATGAAGGTAGCTGCTGGGTTAATATTTAAACACACCATCTTGTCCCTAGGGATCATTTGTCAAAGTTATTTAAAACAAACATACAGCCAGGACACGATTTTAAGGTCAACCGATCGACCTTGACCTTTAAGCTAGCGTCAAGAAATATCGTCTTGTCAATATGAAATGGTCTTACTTATCCATTCAAGACTGATAATCTTTTCTGTTTCATAAATATGATTGGTCTGTAAAGTAGTTAAGCTGTTGAGTTTGACAGCTACGTCAAATAAAAGGCGACAAGGAAAAGTGCACGCACCAATATCTGTAGTGCTAGATCGTAGTGTTTAAACTGCAGCAGACTCTTCAGTCTTTCCCTGTAGGGTCGTAGTGCTAACATGTGGATGTTGCAATTTGTCTCCAGGAATATAACGTCGCTGAATATATAAATAATTAAGAAGCTCATGACATATATCCTGACGTATATTTGCCTTTGAGAGAAAAAAACAACAACAAAAACAACAACAAAAACAAAAAAAAACAAGGGCGATAAATATGATACCTTAATTCTTTGGTTCTGTATGGGAATATAGTGATGGAAAATTCCAACTTTAAAGTATATATTGGAAAGCCATCTGTTGTTTTTTTTCACTTACGTCATAAATCATAAATATAAAATGCAGAAGTGCATCATAATATTGATTGATAATCAATGATATAATTGATCATAATATACTGTTTGATTTTAGAAATTAAACTCAGCTGAAAATTGTAGATAACACTCAGAAGTAATTTAAATGTATATATTTAAATCCAAAATCCAATATTTTTATATAGAAATTAAGTATGTCTTACCAATATTATGTATATTTATTTTCGAAAATATTAATATTGTACGAGAATGTTTGCAGCCCAAACATTAAAGTTTCTGAAAGAGACAACTTATTTAGGTTAACAAAAACTTTAGCATATCTAAAGGAATGTCTACTAGGTTTAAAAACAGATTTATGAATGACTGATTTAGACCATGCTTACTGATACGAGCATATACTGCTTCATGTTTGGGGTATGTGGCCGAGTTGTTATATTCATTATAACTTGGCCTCCACCCACTTGGTTCGAATCCCTGCAGGGCCATTCCGAGTTTTCGTGTGAGGAAACCTTCCTGCTGGCTTGCGGTAGGTCAGTGGTTCTACCCGGGCGTCTATGAGCACGCAGGGTCTTCCCTCACTTGCAATTAGCTTAGCCTTGCTATATGACTGAAATACGGCCGCAGAGACGGTAATCTCCAGCACAACTTTAATCGCTATATGTATAAGGAATATCCGTAATAAAAACAAAAAATATACATGCCTTCCTTGGCTCACGGAATTCACATGCTTTAAATCGATGCGCTGGATAGATATCGATGGATCGATTGACTTCACCTCGATATAACTGTGCAGAACCGCCACGATGTAGGGGGGATGCAGGACTGGAGAGTAGGATAATGTTGATCATACAATATTGTCCATATCAAGACTAAACCGTTTACACTTTTACGTTATTTAACACCATTTTGACCACTGCAAAGAATCCAGATCTGACTGCAAGCAAATTTCATTCTTCTTTTCTCAAATGTACCTGTCCGGTGGCCGTTGGTTCGATACCCAGCCGCGATAAAATGGACTTGTTTTTTTATATCCGGTGTGTATTTATACAGAAAATACACAGGGAAATAGTGGGGGTAGAAAAAAGTTCATTATACCAGGAGTTTGATATGTACGGATATTTAACATGTGGAGTCCACTCTATAACGACCATCGAAGACATGCATTGAAGACTGGTCGTTTAATGGGCGATGTTGGCTCATTTCACATATTTAATGCCGTATATAAATAGGTAGAATATAAAAATATAAATAAATGACACAAACCTTAGCAGCTTGATGACCCCACCCCCTTTAACATATTCGAGATCGAGTTTAATGATACAATCTCTATGGAACTAAAGAAATTCTGTGAAGTGCCATTTATTCAAACTAGCAAAAACAAAATAGATTGTTCTTGCTGTTTTAAACACATTTTTATTTAATAATTCTCGATGTCAGCTATATTATTGAAACTACTCAAGAGGAATGCTTCCAATTTCCAAGGTCTGTTTAAGATTAGCTTTTAGTTTACATTTGTAGTGGTGAGTATATTAAGCTATGGACCCCATTGGAAATTTATGGGCAATCCTTGATTAATACGCGCCACTATCTTTTGTACATTTTTCTAATTTCTTACATGTTTTTTCCCCTTTATTTTACAATTACAGTGTAATATACCATTAGAAATGAAAAATATATACAAATGGTTCATATTCACTGCAATTGAATATGATTACTGTACAATAATGATTTGCTTCATAGATTATTCTCTTCTTACTAAAAAAACAAATGACTAGTCTTAATATTTTCTCTTACAATTGTCGTGGTTTGAACAATAACCGAAAAAGAATTGATATATTTAAATTATTCAAAGAAAAAAAGGTAGACATACTCTGTCTGCAAGAAACACATTTTACACAAGATATGGAAAAAATGATTTATGCAGAGTGGAATGGTTATTGCTATCATAGTCATGGAAAATCAAATGCAAGAGGAGTATCTATTCTATTCAAGAGAAACTTAGGTATTAAGGTCATAAATGAGAAAAAAGATAGCAATGGTAACTTAATTATCTTAGAACTATTATTTAATGATGTTAATTTTGTACTGGTAAATATATATGCTCCAAATAAAGATAGTCCAATGTTTTTCGAAAATTTGTTCAAAATGCTTGATAGTTTTGATACAAAAGATTCATATATTCTTGTTGGAGATTTTAACCTTGTTTTAAACCCAGAAATAGACTATAGAAATTATAAATCTGTAAATCATAATATTAAAGCAAGAAATAAATTGTTATCATATATTACAGATAGAAATTTAATAGATCCATTTAGGGAACTTAATAATACATCGCAGAAATATACATGGCGGAGACTCAACCCATTACAACAGGGAAGATTAGATTTTTTTCTTATAACCAATAATATGATGACCTATTTAAGGAACTGTGATATTGATATAAGTTATAAATCAGACCATTCAATTATATACATGGAAATGTGCTTTTCTTCAGTCAGTCATGGAAAAGGCTTGTGGAAATTCAATAATGCCTTACTACATGATATCAACTATATAAAGTGCATTAACAAGAAAATTAATGAAATTATACAGCAATATTGTGTACCTGTTTATAATTTTGATAATATTGAACAAATTGATAAAGAGCACATAGAATTTGTAATAAATGATCAACTTTTTTAGAAACATTATTAATGGAAATCCGTGAAAAAATTATTCAAGCTATAAAGCAAAAGAACGAAACAATAAAGAAAACGAATTAATTGAAAAAATATTGAAATTAGAAGCAAATTTAACAGCTGAAAATGAAAACAAACTTTTATGTTTACAAATTGAGCTTTATGAATTAAGAAATATAAAAAATAGAGGTTCACTTATAAGATCAAGAGCACGGTGGATTGAACATGGAGAGAAATTTAAAAAAAAAAATAAATAAAAATTCTGCAAGAAGCTCAATTCTTTTATGAACATTTATATAGTCAGTCAAACACAAAAGACTCTAATATACAAAAAGAAATGGAAGGATTAGATCTGGAAACAGATAGTGATGAGGCTGAGATGCTAGAGGGTTTTTTAACATATAAAGAGGTATCTGATACACTAAAAAGTATGAAAAATGACAAAAGTCCTGGACCTGATGGTTTCAGTTCAAATTTTTTTAAGGTTTTCTGGAAGAAACTTGGATATTTTGTAGTTAGAGCTTTAAATGATGCTTTTAAATCAAATTCTTTCTCGAGAAATATTAAGATGGGTATCATTACATGCATACCTAAGGATAACAAACCAAAGCATTTTTTTAAAAACTTAAGGCCAATAACTCTTTTGAATGTATTATATAAAATTGCATCGGGCACAATCGCTAATAGGTTTAAAAAAGTATTAAGTTCACTTATATCTACAGATCAAACAGGCTTTATTAAAGGTCGATTCATAGGTGACAACACACGACTGCTGTATGATGTAATGAAATATACTGAAGATAATAATATACCAGGATTAGTAATGTTGATTGATTTTGAAAAAGCCTTTGATTCAGTTTCTTTTAAATTCATTGAACAAACCCTAACATTCTTTAATTTTGGCGATTCTTTTCGGAAATGGATTAGGATGTTTTTATATAATACTGAAACAAGTGTTCAAATAAATGGTTTTTTGTCTGAATTCTTTAAAGTAAATAGAGGATGCAGGCAAGGAGATCCTATCTCATCATATATCTTTATTCTTTGTGCTGAAATTTTAGCCATTAAGATAAGAAATAGTAAAAATATTAAAGGAATAAAGATTGATGGAAATGAATATAAACTTTCACAATTTGCAGACGACACATATTTGTTATTAGATGGTACAGAAAATACTTTAAATTCAGCTTTAGACTTACTTAATGAATTTTTTCTGTTGTCTGGATTACGAGCAAATTACGATAAAACAAAAGTAGTTTGGATTGGTTCATTAAAATATAGTGCACATTCAATAAAAACAAGATGGAAATTAAATTGGGGAGATACACAATTCAAATTATTAGGATTGCTATTTGATGTTAATTTGTCTAAGATGGAAACTTTAAACTTTAATTCTAAATTGTTGAGAATTAAAACATACATTAGTAATTGGAAAAAAAGAAAGTTGACCCCAATAGGAAAAATTACTGTTATCAAGGCACTTTTGCTTCCACTGTTGACACATTTGTTTATTAGTTTACCTACACCAAGCACAGACTTCTTTAAGACATTAAATAATATATTATATGATTTCATATGGGATGGAAAAAGTAGAATAAAAAACCTGATTCTTACAAAAAAGTATGAAAATGGTGGTTTAAACATGATTGATATTTACAGTTATGAACGTAGTCTCAAAATAAAATGGTTGAGAAAATATTGTAGTGACAGTCCTAGTAAATGTTATATATTGTTAAGATCTTTGTTTGATATAGACAAACTGTTTAACTTGGGGAAGTTATATTGTGTAAACATTATAGACAAAATTTCAAATAAATTTTGGATTGATGTTGTCACATCATATATGTACTATATGGACAAAGTGTGTATTGATGATATATACAAATTTTTACATATGCCATTATTCTATAATGATTGTTTATTTAATATTAAGAATCATGTCTTTTTACCCAAACTCTATAATCGAGGATTCAGATTCGTTAAAGATTTAATTGATGTAAATGGAAACTTTGTTGATATTGAATACTTAAATAATATTACAGAAACAAAAATAAATTACATGAACTTTTATAGTTTAAAATCTGCTATATTCAACTATGCCAAGAAAAAGAAAATACAACTTAATAATGTTCCTGTTATTCTGTTTCAGAATCCCCAAAACAATGTGTACATAAATCCTATTATTACTTGTACTGATATGAACAAGTATGTTTACAATGAATTGTCAAAAAATACAGAAATTCCTACCAGTAAAATTAAATGGATTGAAAAGTTACATAAATTAGATATAAACTGGGAAGCTATTTACACGTACACCTTTAAATGCACCAAGGATACTTACTTACAGTGGTTGCAAACAAGAATAATACATAGAATACTAGGTACTAATTCCCTTCTTTATAAAATGAAAATAAAAAGAGATAATGTATGTATTTTTGTAAAAGTGAGGAAGAGACAATTATCCATCTTTTTTGGGAATGTGAAAAAATAAAACCAATAATAGAATATTTGATTGATAAAATAAAAGAATTTGAGCCATCAATAAACATTGACAGTTCTTTTGTGATATTAGGATCTGGAGAAACAGACAACAAATATGATTTAGTGTTTTTACTCATGAAAAAATTTATTTACTTAAGTAAGATGAAAAATGTGATACCAACCATTTATAGCTTTAAACAAGTCTTAAAATTAGAAATAGAGATTTTTAAAAGTTCTAAGTACACCGAAGATGCAAGTCTAGGATGGACAATTGTAAGCTCAGTTTTATGTAATCATGTTTAATTGATATAAGTGATTTTATATAACACAGATAGCAATCTTTATTGCTTGTATGTCACACTAGATTTATTTTACATATATATAAATGAAGGGAAACTGTAAATCTACTTCTTTTTTTCTTCTTTATTCAGTAATCTATTCATATGTCCATTTTCTATAATGCTGGAGTTGACATTTTTATTATTAAAAAAATTACTTTGTTATATTTATTATTTAAAATATAAAATATTGTAAGGTGGTCAGTGGGATGGATCCCCGACCCACTGCTATCTATGTTACGGGGACAATAAATGTTAAAAAAAAAAAAAAAAAAAAAAAAAAAAAAAAAAAAAAAAAAAAAAATCTTTTGTACATTGTACATATATGATTTCTTTCAAAAGTTTATGTTTCTATTATATTTTTGAACATATGTATATTATGATAAAAGTGTTAAACATGTATAGATGTGGTATAATTATAATTACATTGGATAATAATAATAATAATAATAATAATGAAGAAGTATATACATTGATTAAAAAACAAAAGCTACTCAGTTGCTATGGAAACGACTGATGACTAAACGCAGTTACTACTTACCTATTAACTTCGGCACTCCAGACCACATTATGTTATACGACCTAACCGGCCGGCCATCACTGTTGACAAAAACAGACTTGAGCTCATGACCAAGAAGGACCGTTTCGTCTGGAAGCCTCGTCATAAGCGGAACCTTTTGATCCCCGCCGAATGAAAACACTTCGTGTATTTCACCTGATTCCGGCTGTAGCATAGAGCTTGGTAAGTTATAGAATTAGAATAACACGACTGGGGTTAATTAAATGATTAATTATTCGCTTCTAACAAATAAATATGTGTATATATATGTAAATACTCTTCACCAACCACCTACTTAGTGATATCGGTAAACTTTCTTTCTTTTTATCAATAACTATTATAAATCCCTTAAGCCGAGTGTATGGGCACACATAATAAACATCAATTTTTATATCTGGCGTCTTGCAATATATATCTTGATTATAGTCTGGGCATTTGCACACAACTCTTCTGTCGCAATCGTAAATTACATAAAAAATGCTAATGGTAACAAAACCGCTACTACTACCACTACTACTACTACTACATGTGAATGTACTACTATATAATCTGAACATACGACAATAAGAAAATAAGATGTAAAAATAATGAAGTAAAGGAAATAAATGGATTTATAGAACTTATGTGAAAGGATAAGTATTAACTTTTAGTATAAAGTATTCGTCCTTGAACCCAACAAACAGGACGTCTTCACTCCAGAGCAGGGCCTTTGCGGGTTGCTTCAACACTAGGCTTGCCTGAAACAGAACAGTTGGGTTACCATTTACCTCAGATGAATAAAGAATAATTTGTGAGTATTTGTAATACATTAATAGACAATAGTAAGTAAAAAACAGACAAATATATTATAAAGACAAATCATTCGAACCTGCCAAGGTGGCTGAATGTTTAAAAAGTCCGCCCTAAGCCAAGTGGACATGGGTTCGATCCACGGCTGCTACAAACTAACGTCATTTAATAACTGATATGCCTCCTATGTGTATGACGTCCGGGACTTTTTCGTAACTGCATGGATGATAAAGTGTCAAGATATTGTGACTGGGTGTGGTATCATGCCACGTATAATATTGTGACTGGGTGTGGTATCATGCCACGTATAATATTGCGGCGCATAGAGTGCTAAATCTGTTCAGTCCCCCGTCCAGGAATAAGCACTGTAAGAAACAATTTATGTTTCATCAAGCTCGTGTTTAAAAGGTTTGTCTTTATCTGGGTATATACTTTGAATGCACTGAGTACTGTTTCCGACATACTTATAACTTACAGTGACATGAAGTAAAATACGGGTATTTATCATATTTGAGACACCGAGACTTGTAATCAAAATATACGTGTGCCTACCCCTTCATCTTCAAACTGTTCTCCATTCCATTTTAAGACCTAGGGGATAAAACAAACTTTTGTTAATCATTAAACTATTATATGATTTGATTTAAAGTTTACATGCTTGAGTGTATACGACACACACATACGGGTACACACATAACTTTACAGCATTTATCTATATGTTTAATTCTTTTCTTATATATCCACGCATTTACAAATATATATTTTCGATACCTTTATACTAAACAGTGCACCAATATTAACAACCAGTTCCTTGCTCTCTGGATGTCAGTGGCTAGTGGATAGAGCGTCCGAACCGTAACCAGGAGGTCGTAGGTTAGATCCCCGGCCGCGTTCTATCTACGTCATTGAAGTCACTGATACGTATACATCACTTGTGCTTGTACTTAAGGGTACATGTAGATCTAGGACTGATTGTTCCTGTATCAGGATAATGTGACTTGATAGAAAAGAAAAGAAAACTTAAATGATTGACAATATTGTCGTAGGGACGTTAAATCCAAACAATCAAATCCAATCAAAATATGCGACAATGAATCGTACTCGAAAGAAAATAGGAAATGAATCACACATGTCTTACTTTTGAAAAATAAGCATTACTTTTTTCTATTTATGAGCGATAGTTTATTGATATACTTCTTGATGCTATTCTATGATAACGACGATGTGATGTTGATGATGGTGGTGGAAGCGATGCTGATGCTGATGATGATTTACTAGGAAGGAAAGACTGACAAACCGCTAGTTTTTTTCCGACTGCAGCAGCTATCCTTATTGATGTTTGGACCTGGATTTTCCCGCATTTTGAATACGTTCCCTAAAGAAAGGGTAATATCATTTATAAAAATGTTTACCAGTAGATGTTGCTTATAAACTGGATCGTGTTATTACTGGATACTCGATAGATTGTTTTGAATTTTGATATAATTATCACATGAACAAATGACAAATGGATTATATAATGTTGATTTTCTCTCTCTCTCACACACACATATATAAGTCTAGAGTATCTACGAGAAGCATACCTTAACATAAACGTCAAACTCCGTTATTCCTTTTGTGCCTTGGAGCGAAGTCTTAAACTCGAATGTGTCAAGGTCGTGTACATTCAGTAAGTTATCTGTATCGATAAACAGCGATTAATAACCAAATATATCGTGAATAACTATTACATAATACGTATTACGTAATGAAAGAGCAATACAATATGAGGAAACGATTTTTCATTTAAAAAAAAAGCTTTTTTTTAAATTTTATTTTGTTTTATCTTAAATCATGGCACATTCATTAAGCACCACTTGTCATTTTAGTATTGCGATTTTAACAGATGTATATCAATCTTAAGATTTGATTGATATTCAACTTGGCCGCTCAACTACCAATAACATGAAAATGCAATGTTAGCCTTACCGTAAATGGCAAGAAGTAGTGATGATTCTGGAATAGCGATCAACTGTAACCAAAATGGTAAAAACAAAACAATCATACGTGTGGTATGGGACATTTCCAATAACACATACACGGTATATCGTTATCACTTAATACTCAGGGCCTCTATATATAGTATTAAGAGACCCTGTCTTAACAAGGAAATTTCTTCAACTAAGTTTCCAATTCTAAGTTTGTGAAACCACAACAACAACAACTGTTGTGATCGTAGTATTGTAGTATTCAAATCAACACACAAAAAACAATAAAACTAATGGTATTCATTTTTGTATTCATTAAGAACTAGAAGGGATTCAATATAATTATGGTATATAAAGTCCCTGGCTCTAGTTATGAAAAGCAATCCAATGATGTTTTAAAAACCATTAAACCAGCTACCATATCTAATCTTAACGTAGATGTATTTTAATTTGATAAATAGTTTTTGTAAGTAATATGACATATTTTTAGAGTATGGTATCATATCTTTTTAGAATATCTCTTTTTATTTTAGCAAGCCTCGTATAAAGCGGATATCTTAACACAAAGCCACTTAAAACTGATTTCTCGTTACATAAGTCCACTCAGATTTTTTTTTTTACACAAAGTCGCCTATAAACTTTGATTTCTTTTCATATTCTATATATGATATTAACGATGTTATATACAGTTATACGGTGAATACCAAAAGGAAGTTAATTATAGCCCATTATCGAAATATTCTCAACACCCAATTAAGCCCTAATAGAGGAATCCGAAATTACTGTCTCAAATACACATGCTCTTCCATATTTTATGTTATCAGAATAATAACTTTTAGGTGGTTACTTTTATTATATCAACATTTGCCGACACATTTACTCATAGGCTCAGCTATTAAACACACAAACATAGTCAAAACTTTGTTCATTCGGGGTATTCCTCCATCTAGAGTTCTATCGCAGCAATAGTAAACCCCCAGCACAACAACAACAACAACAAACGCCACCAACAACACAACTGTACAAATACTCACGTGAGTAACCGGTTTGCTGCTAAACGATTTGATCGTCTGCTTGAGAGTCACAACGACGTTTCCGCTCTTTTCTGTTGTTTAATACATAAACGGTATAGGTTCAAGTTTTATTATCAATGACTTGTACAATGGTACATCATCATACAATACATAATTTACAAATAACACGTGAAAGAAACAAAATGTTAAATTACTTTCCCTCTCTCCATCTCTCTCTCTCACTCTACACACACACACACACACACACACACACACACACATTAAACATAATATTTGATCATACTACAGTATTGAAAAATAAAAGAAGACAAATTTAGCTGCTGGAAAAGAACGTTAAAAGTTAAATCAAGTTTAGGAGTATGGTGAATGAAACAAATCCAATCATATAATCTAATTAACATTAACAGAACATCATAATAGTATAAGTATAATACATGTGGATTATAAATTTTGTATTGCATCATTGCGTCTTTCTAATGCCTGTTTAATAAACTTAGAGATTTAATAGTACATTTTTATTTTTGGAGTTTAATAATTGAACAAATTTAAACATATTTGGTCTAATATAAAAGAATCGTTTTAAATATTTAATACGTAAATCTTGAAAACGTTCACATTTAAGCACAAAATGATACTCGTCTTCAATGTCTGTATTTAAGGAATACGTCTGACAAGTACGCTCGTTACGCGGTAATCTGTCAAGATATCTACCAGAATTTATTCGTAATTGATTACAGAAATTCGTAACTTAGTATAGGAATGTATACAAAACGTCTTCAGCAGACTTATTATTTAAACATTCGTTAATCATCATTCAGACCATGATACTTGTGTATACATGTATTTCAGTTCTGTATTAATTTTAAATTTTGTAATGAATTTAAACGATGTCACATGACAGATACTCAAAGGAAAAGGAGACGCAGGGTAACTAGAATCTGTAGTAGCCAGACTTAAGCTTTTATCTCCTAACCTTGCAATAAACCTCATATGATAGACTCCATCTCATTCTAAAACATTTACCTTTATATGATTTTTTTATCAAAATAATTTAAATTGTAATACCGTCGAATACTTCCTATTTAAAACCGACACAAAAGTTTACCCTGCATTTCTTTTTCCTTTGAGTATCTTTAAACGAAAAGAATACGTCCTCAAATTGTACTTCAGTATATTTACAGTAGTTTATTATAGGTTACAGTATTCAAATTTACAACAAACAAATACAAAATGTTTATGTAGATTCCTACTTACTTGTCCCACTCTCAGATGTGTAACTATAGTTGGACACATACTGTAGGAGTTGTCCGCCCTTGATACAAACCAATAAAATATCGTCTGAAAATAATGAAGTATACATGTCATTACTAACAATATTTTCTTAGTTATTCGAATTGACGGCTTACAAATTGTTGAATGTAATAAATTAATTCTCAAAAGGCGCCGTTCGTTTTCTCTCATTAATATCTCATTTTGCCAGCATAATATCTCATTTCATTCACAACGATGGTGATTTATCCTTTCGATAAAATGAAATGATATCTTGGCCGGACAAGGGCAAAAAAGAAAAATAGATACGAGCAATACATATGTATATATAATTTAGTACATGTACATGTATATTGCGAAATTATATAAACTTAATGATATTCAAAACCCTTCTTTTGGCAAGCAATAATTAAAAGAAATACACTTGGCGGTTTTTGTTTGACATGGTGTAAGTAAATAATTAAGTTTTTGACTGTTATAGACGTGCATTTTGGCGCCATGGCAAACATAATAGAAACCCCAGATCTGACAGCTTGTTCTAAGACTTGTTTAATCAGGGTCTCCTATAAGATCATACAATATTGTAGCTCAGATTCTACACAGTAGGTACCAAAGAAAAGCCGCTTATTTCAAATACCATTTAAAGACGATTGCGACATTTCATCATTTTTTTTTCAAAACATTCAGAATTTCCCGATTTTTCGTGAATTGATAGTATATTATATACTGATCTACTAAAATATAAAATAAAGATAGGGGTCACTAGCCTTAAAAAATATGAGTGTTTTCATTAGTATACACTATCTAACCGTAGTTCATGACGAAATTTCACCTATGAAAACAAAGTCTATTTTTTCTTGAAGGATCACAATTTATAGTAAGTAAATGTTATGTATCATATGGTGAAACATCAAATTTAAACAAACAAAATGAACTTATGTTTTATACGATACTAAGTATCCATCTATTATGGCCTTACATATGGCTAAAAGAAACATTTATTTTGAAAAAGTACAAACTAACAGTAATTGTTTTAAACCTTTTTTTTCTAATGTTCAAACATTCAGATTTTTCTTATTTTTTCAATCAATATTATTAAGGTACGTATCTATAAGATAAAAACTTAAAAACAATATGTCACCAGGCTTATTAGTCCCCTACCGTTGTTTACTCCGGAGGAGACAATAGATTTGCCCTCCGCTTGTCTGTCCGTCCGGATGAATCCCGCAATAACTTAAAAACCGTTTATTTATATAAATATGTATAGGCATGTAGACCTACTACAAAATCCCGTGAACATTTCACTCAGGAATAACGCATATGCGCTGCAGATTATGTTTTTCTAAATCGTTTTAAACAGTTTTCTTTTAATTGCGCGACGATCGTCGGCGTGATAAATATGTACAGTACAGTAGACAATTATGGCATTTTTTATCCTTACACCGGTTCAAAATTTGCGGAAAACTTTCCAGTTGAAATATAACACGCAAGCCGTTTTCTATGGGAGGGAATAAGCGCTAGTTCATTTCTTTTCTCTTATTGAGGTTTTCATAATAAAAACTTTTTGCATTTACATAGAGGATAATTGTTTGTTTTAGTGTAAGATCGATTAATAACAGAAAAAGTGATATTTCACGAGTGGCAAAGCCACCAGTGAAAATGCATCTTTTTATGTTCACGAATGAAAGTATACATCGATCTTTCACCAAAACAAAACATTTTTCCTTTTATTTAATGCTTTAAATGCCAGAAATTAGCTGTTTTATTCACAAAAGACGTCAAAATTGACGGGATTACGTCGCATACGTGGCGTTTTTTATGACGTCATTTCTTGCGTAAAACCCAGCACAAATGACGCTCCGATCAGTTTAAAACGTAGGGTAGTGTTCAAGTTCCTGATAATTTCACTGTTAATCCACTGATACTTCTCTATAATCCACCGAAAAATATGCATAAAAAATATTTATTACATTTTTAGAATTCTTATTACAATTACAAAATGCTTATTTCATATCAAAACTCTTATAAGATTTGCAAAATGCTTATTACATTTTCGAAATTAAAATTTTTACTTAAAAACAACACTTTTAACGATTGAGTTCCACGTAAAAAGTTTTCCAACATGAAGTTTACAAGTAATATCTAAAGTATACATGGTAGCTCTAGATGAAAAGACCACCAGCTCGACTAGGAGTGAGCTGAGGTTTCTACACGGGCTCAGATTTACAATCAAATTGTAATATCCGAAGTATGTATGGTAGAGATGGAAAGATTGTCAGCACGTGTACATGTTCATTGAGACTTTCACCCAGGCTTAGATATACAAGTAGTATCACATGTATATATAGTAAAGATGGAAAGAATATTGAAATCAACATCGATCTTTATAGAACCTCAGTCCAAGCTGTTTAAAAATAGCTCTGACACCTGTTATGTAGCAGCGCCCTCTGTCGGTAAAATACGACGTAAGGACATTCTTATTTATGTCAATCCTGTCTTTCATTGTTGTTAAATTTTTACGTGTCTCTGTGTCTTCTTCAAAAATGAGAGTAGATAATACCTTCCGATTTAAACGTACGTTTTCACTCTTAAATGAAAATCAAAAGTAAAACATGAGCAAGTAAATGCAATAGAATAAATTTAAGAATTTGTAATATACGAACGCAGATGTTTACATTGCACAACACTAACTGTTATTTTTTTTATATGAGAAATGAAATCAGAAAAAAAAATCCCGGAATGTCGTGGCCTAATTTATGATAACTCGTTATTATTATTCACAATGCAGTGGATCTCCAAAACGTTTTTTTTCTACAGGCATTAAAAGTTAGGGCGTTACTTCGAATCCTGCTCAGAATATTTTCATTTTTTTGGTCAAATCTATCTTTGTGCTTTACCTTTTGGTAAGAATATATAGCCTATCGTACTTCTACAGTTATTATATTGACTTTCACTGTTCGGTTTGTAATTTAGCAAATGCAGCTATCAACACATGACTCTTTAAAAAAAAATTGTGTAAAATTTTTTGATGCAATCTGTTCATATATAACACACAGTATTAAACAACATTTGCAAGTATGTAACAACAATTCTTGAAAGCTAAATTTAAACTTTATCGGTAAGTCCATTCGACGGTACTTGGTTATTATACTGGGGCTAAGACTTGAACAAAAAACAGTTGGTTGTTGCTAAACGAATACAGTTATATTTGCAATAGTGTAAAATTTACTCGTGTTTGATAACAGAAATTGTCGCGATCGTCTTTAAGGTCCGCTAATATTCACTGAGTCACGATTCATACATGGATATTTATGAGGTAAAAGGTTAAAAGGTAAAACTGTAAATTTAACATACCATACGAAGTCATACACTCAAGAGTAAATCCAAGCCGTTTAAAGCTATGCACTTTTTCCACATCATAAACATCCATTGCTGAATGAAGGATCAAAGTCTCCCGGCAGGGTCTTCTCTAGACACGCACACTTTCATTACTATCCACTCAAAAAGTGATCACCTTACTCTTAAAAAGCAGGAAACTAAATATATCTTGAATTATAACAGGAAACACACTCGATGAACAATATGCACAATACAGGAAGTACTAACAATATCGATCTAATCATCTTGATTTAAGTTGATGTCAATCTTTTTCTTTTCGTTGGCATCAAATTTCGCGGATTCCGTTGTAAGGTCAAAGTCGTGGGTACATATATTCGTGAATATATGTTCTAGAACAAACGAGATCTACCACATAAACAGTTTTCGTGGGGATTACTATTAGTGGATAACGCAGTCCACGAAATTGACGAAAATTAGTCTCCCACGAAAATTAATGATTCTACAGTACTATGTATTACTGATATAAGTGGGGTGAATATAAAGGCGGATCTTTTTTCTTAAATATTCGGTTTATAGTTAAACGTATGTTTAATGGTCGCATCACCTTTCACCTCTTTATTTACCAAAACTTGGCTCAATAATTCAATATATTATACAGAAAGAAGAAACACATTTTATTTTTATCTTTCATTTTTTTTTATTTTCTTTTATATACTCAAAACGATTTTTTGACAATGTTTATAAACATACTGAATCTTAAACAGTGTAATGTCCTGTCTGTAATATGTTATGGGTAAAATTATGTGAATATCTCCAAAACATGCAGCATTTAATTGTTGAATAAATAAATAAATAAATATGATTTTGGCCTTTAATTTAATTCAGTAAGGCATTTAAATACATTTGTACATAAAATCAAACGTCACTTTTTTCTTTCTATCTCAATATCCTGTCAAAATAAACGACCCCAAATCCCAAATGTGGATCATTGTCTTGTATTAATATATAATCAAGTAATGTCTCTCAACTGGAATTATCATATGGTACATTGCTGTATTTTGTGCCTCTTGTAAGATTAAGTGAAATTACATGGAGCATATTAATTAAAACTTAAAAATCTTAATTAACAATATACCCCCTATTAACATGGTTATTGTGCTGTATTAATGTTTCCACCACTGTCAGTCTACCTTTATTTCTTTATCAAATTCTGGACTCATTGAACATGTGATTTTTACATGGAAAATATACACGGAATATAAATATGTTTAAATTGGTCTAACTAAAATGTCATTACAGATGACCTATTTGTTGTTCAAGTTTCTGTACGAAAAGCGAATTTTATTTATGTAATTCGTTATAGTTGTATACATGTACTATTATACCATTTTATTTTTTCAAACCTGTCGTTTGTTTTGATATTAGACATTTTCTTAATTTGGCAAACTATCTACAGCACTATTTCCTCTCGATTGTAACATCTTATATAGTGAATAGATTATACTTATTTACAATAAACACATCGATACAAAGCATCAAAAACGATGCAAAAAGATGTTTGTTGGATATAACGTTCTATCGGCAGTATTTCAGTCATTTGGAGACGATGTCTACTTAAGACAGATATAGTGCTGTCACACTGCAGTATCACGCCATAGACATGTGGCATGATACCACACTCAGTCACATTATCCTGACACCTGGCCGGAACTACCCTTCTGAGCGCCAAGCAAGGGAGGTATACCAGTACCATTTTTTACGACTTGTTGCGGACGCTGTAACTACTCGGCCACCGGGACCGGTGCAAAAGGTAGAGGTGATGGAATTAAACAAGTATTGTTTTATCATTTCAGCACTATTAGCATCAGCAGCAGTAGCACATCATCATTAACGACAACAACAACATCATCATATTTACCACCACCCTTACCATCAGCTGTACTGTGATATATTTATCTTAACTACATTTGTATTTCTGTTCCGTCAACTTGACATCAACTTGTAATTTGTATTATCATTAATAGTATTTTAATATCGATGTAGATCTCTGTACAGTTATTTTGAACTACAATATTATAATAATGGCAATAGTCTCACTTGTGTATAATAATCTCTATATATCATTTTTTTTTTATAAACAAGCATTTTCTAACCTATTCATGGCGAGTACATAGATGGACCAAATCAGTGAGAAAGTAAAATTCAGCCTCCTGGAGCAGAGAGCGTAGGCCGTGCCTATCAGGTGGGAGAATGAACTCATCATGGTTACCTTTATGTCTGAGAAAGTTTAAGATGAATTCAAAATATGTTGGGTCTCTGTCAATGAATATCCCGTCGGCAAGATGTCCTTTATCATCCAGCTCCTTAAAGAGACATTCAGTTTGCGTTAAGGTAGTTCTTGTCGTCCTGAATTCTTTTCCGCCTACATTTACAGTCAAACAATTGTTTGGTGAACTATTGTCTTCGATTACTTGTTTCACTATTTCTTCATTTCTTCTAATGACATCGATGCTTGTATGTGATATGTTTCTTGAATACTGTACTGGATCCCTTTGTGGCATCGCTGTTTGAAATTGTAATACATTCAATTACAGTAATGACTTTCCTATTTCAGCAAATATTTTATCTGTTCTTGTTTCATAGCTGGGCAGTGTAAGTAAAGAATGTTATTCCATTAAGCATGAGCTTGGTAAACGCTCACTTTCTCAGGCACCTAATATTAAGTGTACAACATTTTTCATTTCTAGTTTTTCTCAAGATAAGACAGCAACTATTCAGACCTGTCATGTCTATAGATCGTTAAAAGATCTACCAAAACATATGTTTATCAACTTTTGGAAGCTTCGCCGTAAGCTGTTCAGAATAACTTAAAGAACGAATGTCATCGCCAAATTTGATGTATACATGTATATTCACTAGATGGATGCTCCTTGGAACACTTGTGAAGTGTAAGAATCAAATTCAAGAATTAGATAAACTAGATTTACGGCCCTCGTGTTCTACACTTTAAAACTTCACACTTATCTGTTTTCCAAGTTTGGATTGAATCATGATCTGGACAATAATAAAAAGTGACGCAAACTAAGGGGGATAATTCAAGAATTTTATAAATTTAAGTTTCTAAGTTTAGAGCGAACACATCATATAATAATAAAGTTTTGCTCCAAAATATTTTTAATATATTTTACAAAATAACAAAATCGACACAGGGGGATAATTCAAGAATAAGATAGCTAGAGTTATGGTTCTTGTACTCTCTTTTACATCTCATAAGTCATTTATATTTCATGTTTTGTGTGAATATATGTACTATATAGTATTAAAGTTATGCTCCGAAAAAAATTTGTGCACTGTCATAAACCATTAACATATACATGTTCCAAATTTGAGGTGCATACATGCAATAGTTTTGAAGTTATGGTCTGGACAAGAAAGTGTGACGATGACAACGCTAACGTCGGCCAAATGATCCCCATGTTTCTATATAGCGTGGTATGTGTCAAAATTTCAAACTGTAGCAAACAGCATCTTTGCATCGATTCGATTCGGAGGAAAAAACTGCTGTGAGAAAATTTATTTCTCCAGGATAATGCGCATGCGAAGCGGAAAATTTTACCTACGCATAGGCCTAAATGATTCTTCTGTCAGATGTACAGGAATAATGCGCTTTTCGCAAATACAAAGTTTCTTGAATATTAGGATTACCTCCTCGAAAACTACTGACTAGAACGTGCTTAATACCTGCAGCATCGCCCTTGTGTTCATGTAATGTGAGTATAAGACGGTATGGGACACGAAGAGCATAAGTCCTAGAAATACTCTCAAGTCTGTGAAGTAGGGGAATAATAAACGTATAAGAGCTAAATAAATAAGTTTTAAATAACTACAGTAAAACCACGAACACACTGAAACAACATTAATGTTCGAATGATAGGCTGTTAATAGTTTCCGAAATTTATGTCTTCGGGAATGACATTGTGGAAAATTAATTATTATGCCTGTGTATATACAGGAATTCAATTTAATGTAAGCTGTTCCAATGGATAATTACTTGTCTTTCTTAAATCATAGTGCTTAGGCGTAATAAAAAGGAAAAAATTAATTATGTTTCCACTTACTAGACCGACCCTATTTTTGTTCTGACCCTTAACTTTTTTTTATCACGGTTGCAAAACGCTGCTTTTCGTCACATCTTCTAAAAATAAGGAAAAAATAGGAATATAGTTAAAAATGCAGACCTACCCTTTTTCGACATTAGTGGAAACAAACACCTTAGTATTTTTTTTGCATTATCTGTAATGTCTTCTGTATTGGACTAAGAAAATATTATTGTCCTAATGTCGCATCATAATGCCAACAAACCAACCACATCTTAAACCACCTGATGGTATGTCACGGCCGGGGATCAACCCACTTACTGACGGTTATAAGGTTAAAATCTGATATATACGTTGGATTATTTACAATACTTACCGCGACACGATGGTTCATATTCTACCACACCTGAAAAAAAACAAACAACTGTATTATCTTGTCTGACATTTTAGACGCCCGTCCAATGACGGGGACGTAAATATCACCTGCGGCGAACGGGCGGCGTCCACTGAGGTTGTCCGCTCTCAACAAACATGAACCGATCTTTACCAAACTTGATCACGATAAGCATGGGCACAATATCTCGGCTAAGTTTCATACGAGTAACCAGCTAGAATATCCCAGACACTCCCTTCGCTCCGGAGTTACAGCCCTTGAACTGCTGAAAACCAGCAAAATTAATAGTGTCCGTTCTTAAAATCTAACAAACATAAACAGTCTTTACTAAACTTGATCACACTATGTATGGACATTATCTCGGCTAAGTTTATTAACCAGCCAGAATGTCGCATACAATCAAGAGTTATGGTCCTTAAATTGATGAAAAAATGAAAAAAGTAAACGTGTCCGCTTTCTTTCTCTAACAAACACGAATCAATCATCGTGCGCGGAGATCAAGAAAAGGGGGGGGGGGGGGGGGATTTGGCTATTCTATTAAAACTAAGTCGAAAAAGAGCCCCGTAATCCCCCGGAAAAAAACAACATTGGACCCACCCCCGTGTAAAAATACCCTCATAATTCATATTTCATAGTTGGTTATATATGAAAGTTGGCTAACATATCCCCTGTTAGACCGCCAATGCCTGGAGCATGAATTTTTACCAAACGTGGTCACAATGTGTATAGGCACAATATCTAAGCCAAATATGATTACCAGCCAGAATGTCACAAACAACCAAGAGTTATGGCACTTGAATAAATGAAAAGTTGCAAACTTAATGTGTACTGGCACAGTATCTCCACCGAGTTTGATAATCTGACACTTAAGAGTTACGGCCCGTGATTTGAAGGACGGGCGTATTTTCCGATAACCAGCGCTCTTGACCTTCATGTGTTTCCTGTTTCATGACGTTCTCTAATACACAATTTGTAAATTATCAATTGACTTTTATTCATTTCAATGTGTATGCATATAACTATAGTTTTGAGTATTTGATAAATGTTTCGTACATGTATAACAAGCACGTTAACTACTGTAAATGAAACTTGAAACGTGGAATATAGAGGAACCAAGTTGGTTAAAAGAAATATCCAGTTCGACAGATGCCAAGGATACAACAAACATCAACGTCTCAAGAGAAGAATTGCTAAACTCTGCTTTAGTATGCATATCGTAGCAGTATACCATATATTTATTAGTATTGCGTATATTTACCTTTATACACAGGAAGTATACATTTGCGAAGAGTCTAAAATACTATTTGATATTTGGTAGCACTTCTATCTTGGTTTAACAGAAGTTATAAGATAAACAATTACTATTTTAACTTGTTTAACGTTTTTAATGTTTTTTAATGTTTAATGAAATAATTACTAACGAATTATACTTACTTGAAATTCGATTTGCAAGGTCGGTTTGCTTCGTCTTTCTAAGAGCTTTCAAGAACTTTGAATACCAATCAACTTGTTTGTTTGGCAAAAGAAACAACAATTCAAAAGATGCTCTCCAATAGCCTTCATTCCTGTCTTTGGTTCTAATTTTATCCAAATCAGTTTTAGTTATGACACCATACTTCTGTAACCTTGGCAAGATGGCCATTACATTCAAATTTTCGCAGATAAGGCTCCCACAATTCTGGATTATTTTTCTATGTTCTGAGTGTGTTGGCTGAACTTTACCCGTAAGTATTTGTACAACTTTTGAATGTCCTGAAAAGTCATAATATCAGATTTAAACATTATGTGCCAGGTAAAATTGCATAAAAATAATCAAAGCAAACAACATTTGGTTATTATCACTGGTGCTTGGAGATAGATTTACGACTTGTGTTCTATATAAGAAATATGGTAGTAATAGATATTAACAAAGAATTTGCGGTACTTTGATTTTTAATGAATACAAATATGTAAAAAGGTACAAATAGTTAAAGAAAGTTATTAAATCAGATTATTATAAAATTTTTTTTTTTTGTTTTAGAAAAACCTACGGAAGCCCTTTGTGTGAACATTTTATTAGTAATATCATTACGTGTTTCGACATACAATTATGTGCTCGTATTTATGCTCCTTTTATGTTCTATTTTCAGCTTCTAGCCAAATCATCAAGCCATTTCATCATTTACTTGGTTATACTTTCTGCGACCCAAGCCAGCTAAAATATACCTCTAGATTTATCTAATGAGTAATTATCATATGAAGCAATCATATCGACAAATGATGATAAATAATACAATCCTCTAAAATGCACATAGGTCTGTAGAGTTTTTTATTGTACCGACCCTTAACTTTTAGTCTAGCATTCGTTTTTTTTCTCTTTGGAATCACCAACTGGCAATCCGTTTACTTTCAAAAATCAAACATAAATGTAACATATACATTATTAAAACACGAACAGTATACTGACATAAGGTTAATTATACAATAAAGAATATTTTTTTTTATATTTAAATGTATTTCTTTTAAATGAATTAATAACTGACTTGAAATTCTATTAAGAATTTACTCAAAAATGAAATGTTGATTCCCTTTTCTTTATATAGAGTTTGAATTATTAAAAGATCATAATATAATTTAGAACTTATATCGGTATACTTTTGTCTTCTTTCAGAGAGAAAGGGTCACTTATAAATGCAGTATTTAATTTGACTGAATTTTTTTTTCCTTAAAATTTCCTTTTTTTAATTTGCATTTATATTTGACCAAAGTTGAGTAAGATAGGGACAAATAAAATAGAAAGTAGTCATAATCTTCTACTTGATTACAGTGATTACAAAGAGGGCGTACAGAGATACTCAGCGGAACAAATTTAAATTTGTTGCCATGATATTATGAATCAGCTTTTATTTGAATTGTTTGACTTTATTATCTTATATCACCTAATGCAAAATAAAATACTATGATCGCCAATTTATCGATTTACTAAAATGATTTTACTAGTGTTTATGTACGAATGGTTTCACAATATATTTGGTAAACCTCTTTATTTGTGAGTTCTCTAAATTCGTTTAAACTTTCGCGTTGTGATGATTTATGATGAGTTTTCCATTCTCTTTGAATACATTTTTATTGTGTTTATCTCCGAAATCCAGTTGTTTTTTTATATCTATTTTTTTGTGTGCATATTTTTGCGCGTCTGTTTCACCAGTTTTTGAAATTATATCACTGACACCAGACTTCATCCAGTTCTTAAATAAAAGGCATTTGTTATGGAATTCTATGTATCTGTTTCACAAATGACCTGTTTTCGTATTGTATAATAATTAATCACAGTTTTCTTTGGGTTAGAGATTTTTTAAAAAATCCAACCATGTTTTAATCAGGTCTTGATAGAAAACAGACAGTTTGATATTATATACAGAAATCGATTTTAATAAACCTAAATTCATATCAAATATCTGATAATTTGGACCGAATTGATCGAGAAATACAGCCGCAAATTTTAATTTGATAATATACAACGTTGAAGGCTGTGCGTAACATTCCGTCTCATTGAGGCAAATTTTACTGGTAAGTTACTCCAGACTCTAAATTACTGCCCGGACCAGCACATTATTTCAACTCTACGTGTAGTCTGGTTTCCTATGGTCGTTATTAGGGGAAGGTACCCAAGTCTACTCTTTTGTGCGACAATGAACTGTTACACGCGATACTTCGTCTATAATATGCAATGTTTATAGAAGACATGTCACTCTCTTACACTAACCCATCTCGTTCATTTATTTATTTTCTTCGATTTGTAATCATTTTGTCATAAATGACATGATATTTGCAAATAAACTTGTAAACTTGTCTCGTTGAAGCAAACATCACTGTCAAGTTAATACTTAGAGAATTCTGCGATCCATGTCTAAGTTACAGACCAGACAAATCAGAAGCACTAACGCACATACACCAAACGGACATTGTGGCGACCGACAACAAGCGGGATCGACAATTAGATTAAATTCACCAACCTGACGTTTTCAATGCTTCAACCAAAGCAGAAAAGCGGTCATCCATTTCCATATTACAGATTTCGTTAAGAACATTGTCCAGCGTCCTTGCATCTGTGTTGTGGTTTCGCCTAATCCCAGTTCTGTATACTATAAATACGAATAACTAGTTCAATAACTTAATACCGAACATTTTCATCATTGATGAGTGCAGGATTTATATTTCTGATTCGATAAATAATGAAATTAACTTACATAAAAAGCTATAATAAAATATATGAAAAAAATACGAACTACTTTTACAATCACAGTGTTTGTGATGTTACAATCAAGAAATACATATTTCAACAAGGATAGATGCAGCACATGCAGGCTGACAGGTTTATGTCGAGAAGAATGTAATATTTTTGTGAAACACACAAACTATCGTGATAAAGCTCGGAACAACGTTTCACACAGATTTTAAAGTTAAAATGTGTTGATCATGTATTAACCCTTTCCCTCATATAGACTCATTTTGACGCACTCAATAGGTACCACATAAACCGATATGCAGAAAACTCCAATGAAAAAAACCAAATACCTGATCAGCCTGCGAGTTACTCGCAGGCTGATCTGGTTTTATGCTGTTCGCATAGGTCTTTTCATGGTATCCTCTATGAGGGAAAGGGTTAAGCAAATAAGCATCATCCAGTGGCCTTATTCTGAAAGGAATCGTCTTATTTTAAGTGTGTAAGAGTTACATTAGGTTTCAATTCAATCAGAAATGTTATACAGGAACCAACAAAATCCTTTAGGGATCCAATTTATGAAAGGCGGTTTGTTTGAGAAATTCTTAAAGACGTTTCAGTGGGTTTTTTTCTAACGGACATATTTTTTTTTATAGCATTTTGCACGCAAATATTTTAGACTATATCTAAGAGATATTTGAATTATCAATAGGGTGTCACCATGCTCGTTTTAGAGATTTACCTATTAATCATGATAAGACATCACTGTTAGCTAAAATTGGTTGCAAAATTTAGAAAATTTAGAAAAACTGCATTCTAAATGTTTTAATAACATATCAATTTGAAACTTGTTATGCGTTTTATAACTTTCAGATGAAAAGTCTGCCAAACATGCATGGAAAATACAAAGCGAGCAAATATCATCAATGTGTCAGGACCAAAATGTATACAAAACTACAACGTGAAAAGTTATGCATTTTCATATACTTTTTTCTTGATAAAAATTTCAACGTACAGATTTCCTTTATTTGTTCAGATTCAATCCTCTGATATAAAGGCTGTCTGAAAATACAAAAAATGTATTCTCCAACATGTTTTTTTTTTTTTTTAACTTGAACCGATTTTTTATTAAAATTTTCGCCAAATTTGCATAACAACATTAAAATGTGAATTTCTGACCCTCAACATTGGGTAAATATACTTTTATTATGTCTTTACTACAAACATCTTAATCTTTTTGATGTTTACTTATCTTTTTTTCCTGAAAATAAAAGAGAATTTCATAAAAAAAAAATATATAAATAAATAAAAGCAGCTGAAACGTCCTTAAGTCAAAATAAAGTTAAACTCTGATGGACTGACTTTTTCTTTGGGTTATTATGGCAAAGGTGGTTTCGTAATAAACTAGTTAAAAAGGATTGTCATGCGTACTGACAATGTAATGACTTAGGTGGCTATAAAGATGTTTTGTATTATAATTCAGGAGCATGTCAAAAATATCAGCAAAATAAGTCTGCCGAAACCTGGGCATACAGTGGATTGCCATTTATGTCTGTAGTCCAGACAAAAGCTTTTGGAAATAATAATAGAAACATGCATTCACCACATGAAACTCTATGTTTAAAAAGGCTCAATGCAATGACATATTATGATTATTATTTTTTTTTGGTATTCAAAGGATGTGCTGTTAAGATTATAAACCTTCTGAAAGGTTACTGTATACTGTTACACTGTTTTAACAAACATACTAGTATGGATGAAACAAATATTCTTAAATCTTAGCAGATCGAAACGCAGACTTTATAAAACACAAAGAAAATTAGCAACTCACCTGGTGTGAAATGTTTGTAATTTATGAGTAGTTCTTCCCAGTTAATGTTTTGCTTAATATAATCCATAAAACCAAGCAGGCATGCTTTTATAGATTCCTCCTGAACGGTAACATCCGTCATTTCTGCCATTTCTAATAATGCAAAGATACAGCTCCAGGTTCCTGGTCAACGTGCATGTACATAGAATTACACAAATCTCTACTTTATTGCAAGTTATTAGATTAACATCCGTCATTATTCTTTCT
>CM037785.1:33876776-33919450 GCA_021229015.1 Solen grandis | reverse complement strand
AAATTGTGTAAAATTTTTTGATGCAATCTGTTCATATATAACACACAGTATTAAACAACATTTGCAAGTATGTAACAACAATTCTTGAAAGCTAAATTTAAACTTTATCGGTAAGTCCATTCGACGGTACTTGGTTATTATACTGGGGCTAAGACTTGAACAAAAAACAGTTGGTTGTTGCTAAACGAATACAGTTATATTTGCAATAGTGTAAAATTTACTCGTGTTTGATAACAGAAATTGTCGCGATCGTCTTTAAGGTCCGCTAATATTCACTGAGTCACGATTCATACATGGATATTTATGAGGTAAAAGGTTAAAAGGTAAAACTGTAATTGAGAATTTAAGAATTTAACATACCATACGAAGTCATACACTCAAGAGTAAATCCAAGCCGTTTAAAGCTATGCACTTTTTCCACATCATAAACATCCATTGCTGAATGAAGGATCAAAGTCTCCCGGCAGGGTCTTCTCTAGACACGCACACTTTCATTACTATCCACTCAAAAAGTGATCACCTTACTCTTAAAAAGCAGGAAACTAAATATATCTTGAATTATAACAGGAAACACACTCGATGAACAATATGCACAATACAGGAAGTACTAACAATATCGATCTAATCATCTTGATTTAAGTTGATGTCAATCTTTTTCTTTTCGTTGGCATCAAATTTCGCGGATTCCGTTGTAAGGTCAAAGTCGTGGGTACATATATTCGTGAATATATGTTCTAGAACAAACGAGATCTACCACATAAACAGTTTTCGTGGGGATTACTATTAGTGGATAACGCAGTCCACGAAATTGACGAAAATTAGTCTCCCACGAAAATTAATGATTCTACAGTACTATGTATTACTGATATAAGTGGGGTGAATATAAAGGCGGATCTTTTTTTCTTAAATATTCGGTTTATAGTTAAACGTATGTTTAATGGTCGCATCACCTTTCACCTCTTTATTTACCAAAACTTGGCTCAATAATTCAATATATTATACAGAAAGAAGAAACACATTTTATTTTTATCTTTCATTTTTTTTTATTTTCTTTTATATACTCAAAACGATTTTTTGACAATGTTTATAAACATACTGAATCTTAAACAGTGTAATGTCCTGTCTGTAATATGTTATGGGTAAAATTTTGTGAATATCTCCAAAACATGCAGCATTTAATTGTTGAATAAATAAATAAATAAATATGATTTTTACCACGGCCTTTAGAATTTAATTATCAGTAAGTGATTCTAATACATTTGTACATAAAATCAAACGTCACTTTTTTCTTTCTATCTCAATATCCTGTCAAAATAAACGACCCCAAATCCCAAATGTGGATCATTGTCTTGTATTAATATATAATCAAGTAATGTCTCTCAACTGGAATTATCATATGGTACATTGCTGTATTTTGTGCCTCTTGTAAGATTAAGTGAAATTACATGGAGCATATTAATTAAAACTTAAAAATCTTAATTAACAATATACCCCCTATTAACATGGTTATTGTGCTGTATTAATGTTTCCACCACTGTCAGTCTACCTTTATTTCTTTATCAAATTCTGGACTCATTGAACATGTGATTTTTACATGGAAAATATACACGGATATAAATATGTTTAAATTGGTCTAACTAAAATGTCATTACAGATGACCTATTTGTTGTTCAAGTTTCTGTACGAAAAGCGAATTTTATTTATGTAATTCGTTATAGTTGTATACATGTACTATTATACCATTTTTATCTAGTAAAGCTCTACTAAAGTTTCATTGAGTTTTTTCAAACCTGTCGTTTGTTTTTCATATTAGACATTTTCTTAATTTGGCAAACTATCTACAGCACTATTTCCTCTCGATTGTAACATCTTATATAGTGAATAGATTATACTTGTTTACAATAAACACATCGATACAAAGCATCAAAAACGATGCAAAAAGATGTTTGTTGGATATAACGTTCTATCGGCAGTATTTCAGTCATTTGGAGACGATGTCTACTTAAGACAGATATAGTGCTGTCACACTGCAGTATCACGCCATAGACATGTGGCATGATACCACACTCAGTCACATTATCCTGACACCTGGCCGGAACTACCCTTCTGAGCGCCAAGCAAGGGAGGTATACCAGTACCATTTTTTACGACTTGTTGCGGACGCTGTAACTACTCGGCCACCGGGACCGGTGCAAAAGGTAGAGGTGATGGAATTAAACAAGTATTGTTTTATCATTTCAGCACTATTAGCATCAGCAGCAGTAGCACATCATCATTAACGACAACAACAACATCATCATATTTACCACCACCCTTACCATCAGCTGTACTGTGAGATATTTATCTTAACTACATTTGTATTTCTGTTCCGTCAACTTGACATCAACTTGTAATTTGTATTATCATTAATAGTATTTTAATATCGATGTAGATCTCTGTACAGTTTTTTAACTACAATATTATAATAATGGCAATAGTCTCACTTGTGTATAATAATCTCTATATATCATTTTTTTTTTATAAACAAGCATTTTCTAACCTATTCATGGCGAGTACATAGATGGACCAAATCAGTGAGAAAGTAAAATTCAGCCTCCTGGAGCAGAGAGCGTAGGCCGTGCCTATCAGGTGGGAGAATGAACTCATCATGGTTACCTTTATGTCTGAGAAAGTTTAAGATGAATATAAAATATGTTGGGTCTCTGTCAATGAATATCCCGTCGGCAAGATGTCCTTTATCATCCAGCTCCTTAAAGAGACATTCAGTTTGCGTTAAGGTAGTTCTTGTCGTCCTGAATTCTTTTCCGCCTACATTTACAGTCAAACAATTGTTTGGTGAACTATTGTCTTCGATTACTTGTTTCACTATTTCTTCATTTCTTCTAATGACATCGATGCTTGTATGTGATATGTTTCTTGAATACTGTACTGGATCCCTTTGTGGCATCGCTGTTTGAAATTGTAATACATTCAATTACAGTAATGACTTTCCTATTTCAGCAAATATTTTATCTGTTCTTGTTTCATAGCTGGGCAGTGTAAGTAAAGAATGTTATTCCATTAAGCATGAGCTTGGTAAACGTTCACTTTCTCAGGCACCTAATATTAAGTGTACAACATTTTTCATTTCTAGTTTTTCTCAAGATAAGACAGCAACTATTCAGACCTGTCATGTCTATAGATCGTTAAAAGATCTACCAAAACATATGTTTATCAACTTTTGGAAGCTTCGCCGTAAGCTGTTCAGAATAACTTAAAGAACGAATGTCATCGCCAAATCTGATGTATACATGTATATTCACTAGATGGATGCTCCTTGGAACACTTGTGAAGTGTAAGAATCAAATTCAAGAATTAGATAAACTAGATTTACGGCCCTCGTGTTCTACACTTTAAAACTTCACACTTATCTGTTTTCCAAGTTTGGATTGAATCATGATCTGGACAATAATAAAAAGTGACGCAAACTAAGGGGGATAATTCAAGAATTTTATAAATTTAAGTTTCTAAGTTTAAAAAAAATAAAGTTTTCCAAAATTTTTAATTTTACAAAATAACAAAATCGACACAGGGGGATAATTCAAGAATAAGATAGCTAGAGTTACGGTTCTTGTACTTTCTTTTACATCTCATAAGTCATTTATATTTCATGTTTTGTGTGAATATATGTACTATATAGTATTAAAGTTATGCTCCGAAAAAATGTGTGCACTGTCATAAACCATTAACATATACATGTTCCAAATTTGAGGTGCATACATGCAACAGTTTTGAAGTTATGGTCTGGACAAGAAAGTGTGACGATGACAACGCTAACGTCGGCCAAATGATCCCCATGTGTCTATATAGCGTGGTATGTGTCAAAATTTCAAACTGTAGCAAACAGCATTTTTGCCTCGATACGGAGGAAAAAACTGCTGTGAGAAAATTTATTTCTCCAGGATAATGCGCATGCGAAGCGGAAAATTTTGACCTACGCATAGGCCTAAATGATTCTTCTGTCAGATGTACAGGAATAATGCGCTTTTCGCAAATACAAAGTTTCTTGAATATTAGGATTACCTCCTCGAAAACTACTGACTAGAACGTGCTTAATACCTGCAGCATCGCCCTTGTGTTCATGTAATGTGAGTATAAGACGGTATGGGACACGAAGAGCATAAGTCCTAGAAATACTCTCAAGTCTGTGAAGTAGGGGAATAATAAACGTATAAGAGCTAAATAAATAAGTTTTAAATAACTACAGTAAAACCACGAACACACTGAAACAACATTAATGTTCGAATGATAGGCTGTTAATAGTTTCCGAAATTTATGTCTTCGGGAATGACATTGTGGAAAATTAATTATTATGCCTGTGTATATACAGGAATTCAATTTAATGTAAGCTGTTCCAATGGATAATTACTTGTCTTTCTTAAATCATAGTGCTTAGGCGTAATAAAAAGTTACTTGTTTCCACTTACTAGACCGACCCTATTTTTGTTCTGACCCTTAACTTTTTTTTTATCACGGTTGCAAAACGCTGCTTTTCGTCACATCTTCTAAAAATAAGGAAAAAATAGGAATATAGTTAAAAATGCAGACCTACCCTTTTTCGACATTAGTGGAAACAAACACCTTAGTATTTTTTTTGCATTATCTGTAATGTCTTCTGTATTGGACTAAGAAAATATTATTGTCCTAATGTCGCATCATAATGCCAACAAACCAACCACATCTTAAACCACCTGATGGTATGTCACGGCCGGGGATCAACCCACTTACTGACGGTTATAAGGTTAAAATCTGATATATACGTTGGATTATTTACAATACTTACCGCGACACGATGGTTCATATTCTACCACACCTGAAAAAAAACAAACAACTGTATTATCTTGTCTGACATTTTAGACGCCCGTCCAATGACGGGGACGTAAATATCACCTGCGGCGAACGGGCGGCGTCCACTGAGGTTGTCCGCTCTCTAACAAACATGAACCGATCTTTACCAAACTTGATCACGATAAGCATGGGCACAATATCTCGGCTAAGTTTCATACGAGTAACCAGCTAGAATATCCCAGACACTCCCTTCGCTCCGGAGTTACAGCCCTTGAACTGCTGAAAACCAGCAAAATTAATAGTGTCCGTTCTTAAAATCTAACAAACATAAACAGTCTTTACTAAACTTGATCACACTATGTATGGACATTATCTCGGCTAAGTTTATTAACCAGCCAGAATGTCGCATACAATCAAGAGTTATGGTCCTTAAATTGATGAAAAAATGAAAAAAGTAAACGTGTCCGCTTTCTTTCTCTAACAAACACGAATCAATCATCGTGCGCGGAGATCAAGAAAAGGGGGGGGGGGGGGGGGGGATTTGGCTATTCTATTAAAACTAAGTCGAAAAAGAGCCCCGTAATCCCCCGGAAAAAAACAACATTGGACCCACCCCCGTGTAAAAATACCCTCATAATTCATATTTCATAGTTGGTTATATATGAAAGTTGGCTAACATATCCCCTGTTAGACCGCCAATGCCTGGAGCATGAATTTTTACCAAACGTGGTCACAATGTGTATAGGCACAATATCTAAGCCAAATATGATTACCAGCCAGAATGTCACAAACAACCAAGAGTTATGGCACTTGAATAAATGAAAAGTTGCAAACTTAATGTGTACTGGCACAGTATCTCCACCGAGTTTGATAATCTGACACTTAAGAGTTACGGCCCGTGATTTGAAGGACGGGCGTATTTTCCGATAACCAGCGCTCTTGACCTTCATGTGTTTCCTGTTTCATGACGTTCTCTAATACACAATTTGTAAATTATCAATTGACTTTTATTCATTTCAATGTGTATGCATATAACTATAGTTTTGAGTATTTGATAAATGTTTCGTACATGTATAACAAGCACGTTAACTACTGTAAATGAAACTTGAAACGTGGAATATAGAGGAACCAAGTTGGTTAAAAGAAATATCCAGTTCGACAGATGCCAAGGATACAACAAACATCAACGTCTCAAGAGAAGAATTGCTAAACTCTGCTTTAGTATGCATATCGTAGCAGTATACCATATATTTATTAGTATTGCGTATATTTACCTTTATACACAGGAAGTATACATTTGCGAAGAGTCTAAAATACTATTTGATATTTGGTAGCACTTCTATCTTGGTTTAACAGAAGTTATAAGATAAACAATTACTATTTTAACTTGTTTAACGTTTTTAATGTTTTTTAATGTTTAATGAAATAATTACTAACGAATTATACTTACTTGAAATTCGATTTGCAAGGTCGGTTTGCTTCGTCTTTCTAAGAGCTTTCAAGAACTTTGAATACCAATCAACTTGTTTGTTTGGCAAAAGAAACAACAATTCAAAAGATGCTCTCCAATAGCCTTCATTCCTGTCTTTGGTTCTAATTTTATCCAAATCAGTTTTAGTTATGACACCATACTTCTGTAACCTTGGCAAGATGGCCATTACATTCAAATTTTCGCAGATAAGGCTCCCACAATTCTGGATTATTTTTCTATGTTCTGAGTGTGTTGGCTGAACTTTACCCGTAAGTATTTGTACAACTTTTGAATGTCCTGAAAAGTCATAATATCAGATTTAAACATTATGTGCCAGGTAAAATTGCATAAAAATAATCAAAGCAAACAACATTTGGTTATTATCACTGGTGCTTGGAGATAGATTTACGACTTGTGTTCTATATAAGAAATATGGTAGTAATAGATATTAACAAATTTTTAAAAATAGAAAGAAATCCCATTTTTATTTTTTTAAAAAAAATATTAATACTACAGTTCTATAATTTTAAGACAATTTAACGATATTCTACAGTATTTTGAAATGATCAGATATATTGCATGCATAATGACAATTAGTTTTTTTTTTGTTTTAGAAAAACCTACGGAAGCCCTTTGTGTGAACATTTTATTAGTAATATCATTACGTGTTTCGACATACAATTATGTGCTCGTATTTATGCTTTTTTTTTGTTCTATTTTCAGCTTCTAGCCAAATCATCAAGCCATTTCATCATTTACTTGGTTATACTTTCTGCGACCCAAGCCAGCTAAAATATACCTCTAGATTTATCTAATGAGTAATTATCATATGAAGCAATCATATCGACAAATGATGATAAATAATACAATCCTCTAAAATGCACATAGGTCTGTAGAGTTTTTTATTGTACCGACCCTTAACTTTTAGTCTAGCATTCGTTTTTTTTCTCTTTGGAATCACCAACTGGCAATCCGTTTACTTTCAAAAATCAAACATAAATGTAACATATACATTATTAAAACACGAACAGTATACTGACATAAGGTTAATTATACAATAAAGAATATTTTTTTTTATATTTAAATGTATTTCTTTTAAATGAATTAATAACTGACTTGAAATTCTATTAAGAATTTACTCAAAAAATGAAATGTTGATTCCCTTTTCTTTATATAGAGTTTGAATTATTAAAAGATCATAATATAATTTAGAACTTATATCGGTATACTTTTGTCTTCTTTCAGAGAGAAAGGGTCACTTATAAATGCAGTACTTAATTTGACTGAAGATAATGCTGGTGATATTGAATTATTTGTTTTCAGTCTTATATCCAATTAAAATATTTTCCAGATCATTAATGAATTTATGTATATAGCATGTTTTGAATGTTGCATTTATATTTGACCAAAGTTGAGTAAGATAGGGACAAATAAAATAGAAAGTAGTCATAATCTTCTACTTGATTACAGTGATTACAAAGAGGGCGTACAGAGATACTCAGCGGAACAAATTTAAATTTGTTGCCATGATATTATGAATCAGCTTTTATTTGAATTGTTTGACTTTATTATCTTATATCACCCAATGCAAAATAAAATACTATGATCGCCAATTTATCGATTTACTAAAATGATTTTACTAGTGTTTATGTACGAATGGTTTCACAATATATTTGGTAAACCTCTTTATTTGTGAGTTCTCTAAATTCGTTTAAACTTTCGCGTTGTGATGATTTATGATGAGTTTTCCATTCTCTTTGAATAAATTTTTATTGTGTTTATCTCCGAAATCCAGTTGTTTTTTTATATCTATTTTTTTGTGTGCATATTTTTGCGCGTCTGTTTCACCAGTTTTTGAAATTATATCACTGACACCAGACTTCATCAAGTTCTTAAATAAAAGGCATTTGTTATTGAATTATATGTATCTGTTTCACAAATGACCTGTTTTCGTATTGTATAATAATTAATCACAGTTTTCTTTGGGTTAGAGATTTTTAAAAAAATCCAACCATGTTTTAATCAGGTCTTGATAGAAAACAGACAGTTTGATATTATATACAGAAATCGATTTTAATAAACCTAAATTCATATCAAATATCTGATAATTTGGACCGAATTGATCGAGAAATACAGCCGCAAATTTTAATTTGATAATATACAACGTTGAAGGCTGTGCGTAACATTCCGTCTCATTGAGGCAAATTTTACTGGTAAGTTACTCCAGACTCTAAATTACTGCCCGGACCAGCACATTATTTCAACTCTACGTGTAGTCTGGTTTCCTATGGTCGTTATTAGGGGAAGGTACCCAAGGCTACTCCTTTGTGTGACAATGAACTGTTACACGCGACACTTCGTCTATAATATGCAATGTTTATAGAAGACATGTCACTCTCTTACACTAACCCATCTCGTTCATTTATTTATTTTCTTCGATTTGTAATCATTTTGTCATAAATGACATGATATTTGCAAATAAACTTGTAAACTTGCCTCGTTGAAGCAAACATCACTGTCAAGTTAATACTTGGAGAATTTTGCGATCCATGTCTAAGTTACAGACCAGACAAATCAGAAGCACTAACGCACATACACCGAACGGACATTGTGGCGACCGACAACAAGCGGGATCGACAATTAGATTAAATTCACCAACCTGACGCTTTCAATGCTTCAACCAAAGCAGAAAAGCGGTCATCCATTTCCATATTACAGATTTCGTTAAGAACATTGTCCAGCGTCCTTGCATCTGTGTTGTGGTTTCGCCTAATCCCAGTTCTGTATACTATAAATACGAATAACTAGTTCAATAACTTAATACCGAACATTTTCATCATTGGTGAGTGCAGGATTTATATTTCTGATTCGATAAATAATGAAATTAACTTACATAAAAAGCTATAATAAAAATATATGAAAAAAATACGAACTACTTTTACAATCACAGTGTTTGTGATGTTACAATCAAGAAATACATATTTCAACAAGGATAGATGTAGCACATGCAGGCTGACAGGTTTATGTCGAGAAGAATGTAATATTTTTGTGAAACACACAAACTATCGTGATAAAGCTCGGAACAACGTTTCACACAGATTTTAAAGTTAAAATGTGTTGATCATGTATTAACCCTTTCCCTCATATAGACTCATTTTGACGCACTCAATAGGTACCACATAAAGCCTGATCTGCAGAAAACCACAATTAAACCTTACCAAATTTAATTATAAAATCCTCATTACTAGACCACTGAGGAGCAGCGAACAGCATAAAACCTGATCAGCCTGCGAGTTACTCGCAGGCTGATCTGGTTTTATGCTGTTCGCATAGGTCTTTTCATGGTATCCTCTATGAGGGAAAGGGTTAAGCAAATAAGCATCATCCAGTGGCCTTATTCTGAAAGGAATCGTCTTATTTTAAGTGTGTAAGAGTTACATTAGGTTTCAATTCAATCAGAAATGTTATACAGGAACCAACAAAATCCTTTAGGGATCCAATTTATGAAAGGCGGTTTGTTTGAGAAATTCTTAAAGACGTTTCAGTGGGTTTTTTTCTAACGGACATATTTTTTTTATAGCATTTTGCACGCAAATATTTTAGACTATATCTAAGAGATATTTGAATTATCAATAGGGTGTCACCATGCTCGTTTTAGAGATTTACCTATTAATCATGATAAGACATCACTGTTAGCTAAAATTGGTTGCAAAATTTAGAAAATTTAGAAAAACTGCATTCTAAATGTTTTAATAACATATCAAAATAATGTTTTCAGAATATTCTATCACAATTTGAAACTTGTTATGCGTTTTATAACTTTCAGATGAAAAGTCTGCCAAACATGCATGGAAAATACAAAGCGAGCAAATATCATCAATGTGTCAGGACCAAAATGTATACAAAACTACAACGTGAAAAGTTATGCATTTTCATATACTTTTTTCTTGATAAAAAATTTCAACGTACAGATTTCCTTTATTTGTAACCTAAAGGTAAAAAAAAAATTTTCTCCAACATTTTTTTTTTTTTTTTTTTTTTTTTTTAACTTGAACCGATTTTTTATTGAAATTTTCGCCAAATTTGCATAACAACATTAAAATGTGAATTTCTGACCCTCAACATTTGGTAAATATACTTTTATTATGTCTTTACTACAAGCATCTTAATCTTTTTGAGGTATACTTATCTTTTTTTCCTGAAAATAAAAGAGAATTTCATAAAAAAAAAGATATAAATAAATAAAAGCAGCTGAAACGTCCTTAAGTCGAAATAAAGTTAAACTCTGATGGACTGACTTTTTCTTTGCGTTATTATGGCAAAGGTGGTTTCGTAATAAACTAGTTAAAAAGGATTGCCATGCGTACTGACAATGTAATGACTTAGGTGGCTATAAAGATGTTTTGTATTATAATTCAGGAGCATGTCAAAAATATCAGCAAAATAAGTCTGCCGAAACCTGGGCATACAGTGGATTGCCATTTATGTCTGTAGTCCAGACAAAAGCTTTTGGAAATAATAATAGAAACATGCATTCACCAAATGAACCTCTATGTTTAAAAAGGCTCAATGTAATGACATATTATGATTATTATTTTTTTTTGGTATTCAAAGGATGTGCTGTTAAGATTATAAACCTTCTGAAAGGTTACTGTATACTGTTCCACTGTTTTAACAAACATACTAGTATGGATGAAACAAATATTCTTAAATCTTAGCAGATCGAAACGCAGACTTTATAAAACAAAAAGAAAATTAGCAACTCACCTGGTGTGAAATGTTTGTAATTTATGAGTAGTTCTTCCCAGTTAATGTTTTGCTTAATATAATCCATAAAACCAAGCAGGCATGCTTTTATAGATTCCTCCTGAACGCTATCATCCGTCATTTCTGCCATTTCTAATAATGCAAAGATACAGCTCTAGTTTCCTGGTCAACGTGCATGTACATAGGATTACACAAATCTCTACTTTATTGCAAGTTATTAGATTTTATGATAATTTCATTCTTTCAATAAGTGAATACTGCGGAAAGCACAGAGGGGACATGGTGGTTTTCTTAGTTATTATCACGTGGCCACAAAAAAAGTCTTGCTAATTCGTGGCCACGTGATATAACTAAAAAAAAAAAAAAAAAAAAAAAAAAAAAATCCCCAAAACAACAAACAAAAACCAAACGATTATTAACACTTATGGCCACGGGCTAATAATCGTTTTTTGCTTTTATTTTCTTAATTTGGCCACGCGTTAGCAAAACCAATCTTGCTAACTCGTGACCACGAGATAATAACTAAGAATAATAACTAAGAACTCCATGTCCCCTCTGTGATTCCGTAGAATACGATCATTAATGCACAATAAATCAATACGTTTAAGGTAAGCCACCAGTTCCACCCAAAACATACAAGTATAACTTGACAATACTACAATATTAATATAAGCTTAAAGATGTCAAAATATGTAAACCCAAGGGACATATTGACAATAAAAATAGTGACTGAAGTTCTTTGATCATTTGTTTTTATGTTATCTCGTTTGAAAACTATGAATTATCTCCACTGAAAAATCATAAACTGTGATCTACAGTGAAGTTTGGATTTCTTTATGGAATTTGAAACAGAATCATAAAATGTTGCTTTCTACTATAGGTTTTTCTCAAGATTCAATTTTCATTTTTTTTATATATATTTTAAGAAATTGTTTATCTTCCATTGGTATCAATGATAAATATGGATTATCTCCCCCCAATATCTTACAATACTTGATAAAACTCTCGAGGAAACATTTTTATTTTTATGTGTCTTTAAAATGACAAAATGCATAGAAATATTACTATCGGATGACAAGATATGAAATACGGCATTTAGAAATGGAAAGCCTTAATCACCAAATTTAAGTTTTAACATGTATTAAGGTTACATTCACAGTTTATACAATTAATCAGTAACACAAATTATAAACAACTAAAACATCCGTACAATGTATTCTCGTAAGCATATTTCGTCGTATGAATAGAGCGATTATACATCATAGTCATGTGTATATTTGCATTTGGACGTATGCAGTTTACGGCATTGGAATATAATCAATAACATGAATTTCTTTAATTGAAATACAAATAAGTGAGTGTTGTTGAAATAATAATAAGACCTCATGTAACAATGACAATTAATCAACAGAGGAACAATTTGACGTCCCATACTATACGCTCGTTTTTTTACCGACGGCATGGTCTATACATTAGTTACTGTTTTCTTATACGGCAGTATTGTGATATACCCTAGGTAAATGGAAGTAAATGGAAGGACGTCTTGAAGTTTTGTATTTTTTTTGTGTGTGTATGTAACCTGTATCTTTACAACGATAACAAAATAACTTCAAACAAATGCATGTAATGACTTAGTCTAAACGGTGATTGTTTACTTGCAAAACACACGCCTGTAAGTCACAATACGATACTCCCCCCAGTAGGGGGGGGGGGGGGGACGGTTACTGGAATATGGATAATAATTTATTATAGTTGCCAATACCACCTCCATATTTCACTTTTAGTAGGGGAATCGGTGTACTTTAAACAAATGTTTATTTATTTGGTTGGTTTAACGTAAATTTCAGTCATTTGGAGACTATGTCTACATGAGACAAATATAGTGCTGTCACGATGCAGTAACGTTACATGTACCACGCCGTAGACATGTGGCATGATACCACACCCAGCCACATTATCCTGAAACGAGGACATCAAATCCCGAATCTAACCTGTATACATACTGTGCACAAAGCAAGGGGCTATCTTTTTTTAAAGACTTTGTTATATTATATCGTGATCGGGAATAAAACACACGACCCCCCCCGCTCCCGAGGTGGACGCTCTAATCTCTCAGCTACCGAGGATGGTATATAAAATTGTGATCGGGTTCATTTTTTCTGTATAATATCGACCTTGGGGTTCTTTTTATATCGGGGTATTTCCCAGCACCGACCATGGGTAAAATAGAAGATAACTGTTTGTTTTGGTGTAAGATCGATTACTAATTTCACTGAGTGAACATAAAAAGTTATGCATCTCTTTATGTTCGCGAATGAAATTATACATCGATCTTTCACAAAAACAATTTTTCTTTTTATTTAAAGCTTTAAAGGCCAGAAATAAGCTGTGCTATTTACAAAAGACGTCAAAATTGGCAGGATTACCTCGCATGCGTGACGTTATTTATGACGTCATTTCTTGCGTAAAATCCAGAACAAATGACGCTGCGGTCATTTCGGGTTCACGTTCCAGAGTGAAAATTATGATAGTGGTAATATCCACTGTTTCAAACAGTGAAATTACCATTTTTAATCCACTGATATTATCCTATATAATCCTCCGAAAAGTATTAAATAAAAGGCACAGCATGCGCCATACCTCTTGGCCTTTCTCTGATTATATAAATCGTCGTAGAGTTGGAATGTTACAATATGCAGGAATGACAAATGCAGAAAATGATGTGGTCGTTAAACGTTATTAAGCAGCGATTGGAGCCTTACATGGAACGGGTGAAAAACGTGCATTTTCTGAGTTTTGAAACTCCAGTATTGGTGTTAATAATAATAACACATGAAACAAGAAAAATTTTGACGCAAGCGTCAATGAATCGGGCCGAAGAACTATTGTTGTTGGCGTGATTCTCCGTTATTGCAGGAAAATGATGTAATATTCATTTCGCTGCTCTACTGGTACTTGCTTCTTTACTTAACGCAGAAATTCATTGGGAACCAGCATGTAAAAAAGACTGCATTTTGAGATGTTTGAAAAGGGATGCTTGCAACGCTGCTCTATGGTGGCACACACGTTGACTCGGACAACAGTTTGGGGCTATATTTAGGCATCTATATTTTATAGAATTTTTTTTTCGACGCAGAAAAATAGTTCTAAATTTTGTTTTCTGTCTTATCACTAAATGGTGATAATTTTCTTACTTATTTCAGTACGATTGCGTTATGGAAGGCGAAACTGAATTAAAATAATCGATGCTGGAGATAACGTTTTAAATAAACTGTAATGAAATAAGAAAGTACGCGAGCGAAAAACAAAAATCGCACCTCATTCTGAGATATTTTGAAACAATGACTGGCTGGAATTTCCAGCAACAGGCAACAATATATAGATTAAATTTCTTCTGTATGGCTCATTAGTGCAGTGGGTAAAATAGTCAGGCTAGATCGCCATGCAAACGGCGTTGAAAAAGGGTGTGGGTTCGAGTCACAGCCGGAGAACAATGTTTACAAACTTTTTTAAAAATTATTTTTGCAATATAAGATACATATATTTTTGTTATATTGAATATCATTAATTTATCTATAACAACAAAATGTGTATATAAAATGAAATGAAAAAAAAACAACAACAAAAAACATAAAATAAATAATGAAGTTTGTTATTTTAGATTTCCTTCCACATATTCATATAATCTTGTAAACTTAGGGCAAGAGAAATGGGGAAAGTAAGAGTAGCGATGTGCTTTTTGTTAGAAATCCATTGAAACAAATAATGTGTTCATCTTTTTTTAACGACCGTGTTCAAGCAAAGTTAAAGCGGATTTTTAACATTGGGTTCATTGGTGTCGCTTGAAAACTTGGCTATCGTTTATTGAATTTACTTTGATAAACAAAAGAAATGAGACATCATCATATTAAAAACCCTGTTCTCTCAGTGCTATTAGCGCTTTGATATTAGGTGGTCCCTATAAATGACACTTTATATATTTTAGGCACAAATTTTGTCATATTTCTCCCTGTAATGCAATATGGATTATAGTTTGTGTTAATGGCATGTTGACTGCATTTATTTACGCTAATTGCTTTTATTGGGTATATTTACTCTTTTCTTGTTACATGTTAAGTTAATAACGAACAGTGGAAGTTCGATTCTCTAGGGGCAGTGTCATGATTTTGAATATATCGGATTTATTGGACTTATAGAGATAGGATTATTACAGGACTTTAGGAACAATACGGACTGTTTGGATTACAACAATGCTATATATATCTGCGTTGGCATGCTCTAGCAGTCAGGCAGCCAGTCAGTTAGTGGACAGATAGTCAGCACGTCAGTCTTCAGGTCTGTGATTGTATGGTGCTTACTTGCTATATATTGGGATAATATATTTGTTTTTGACCAGTTTACATGTGTCGTGTATTTATTCAGTCCCGGGAGTTACAAAGCGTTACACTGGTGGCAGCGGTGGGATAATGTCAACTGCCATACCGGAGTTGCCTTACCCACGTGTTTCCCGGGCCATGTCTCGGATCGAGACTTCTCGGGGGGGGGGGGGGGGGAGTAATGTGACGATGCGATGTCACGGGTATAAGTACAATCTCTGACAACTGCGTTAGGGAGGCGACTCCTTGGCTCAGTGGTTAGAGCATTGGGCTATCACGCCGGTGGACCGGGTTCGATTCCGGGCCTAGCCGTATTTGTTACATTATACATACATCATGTCAGCAATAAAAATATACTATTTAACTGTTTTTACGCATTTTTGTATCTTCAGCTGCAGGCGTCTTGTAAATAAACAAAGCACCGATACACGAAAAAGTTATGACGTAATCAAAAATGTGTAAATACGCACGTGGTTCTAGAACGAAAGGCACGACAACGGGTCAGGTTCGAGAACAGGTCAGTCCACGGTATGTCGTATTTCCCCGAACTGGGCTTTATGAAAATATGGTTTTCTCGTGCAAACTACTTGCCGAGTTTATGTGTCAGGAAAAAAGACTTCACTTACATTAACAAGGGAGAGTAGAAAATATTTTTAATCTAAGATCTATCTGCTGTAAAGTCTGTCTTCAGATAAAAAATTCTACCGATCATCTGTGAACGAGCTGCTTTAACAACAGGTACCAATTTAGAAAAGAATGGAACACACAAAGGTAACAACAAAAATTACAAGTTTTAATTTACCGAAGATTTTTATACCCGGTAAGTACATGTACACGATATGCGGCACGTGATATTGCTTGTCTTGTCAAGAGTATGTGGTTTTCCTTTCGAATTTCAAATATTTCAAAAATATTTCACCTGACATTTTTTCACCGATATAAATGTTCATTCATGCTATTGTTTAGAAATATACTTGGCAAAAAAGTCTTGCAACCCTGTGTTTTGTTGATTACGTTTCAGCTTCCATATAAATCGTATGTATTTATATATTTTTAAAAGCTTATTTCATGGCCGATCGATTTTTTTTCTCTTTGGAATCACCAACTGGTAATCCGTTATTTTCTAAAATTAACACAAAATAGTTAATTGACATAAGGTTAATTAGCATACAGCATATACATGACAAAAAATAAAGTAAATTGATATAAGGTTTATTATACAATAAAGCGTTGGAAATATATATTTTAGAAAATATGTTTCTCTTTGAGTGAGGTCTTTAGATAAATTAACAAGTGACTTTAAATTCTATTAAGAATCTATTCAAAAATGAATTTTTAATTCCAAAGATCATAATATAATACGGTATAGAACTTATATTAGTGCACTTTTGTCTTCTTTCAGAGAGAAAGTATGACTTATAAATTTAATATCCAATTTGACTTTGCCGATTAACTTACTAGTAACAATTTGCCGATCGATTATTCCGGGCCGGCAGGAGCCGGTCCGGTTACTGATACGGTTTTGCCAGGCTAACCTGTACAATGAGTTTCTTCGTGCCTGTCATTACTTTTAATTTTGTACAAAGGTTAGAAAAATGTAAAAAATATACGTTTTTGAATTTAAAAAAATCAATGATGATGAACAGATATAACCATTCTGTAGATATTTTTTTATTTATGTTAATTTTATCTGCGGAGTGGTCACGCTCGTAGCGGTTTATATTGCGACACAACGCAAAATCAAGTATACACGTACTTTTCGTACTTACACTTCTTCTGCTAACGGTAATAACAACTTTTGACTATGGGAACGTGGGTTGTAAAACAGATTACATCACGTTATTATTTAAACTTTTTGTATAATAAGAGTAGTATAGGCATCTCTTTAGCGTCAAGACTGCGCATGCGCAGGAGTGACGTCATCAGATTATTTGCGCATGTGCGGCGGCCATATTGGTTTTCTATATTTAGAATGACATCATGATCTATAGTTAGAAATGGTATCATGATCTATATTTAGAATGACATCATGATCTATAGTTAGAAATGACATCAATGTACAGAGTTGTACATTTGACCTAGGGCTAAGGAGATTGAGGGTCAAGTCTTAGGCGGAGACACATGGTAAACACCAAAGAACATGAGATACAACAGAGGTATTGATAGTCCCAATAATATACAGAGCTGACTTGTATATTCAGTCATAAGGCTTAATCACGGACATTGAGGGTCAGGTCCTCAGCCTTAGACGGGGACTATACAAAATCTTAAATCAATAATCAACATATGATCATCATACAATAAACATACACTATAAAAACTATATCAAACAATATTTGGAACATACTTTTTGAACATACCTGTACACTTTACTTCAACACAAAACGGAAATAAAGATCAAATTTTCAGAATTCAGACGTGTGTGGAACACACTTTTTGAACATGTCTGTACACGTTATTTCAACATAATGACACGAATATTGAAATCATTTAAAGCAGGTTCCAGTACATTTCATAATCACATACACTGTGACCTATATACCAACAGAAAGAAAAACATCTTACCTATCATACATGAATACGTTTTACTTTGAATCTGGAGTAACACACTCCATTTGTTAAATTCTCTCTCTCTCTCTTAATTTCTGTAGAGTTTGTATATGATTATATAAGCACATTCTCATACTTAAACTTGTATCAAATTTAATGAAGTACATGAGCACGTACATGTATACATGTACAACTGAATTTCATTTTTTTCACACACACACACACACACACACGTGATATTTTAATCAAAGTATTTCCGGTCTTTACACACACACACACACACACACACACACGTGATATACCATATTAAGTCAAAGTATTTCCGGCAATTATTCTTGGAAATGTATTTCCAGTATACAACTAGAGTAAACCAGAGATAACTGGTTTACAATTTGAACCGACCAATGCCATGTCTTCATTTTATATCGATTGAACAAGTCTAGACATGTTGTCTAAAAATAACCATGACTTAGATCAACAACCAATCAGAAACGAAATGTAGTATTACAACCATCTTTCATGCCATGAATTGGCGCGACATTGCACAACAACCAGCAATCATTTTTACTCCATGAACCTATGAGGCGTACACACACACACACACACACACGCACGCTATTCAAGCAAAATCATAGAATGCGTTCATGTTTCTGGAAATGAAATGGACATGTTGAATAAGGTAGGTAAACTTTTTAATTTATAAATCACCTACCTTTTTTCCTCAATATCCAATTTTATATTACACAACAAAATTTCTAAAAATGTTAATTATATCCATTTTTTTCGAAATCAAAATCCCTTGAACTGATCATTCCCAAAGTATTCACAGAAAGAACGAAATTGTCAAATGTTTGTATAAAAATGTTTAAAGATGTGTTGGAAGATCAATAATCCAATATGGATTCGATATAATCCTGGCGAAAGTGCAGGGAACCGTGTCAACGTTGGAAGATCAATAATCCAATATTATGGATAGGATTGAGCCACTTGATTTTAACTTAAAACACATGTTTATATTTAATCGATATAATCCTGGCGAAAGTGCAGGGAACCGTGTCAAGAGGAAAAGCTAATCAAAAAGTCATTAACTCTTTCAGTTTATTAAAATTCTAATATCATTCGAATATAAGTATAAACATTGATTAAATGAATGAATTTTGTTATTTTGATTTCAGAAATCAGTTTATTGATATTGTTTGAGTGCCAATCAAGTCTAAACACATGATTGATCCGATATGGATTAATTATCGATTATATAATACGAATTTTATTATTTTGATTTTTTAGAACTCAATTTTTTTATATTGTTTTAGTGCAAATCAAGTCTAAATACATGATTATTTATCGATTTTATATATATCATACAAATATCAGTATTTTTTTTTCTCACTAATATTGAGTCATTTGAGCATACAAATAGTAACTAGATTCAAAATAAATCTGTTGATTTGATTTTCAATCGAATTATTGTCAATTATCGATTTCATTGATTTCCCTTTTTTTAAAGAGTTGATTGTTTTGAGGATCCTATTGTCAAAGAAAACAAACACATTTTAATATGTTACTCATTTTATTTTGCAATACACACATTTTCTGTTCTACAATTATACAAATTCTAAACTGTTACTTATTTCTTTTATCACACATTTTCCGTTCTACAATTATACAATTTAAATCTGTTACTTTTTTTTTTATTTTTGCAATACAAATCGTTTGAACATGCACACATTTTCTGTTCTACAATTATATTGTCCTTGGTCTCAAACATAGAAGGTTGAATTGGCCGGAATTCCTGGTGGTCGAAATCTTTTGTTTGATTTTACAGGGGAACTCATATTCTGACGTTTCATGGAAGTAGACTTTCTTTCCCTTGGTGGAGAGTCTTGTCTCTTGAGTTCTGACTTGGCCATTTCTACCGCTTGTGCCACAGGGGTAACATACTGAATGGTCGGTTCTTTAGACGTGCCACCAGTCTGTATTTTTTCTACCACATAGTGTCCTTTGTGATTAGGACGTAGGTTTCCCTCGGCCATGAGGCGAAAATGTTGTGACCAATTGTCAATGTTCATTATTAGTTTTTGTTAATGTCTATTAGTCTTCTCCCCTTATAAACTTATTCATCATCATCATCATCACTAGATTCCGAATCTATCTCTCCGTGACCAATGACCTCATCGAACCAATGATTGTACTTTTTCAATACTCGTTTAATCACTTTCTTTTTATTGTCTGAATCCAAAATTTCTCGAAGAATTTTCTGATGAACGACGCTTCCTTCTAGTTGAGCCGCTGTTCTCAAAAAATCTGTATACATTCGCATGAATTCTTTTTTATCGTCTTCAAAGACAAACTCGTAGGCTTTTGAACGGGCTTTCTGTTCTGAGTTTCCTTCATTTCTATATTCGTAGTATTTTTCATCCCAAATTGTTTCCGTTTTCTCACCAGCTTTTTTGGCTAAGGATTCGAACTATTCATTTATGTCTTCAATGAAGTCTTGTTCGTCCATAGAACTTTCATTATCAGAACCATCATCGCAGGTGATCCAATCTCGACGGCCTACTTTACTCGTAGGCTCATCTTCATTACTAGTATGTTCAGCTTTTCTTTTCAAATCCGCTGGACACCATGCTCTGACATGTTTTTGTAAGTTACTAATGTCTGAAAACATAGAACCGCAGTCGTCGCAAGAAATCATGATGTTTTGCAAAGTTTCGACTGGAACAGTATCCTGTCTCTGTATATGGTTTGGTGGCTCCATTCTACAATCTGTTTCCCTTATAAATTCCATCACATTTGTACGCATGCGCAGTGAAGCTGGTGTAAGTGGCTTTAAATCTACGAGTAAATAGCCATAGGGATGACTAACAGCCTTTTCAAAAGGTCTTAACAGTTCTTGGGGGTTACTGGGGTACATTTGTCGGGCAAGGGTCATAACCTGTTGTCTGTCTATAGGGTTGTTAAATAATATCAGATAATGGCAATTTCGTCTCTGGGTAGGATCTTTGCTGAAATACAGGTTTTGGTTGATAGCGATGACAGACAGATTTCGATGGTGGCTACCTTCCGTGAATAAATCGGTCACTCGTTGGTCTTTCACCGCTTCCGTAGCCATGTCATCTAATATGATCACATTTCTGACTCTAGGGTCCAAAAACTCGTCTTTTTCCAGATAAAAAGGTACTCCTTTTTTGAATTCTACTTCCGGAAAAACGTTTCTTTGTATTTCGTCATATAATGGTTGCCATCTCTTGTATAACCAGATAATACGTTGCGGAGCGGGACGAAGTTTTTCATAAGCCCTCTGTAGTAGCTGTGATACGAAGTAAGTTTTACCACAAGAGGTCGGTCCGCTGACCATGCACGTAAAGGGATGTTGAAAAACAAATTCCTGTCCATTAGTTAATGTTGAAGGAGGTATTTCCCTAACTTTCTTTTGTGTCTGTACTCCCTGAAATATCGAACCTCCTCCTTGAGGAGGAGAAAGAGGAAGAATTCCTCCTCCTTGAGGAGGAGGAGGAGTCAATTCCGGAGGAGGAGGAGGAGTCAATTCCGGAGGAGGAGGCGTTTCATTGACTGTCTTTTCATTTCCATGTTTAAATGCACAATGTCTTAACATATTGTCCCTTCTTGTAAATACTTGTTCACACTCTAAACATTTTATAGAAAACATATTTTATGAACTGAACAAAGGAGGCACTTCCCCTTATAAGCTTTTATAAGTTCCAAGACTTTGATCCTGCTTGTTCTTATATTAAACAGGCTTCACACATCTCTAGATCCAGCTCTGAAAATCCCTCGTCGTAGTTCATGACATTGTCCATGTTATAGGACAAGATTTTCATATGGTTTTTGTATACCCTCGAAGTTCAAACTAATGAAGATAGAGTCATTTTTACATAGAATGACGTCATTTCCGGTTTTAAAGACCCATGGACTTCCGGTTGAGAGAGTTCAAAGTATAGATCTCCCTTTGAGCTTTCCATTGCTATAAAAAATATTCAAAAAGGAAGATAGAGTCATTTTTTAATGTGTTGACGTCATTTCCGGTTTTTATTCATCATGGACTTCCGATTAAGAGTGTTAAAGTAAAGATCTCACTTTGAGCTTTCCATTGCTATGAAAATGATTCAAATTGGTTAATAACTAAGGGAGATATTACCTTTTAACATTGTACCTTTAAAAAAGTGGGTGGGGGAAATCAATGAAATCGATAATTGACAATAATTCGATTGAAAATCAAATCAACAGATTTATTTTGAATCTAGTTACTTTTTGCTCAAAAAATCAAAATAATAAAATTCGTATTATATAATCGATAATTAATCCATATCGGATCAATCATGTGTTTAGACTTGATTGGCACTCAAACAATATCAATAAACTGATTTCTGAAATCAAAATAACAAAATTCATTCATTTAATCAATGTTTATACTTATATTCGAATGATATTAGAATTTTAATAAACTGAAAGAGTTAATGACTTTTTGATTAGCTTTTCCTCTTGACACGGTTCCCTGCACTTTCGTTAAAAAACATGTGTTTTAAGTTAAAATCAAGTGGCTCAATCCTATCCATAATATTGGATTATTGATCTTCCAACGTTGACACGGTTCCCTGCACTTTCGCCAGGATTATATCGATTAAACATAAACATGTGTTTATTTTAAAATTTTTATAAAACATTTGACAATAAAAAAAGGAATTAATTTTTAAATTTTTTGTGTAATATAAAATTGGATATTGAGGAAAAAAGGTAGGTGATTTATAAATTAAAAAGTTTACCTTATTCAACATGTCCATTTCATTTCCAGAAACATGAACGCATTCTATGATTTTGCTTGAATAGCGTGCGTGTGTGTGTGTGTGTGTGTGTACGCCTCATAGGTTCATGGAGTAAAAATGATTGCTGGTTGTTGTGCAATGTCGCGCCAATTCATGGCATGAAAGATGGTTGTAATACTACATTTCGTTTCTGATTGGTTGTTGATCTAAGTCATGGTTATTTTTAGACAACATGTCTAGACTTGTTCAATCGATATAAAATGAAGACATGGCATTGGTCGGTTCAAATTGTAAACCAGTTATCTCTGGTTTACTCTAGTTGTATACTGGAAATACATTTCCAAGAATAATTGCCGGAAATACTTTGACTTAATATGGTATATCACGTGTGTGTGTGTGTGTGTGTGTGTGTGAAAGACCGGAAATACTTTGACTTAAAATGGTATATCACGTGTGTGTGTGTGTGTGTGTGTGAAAGAAACATGAACATTCAGTTGTACATGTATACATGTACGTGCTCATGTACTTCATTAAATTTGATACAAGTTTAAGTATGAGAATGTGCTTATATAATCATATACAAACTCTACAGAAATTAAGAGAGAGAGAGAGAATTTAACAAATGGAGTGTGTTACTCCAGATTCAAAGTAAAACGTATTCATGTATGATAGGTAAGATGTTTTTCTTTCTGTTGGTATATAGGTCACAGTGTATGTGATTATGAAATGTACTGGAACCTGCTTTAAATGATTTCAATATTCGTGTCATTATGTTGAAATAACGTGTACAGACATGTTCAAAAAGTGTGTTCCACACACGTCTGAATTCTGAAAATTTGATCTTTATTTCCGTTTTGTGTTGAAGTAAAGTGTACAGGTATGTTCAAAAAGTATGTTCCAAATATTGTTTGATATAGTTTTATATAGTGTATGTTTATTGTATGATGATCATATGTTGATTATTGATTTAAGATTTTGTATAGTCCCCGTCTAAGGCTGAGGACCTGACCCTCAATGTCCGTGATTAAGCCTTATGACTGAATATACAAGTCAGCTCTGTATATTATTGGGACTATCAATACCTCTGTTGTATCTCATGTTCTTTGGTGTTTACCATGTGTCTCCGCCTAAGACTTGACCCTCAATCTCCTTAGCCCTAGGTCAAATGTACAACTCTGTACATTGATGTCATTTCTAACTATAGATCATGATGTCATTCTAAATATAGATCATGATACCATTTCTAACTATAGATCATGATGTCATTCTAAATATAGAAAACCAATATGGCCGCCGCACATGCGCAAATAATCTGATGACGTCACTCCTGCGCATGCGCAGTCTTGACGCTAAAGAGATGCCTATACTACTCTTATTATACAAAAAGTTTAAATAATAACGTGATGTAATCTGTTTTACAACCCACGTTCCCATAGTCAAAAGTTGTTATTACCGTTAGCAGAAGAAGTGTAAGTACGAAAAGTACGTGTATACTTGATTTTGCGTTGTTTCGCAATATAAACCGCTACGAGCGTGACCACTCCGCAGATAAAATTAACATAAATAAAAAAATATCTACAGAATGGTTATATCTGTTCATCATCATTGATTTTTTTAAATTCAAAAACGTATATTTTTTACATTTTTCTAACCTTTGTACAAAATTAAAAGTAATGACAGGCACGAAGAAACTCATTGTACAGGTTAGCCTGGCAAAACCGTATCAGTAACCGGACCGGCTCCTGCCGGCCCGGAATAATCGATCGGCAAATTTTTACTAGTAAGTTAATCGGCAAAGTCAAATTGGATATTAAATTTATAAGTCATACTTTCTCTCTGAAAGAAGACAAAAGTGCACTAATATAAGTTCTATACCGTATTATATTATGATCTTTGGAATTAAAAATTCATTTTTGAATAGATTCTTAATAGAATTTAAAGTCACTTGTTAATTTATCTAAAGACCTCACTCAAAGAGAAACATATTTTCTAAAATATATATTTCCAACGCTTTATTGTATAATAAACCTTATATCAATTTACTTTATTTTTTGTCATGTATATGCTGTATGCTAATTAACCTTATGTCAATTAACTATTTTGTGTTAATTTTAGAAAATAACGGATTACCAGTTGGTGATTCCAAAGAGAAAAAAAATCGATCGGCCATGAAATAAGCTTTTAAAAATATATAAATACATACGATTTATATGGAAGCTGAAACGTAAGCAACAAAACACAGGGTTGCAAGACTTTTTTGCCGAGTATATTTCTAAACAATAGCATGAATGAACATTTATATCGGTGAAAAAATGTCAGGTGAAATATTTTTGAAATATTTGAAATTCGAAAGGAAAACCACATACTCTTGACAAGACAAGCAATATCACGTGCCGCATATCGTGTACATGTACTTACCGGGTATGAAAATCTTCGGTAAATTAAAACTTGTAATTTTTGTTGTTACCTTTGTGTGTTCCATTCTTTTCTAAATTGGTACCCGTTGTTAAAGCAGCTCGTTCACAGATGATCGGTAGAATTTTTTATCTGAAGACAGACTTAACAGCAGATAGATCTAAGATTAAAAATATTTTCTACTCTCCCTTGTTAATGTAAGTGAAGTCTTTTTTCCTGACACATAAACTCGGCAAGTATAGGTCACATTGCACGAGAAAACCATATTTTCATAAAGCCCAGTTCGGGGAAACACGGCATACCGTGGACTGACCTGTTCTCGAACCTGACCCGTTGTCGTGCCTTTCGTTCTAGAACCGCGTGCGTATTTACACATTTTTGATTACGTCATAACTTTTACGTGTATCGGTGCTTTGTTTATTTACAAGACGCCTGCAGCTGAAGATACAAAAATGCGTAAAAACAGTTAAATTGTATATTTTTATTGCTGACATGAATAAAGTAATGTAACAAATACGGCTATGCCCGGAATCGAAGCCGGTCCACCGGCGTGATAGCCCAATGCTCTAACCACTGAGCCAAAGAGTCGCCTCCCTGACGCAGTTGTCAGAGATTGTACTTATACCCGTGACGACGCATCGTCACATTACTCCCCCCCCCCTCCCCCGCCGAGAAGTCTCGATCCGAGACATGGCCCGGGAAACACGTGGGTAAGGCAACTCCGGTATGGCAGTTGACATTATCCCACCGCTGCAACCAGTGTAACGCTTTGTCACTCCCGGGACTGAATAAATACACGACACATGTAAACTGGTCAAAAACAAATATATTATCCCAATATATAGCAAGTAAACACCATACAATCACAGACCTGAAGACTGACGTGCTGACTATCTGTCCACTAACTGACTGGCTGCCTGACTGCTAGAGCATGCCAACGCAGATATATATAGCATTGTTGTAATCCAAACAGTCCGTATTGTTCCTAAAGTCCTGTAATAATCCTATCTCTATAAGTCCAATAAATCCGATATATTCAAAATCATGACACTGCCCCCTCCTTAGAGAATCGAACTTCCACTGTTCGTTATTAACTTAACATGTAACAAGAAAAGAGTAAATATACCCAATAAAAGCAAATAGCGTAAATAAATGCAGTCAACATGCCATTAACACAAACTATAATCCATAACAACTTGGAATTAATTAGAGTTCGTTTTTCAGTTGCCATGACACTGCTCTGCATAAAGTCGAAATTCCTCCTGGGTTAACTGAAACAGCCACCATGGAGTAACCTCCTCAAAGTTAATGTTCTCGGTAATACCGATAGAAGCCGTACGTTTCACCTCTGTTGGAACTCCATCAACAAGCTTGGCTGTACGCTGAATTGTCAAATTGATCGCAGATACCACATATTCCTTCCGACCACCATTACTGTTTCCATCATCATGAACAAGTCAGTTATCGCTTTCGTCACACACAGGTTCACATACCTCATTTCCATCACTGACAACTTCAGCAGTGTCATTTATAACTCCACTGTCATTTGCATCTAGTGTCACATTCTCTGTTGAACTCCTAGCATCAGTTGCATTGGCAGAATCAACCTGCCATTTTTCGTCTTGCACCAATGTTCCTTCACTGAACACACTTTGTGTTTCTTCGTCACATATCAATTTAAAAAGTTTATCACCCGTTTGACTGGATTCAACATAATCCCGAACATTTGCCTCTCCAATCTCGTCTACTCCTTCAAACACATTTCTGTCAGTGCTGTTTTGCACTTGTTCCGTGACGACCTGTGCATTTAATAATAATTGTTCGTCCAATTCGTTCATTGCCTTTAGACAATCAACATTTTGAAGAAAAAAATCCTCATCTGAACTAATGTCACTGTAATGAGAATCACGCCACTGTCTCTTCGTCATCTTCTGTGCACACGCACTCATTCGTTTCGATCTAGACTCACTTAGTCCATGTTTTCGCTGCAAATGAGACATTCGAACAAATAAGCTGTTGCACTTCTTCTCCATGCAGACATACTACTGCTGTTCATCTGAATGTTTTTCTTTTATATGTCTCTTCACATTACTCTTATTGCTGAAACTCTTTCCACAAGTATCACAAATATATCCCATTTTTACTTGTGAGATAAATTCCTTCAAATAATTTGGCTTCTTAATAGTACGTCTAGTTCGTGTGAATGTCGAAGACTTACTGCTACACTGACTTGATTTGACAAAATTCTACGCTCTGCACGTGCAGTCCGTGCCGGTATCCGGTCACGTGGAAGTTGCTCCGATTGATCCGAGAAGTCCCTTTGCATTGACTGACCCAATTCATCCGTCTGATCCTCTGTAAACTGATTCGTTCGCTCCGTTCTGCATGGATATTGTCTATCGTCATTTTGACGTCCGTCTGAACTTTGTTCCCCTTTATTTTGCTGGTTTGTGCGTATATCTGTCACTTTGTTTCTTGAAATGAAATCCTGTATTACTGGCTGCTAAACGTCTGTTGCTTCATCATATCTCTGTGGAAGAGTCAGATTCGATCTTCCATAAAATTTCTTCAAGTTGTCGCCATGAACTACGACGGGAAATGATGTATCTGAGTGTCTAATTTTAAAAAGAACATCACATAACTTATCTATTATAATCCATGGTCCAGTCCAGTGGCGTACTATCTTAGATTTCATACCTGGAACAGTTTTCTTTTGATTTCTCATTACAAGATCACCAACTTCATACTGCTGTACTTTCACTCGGCAATCGTAGTGCTTCTTTTGCCTATCACCAGACTTAGACAAATTTTCACGCACAATTTTATGCGTTTTAGACAGTTTCTCTTTGACAAAATTAGGAATGTCTTTTGAAGCTCTATCTTTTCCGATAGAATTTCATTCTCAGTTTGAACATGTAGTGGAACCGATATTTCCTTACCAAATATAATTTGATGCGGACTGTATTTTGTACTTTCCTGTACAGAGCTGTTGTAGGCCATCACTGTGTAATCCAAAGCTAAGTCCCAATCTTTTTAATTTTCAGCAATATATTTTGATGACATATTTTGTATTACTTTGTTCATACGCTCTACTGAACCATCGGAACGTGCATGTAATGATGTTGTTCTGCATTTGTTAATCTCCAGCAAATGACTCATTTCACGAAACACTGCACTTTCGAACTGTCTTCCCTGGTCAGAGTGAATTTCTCGCGGGCAGCCATATCTTTTCACCCATCCTCTTATAATGCAATCAGCTACAGTTTCAGCTTGAATATTTCGCAATGGGAATATTTCCGTCAATTTGGAAAAATAATCCATTATTACTAACACGTAGATGTTATGATCTGTTTCAGAAAATGGACCAGCGATATCAACACCCAATCAAAAGACTCCCCAACCACGTACTTTTGAAGCAAATGTCTCCTGCCCCTGTTTGGATTCGCCACAAATTTTGCAACATTTCACGTATTCCTCTTCTGATTGACGCACGTTCATCCAATAAAATGAGCACACTTTAGTTCTGCTAAGCGTCTTCTTTATACCAAAGCATCATGCAAATACCATAAAACTGTCTCAGCTACTACCTTGCAGACACAAATTCGCCACCTAATATCATCTGGAGCGTATTCCCACTTAATACACAGCAGTCCATCTTGGATCGACAATAAATTCCATCTCGCCATCCAGAATTTTACACCAGCACTTCGATCCAAAACATCCGACCACGACGGCTTACTTGCTGCGGAACTGATCAAATCGATCACATAACTAATATCACTGTCTTTCCGCTGAGCTTCTTGTAGTTTTTCCTTGCCAAGAGCACTTTCTGGTTCTAGCTTACACTTCGCCTGATTTGGTTTATTCCTACCTGGTTTACGTCTTCCCCATCCTGGACCTTCAGTTTAAACTTCACCGTCGTCCATATTCTCTAATACACTAATGTCTATTACACATGCTTCTTCTATCTCAGGTTGAACTAAAAAGGCGTTGTTTAATATCATATGACATTGTCTACATTCAACCACATCACCTTTACACACTCTGAATAGAAAATCGGCTTTCGTATGCTTCGATTCGGCACGATGTTCTATATCGTAATCAAACTTACTCAACTGTTCCAACCAGCGGTGTACTTGACCATCTGGATCCTTGAATTGTTGAAGCCATCTCAGCGAAGAATGGTCCGTGCGGATGAGAAATTTCTTTCCCAGCAGATATTCTTGGAAATACTTTGTGAAATACACTACTGACAACATTTCTCGTCGTGTAACACAGTATTTCTGCTCTGTTTTACTCAATACCCTACTTCCATATGCTATCACTCTTTCTACACACTGTTGCACTTGAGACAGCACCGCACCAAAATACCATAACTGCTTGCGTCGCAATCCAAAATGAATTTGCCGCCGTCAATGTCAGGATACGCGAGAACCGGTGGAGACATGAGTTTGAATTTCAAAGCTTTGAAAGCCTGTTCACAATCTTCATTCCATTTCCACTCTACATTTATTTTCGTGAGGTTGTACAAAGGCTACTATATCTGCATAGTCCTTAACAAATCTCCGAAAATACGATGTAAATCCAAGAAAGCTCCGTAAATCTTTAACATTTTTCGGTCTTGGAATTGAGCATACAGCGTCGAGCTTCGATGTGTCAGGCCTGATGCCCTCTTCAGAAACGATATGTCTAAGAAACTTTGCTTCCTTACAAAAGAAATGACACTTCCTTGCTTTCAGTTTTAATCCTGCCTTCTCCAATCGTTCGAACACTGTCTCTATATCATTCAGATGCGAGTCAAACGAACGACTGTACACCACAATGTCATCCAAATAAAGCACTAGGATATTCCGCTGTAGTCCAGCACAAACCTTTTCTATGATTCGCTGAAAAGAAGCGGGAGCATTGCACAATCCAAACGGCATCGTTACATATTGGTAAAGCTCACCTGTAGGTGTTTCAAATGCTGTCTTTGGTTTATCACTTGGCTCTAATGGAATCTGATGGTAAGCCATATAACAATCTAAACTAGAAAACCATTTGGCACCTACTAATGAATCCAAATTGTCTTGGATTCTTGGGATTGGATTGGATATCCTTGACAGTCTTGCTGTTCAGCTTACGATAGTCCGCCAGGAATTATCTTTCTTACGTAACATCACAAGTTGCGAGCTCCATGGACTATCAGATTTTTTTATCAATCCGTTCTTCTCAAGTTCTTTAATTTCTTTTTCAATTGCCTTTCGCTTAAACAATGGAATTTTTCTAGGCGAATCCTTAATTGGTGTGTCGTCTGTTAGTTTGATATTATGTCTGCCTACGTCTGTGCGTCCAACTTCATTGGATTTTGCAAAAACATTTTGATGTCTGAACAGCAACTGACAAAATTCATCTGCCTGATCCAAATTGAGATTTCTTTTTCCATCTTCGAAAGTGTTTTTCAAATATTCTGGCAAATAACTGGTTGTATCTTCTGTAACACGAAACAACGACTGTTCTTCAGTTAAATCACATTCCACAATTCTTTGTACTGGTTCAAAAAGAGCAATTACTATTCCCTTCCTAACTGTAATACTTGAATTTTTAGGATTCAGTACTCTTGCATAAAATGAATTTTCACAATTCACTAACACCTGGGCAATGAACAGGCTATGACGTTCAATAAATTTACTGCCTTGTACCAAAATACCTTGTCAACTCTTCATTTCACCTTTTAACTTTGATTTCACTAGTATCTCGCATCCAGGCAGAACATCAATGTCTCTGTCGCCACAACTTGTGAAAGTTTGCCTCTGTCCGAATGTCGGTTCAATGAATTCATAAAGCAGATCTCATTCAAATTTATCAGAAACTTTCTGTTCTTGTAATTTAAATCATATTGAAATTGTTCAATAAAATCCTCACCTAAAAGATTCTCCATAACACCACCAACAATGACGGGAAAATATATCTCCATATCCATGAAGGTAAGTACTACAAACGCTTCCCCATCACACGAGATATCATTCACGTTAACGGCTTTGAATTTACCCTCGTTTGTTTAAGTCCGGGTCTGTAGCGATGTTGAATACTTTTGAAGGTATCGAACGTCACGAAAGTTCGTCTTGCTCCTGTGTCAAGTTTCCAGTTTATTTTCTAATTATAAATGTTGCCCGAAATTTTCATACCTTTCTTTAGTTTCATTCGTAAGCACTTTCTTTTGTTATCATCATTTGTATTTTGTTGAGGTTTTTCGTCCTGTTCACTGTCATCGACCGCGCTCAAACCTCTCGAGACGGTCGATTCTAGTTTTCCAAAACATCCCTCTGACCCTTGTGCTCCGAATAATCTCTACTCCGTCCAATCTGATTATTCCAATCTCGATTTCCTCGCTTTGAATCATCTCGTCGACTTCTCATGTAGAAAACACGACTGCTTTTATAATCACGCTTTTCACATTCTGTTTGCCTTAAACACTCCTCTTGTAATGCAGCTATAATAGCATCCTGTAATGTTTTCGGTCTCGTTCTTTTAACCGCAAGTCTAAAATCAGCTGACACATGACAGTTTTCAAGAAAAATGTTCAGCGACAGTTCATCTACTATATCTGAACAATCTGGATATGCTTTCCTGAAAAGATCTTCAATTGATTGACCAAACTCTCTGTATGTTTCATCATTCTGCTTTCTTCTTAATCTGGCATCAGCTATATAGCTGTCCTTCATGTTAATGATGCCAAATATCTGTTCCATCCTAGAAAATAACAGATCACAGTCGTTCTGTATGTAGGAAGGTAATCCGTATGCAAATGCTTCTGCCTGCCCACGCAATGAACATAAAAGCGTTCTCCTGGACTCTTCTTTTGACCAATTATTCAGAATGGTTAAATTATCGAAAAACCTTCTAAAGTCATGCCATATATCAGCTCCCGTCCAACTAAAAGTCTTTCGACATGAAAAATCACGGGATGAATGCACCTCAAAGTTAAACGGTCGTCTATTTTTTATCTACATTAGATAACCCAATATTTGGCGCTTCTCTAGAGGTTTGTTCATCGGTGCAAGATAATCGCCGAGATGAATATCCATAGCAGAAAAATAGCACAAACGATGTCAGATGCAACCTTACACAAGGAATGGGAAATACTGCTTCATAGTTACTTGCACTAACTCCTTGACATTCATATGCACCTGGAGAGACTTACTTTGTCAGTGTACAAACGCAACTACAAGAAAAACTAATACCCAGAATATCAGAAACTTCAGCTACCTTCTCTTCTGGTTGACTGTGAAAACGGACACACTATCCTCCTCTTTCAAAATTGGAGAAGGAATACCTGCTTTTGAAGAGTCAAAATCATGTGGGAAAAATACATAACCGATTCCAGAATCCTTCGTTGAAGCACGTGTTCATTGGATCCTTGAAATCCTTTGGAGTCGAACTTGAGATTTGGACAGTCCACAGTTTGCACCGTATTCCTATCCTGTCCTGTCTGGTCTGGGATGCTTCTTTGGGTGGACATTCTGGCCACAAATGTTCACCATTATCCCAATTTTCAGAACTTGAAGAGTTATGGCGTAAAAAGTTCTTGGAATACAATTACCACATAGGAATTATATCCTACCGATGCCACCAGTGTAACAGCTTTGTAACTCCCGAGACAGAATAAATACACGACACATGGAAAGTGGTCAAAAACAAATATATTATCCCAATATATAGCAAGTAATCACAGACCTGAAGACCGGGAAACACGTGAGAAAGGCAACTCCGGTATGGCAGTTGACATTATTCCACTTCTGACACCAAATATAACAAACACGGCTAGGCCCGGAATCGAACCCGGTCCGCCGGCGTGATAGCCCAGTGCTCTAACCACTGAGCCAAAGAGTCGACTCCCTGACGCAGTTGTCAGAGTTGTCACAGTAACATATTTTCTTATGACTTTTTGCCCTTGTTTAAAAAATGCAGATTTAAATGAGAAATTGTTGAAATACAGAAACAGTCAGTCACATATCGCGTTTACTGCGTTTCATTAGGTCACGTGACCATGGAAATCCATGTGACTCGCTTTTCTTAGAAACTTTTATGTTGAGGTTCAAACTTAGGTCATATATTTTTAGCCGCCATGACAGTTTATGTGTTTGGGTGGTTGGGAATTAATTTATTTTTAGGAACTCTACAAATGAAATAATTACACATGAATGCTAATAATGTATGTATTAAAGATTATTTCTTTTAATAACAAATTAGATTTTCATAATTTTACTTTGTAAATAAATGTTATGGATTTGCTTGCTAAGAGGTTCGAGAACCGGTCATACCACCATAGAATACCAGTGGGAGTTCCACGGAATCATTGAACGTGCATACACCTCATCACCTTTGCACGAATCTACAGGTCTCCGATTTTCAGGAAATAGGTCCCGTCTAATTCTACATCCGGCTTAGTGCCTATTTTTTATAAGCCCAATAAAATGGACATTTAAATCCCATTTCATGATTTTTTTTTTACTGAAATATATTGAAATTTATAAGGAATATATTTTTTCAAATTCAGCAATCATTTATTTCGACTGACATCTATTTCTTTTGAAGAAATAATAGTTTTATTGCAGAATTTTTTTTAATTAATTCTTTTTTAGTGAAATACGCATTTTCTCCTCTAAAAGGATAAAAATCTGTAATACAAATTTCCTTAATATTAATTTTAGAAAATCAAATTAATACCGTATTTTAGGTCAAACCGGAAGTTGATTTCTTATATTTCTTTCATTTGATAAACCAAAATAAAATACCTATCATTTGTTGTTCATTGCGTAAAATAAAAACAATATGTTAAGGAATCAAAATAGAATGTGTTTTGGCTTGTTTCTAAATGAATTTCACGAAATTCAGCCCCTTTTCGGTAATTACGGTACATTTTACTCTTATGTGTAACAAGTCGGAAGCAGTTTTTCAGGCTGTGGCTACATCATCAACAAAATCATCAAAGGATTTGAAAAGAAAGGTAAAGTACATTTTTATAAACTAGTTCGTTACAATGAATTGTATCATATTATGAGTAACGGAGTTTAATTTATATTTTTTAGATTTTTTGACCGTCTATCATATGTCATGGTTCTTTGCGCACCATTTTCATCGCACATGATATTCTGATAAATGTTACAACTTTGTGGTTGAAATGGTCATTTGATAGACATCCGTTTTTAAAACATACTTTTTCATCTAAAGAGAAATTGAACTTATTATTGAGGAGTCTCCCAGGCTTCCATACTATGAAATCGCCATCATTGGCATTATCATACGCTTGCAGACGACTGTGTAAAGATTTGTAAGTTGGTGGATTATGAGATGTTATTAACTCTTTTTATTTAGATATAATAACTGGTATAATTTTGATTTCTCACTAGCTTAATACACAACCAAGTCCGTTCATCTGCTTCTTGTGTCAAATTTGTTTTCAACATGAATTTCTAACTTTTTCTCAGTGACCCCGTGTATTGATAGAGGGTTGTTTCAAAAGCGTTATTAACAGTTTATATGAACAAATTCCACAGTACAGTACTGCAGTCAATATCTAACATGGCATACATACATCTTTTCAGTCTTATTTCATGATCTTTTTTTTAAATCCACAATGAATTAATTTCTAATGAAACAACAACAACAAAAAAAAAAAAAAAACATATGATAAAATTAATTTTTAAATACAATTTTTAGCTATACTCTTATTTTAACCGAAAAGTTGCATTATAAAATAAAATCAGTAAAACAAGTTTTAAAGTGATATACCAGTGATATTAGTATGCTGTTGTCATATCTTAGTCAAAAAATGTTAACAAAAATATGTAGCAAAATCATTATTGAAAATTCTGAGTTCCAAAGTCAGTCAAATTGTTGAATTGAATTATCCTGATAACAAGAGCCCTGTTCTCTTCCCCAGTTTGTCAGGACATGTTTTTTTTTTTTTTTTTTTTTTTTTTTTTTTTTTCAGATGCCTTTTTGTAACAGAATCTTAACCACCCCAAATTGAAAATGACTTTCTTCATAAAGAATAACCAAATTTGACAATTCATTCATGCATGGTTTCTTGTTCCTAATCTAAAAGCTTTACCTAGTAGAAAATTAATAGGAGATTGCATAAATAAAAAGAAATAAACATAAATTATTTGTTTAGATCCAAATAAAGATTTGTGAAACAAAACCATGAATTAGTCACACAGCAGTGTTATGTGAATGTAAGATAACTATAAAAAAAATGCATCATTTTTCATGAAAACACTGCACATCGATGTAATGAGAACATTCTGATTAAATCTATGGTTTAAAAATAGGAAATAAAAAAAGGCAAGTTCTTTATATAAGGCATGCATATGTATACTTACTTAAGACAGAAACAAACTAAAATGAGTTGATCCGGAAAAAAATGTTTCAAGGCAAGGATGCTTATACAAAGTATGAAAAACAATGATTTTCATGTAAATTGCAAATATCTATAAATCACACATTTAATTATCTCTACAGTGTTAAGTTTTCTTTGTTTGGAAATGGAAAAGACCACAAATCAAATTAGAATTCAGAAAAATTCAGATCAACACATAAATTTAAGCAGTACTACTTATTCAGTAAAAACATGTTAGTGTCATTAAAACTACCTTTAACTTACAGTGACAGTTGAGCTGGTTGGGTATGAGTTTATATTTCTGTCAAATATTTGCACTGAATACGTGAGCATATTTTAATGTATTTATCCTAATTATCATTATTATTGCTTTTCAGATTGCAGAAAGCAAACAAAGGCCTGGTGTATGCTCTCATTTCAAAGTCAGACGTTGCTGAATGTTGCAATTATGTTGTGATATCATAAATGTAACTCAAACTATATTGTGTCATTATTCAGTGTTTGTGAGAGAGAGAGAGATATGGAGAGACGTCCAAAGCCTTATATACTCTAATATATTGCAAGATCAATACATTAAAATGTCCAAAAATATTTTTTTAAATCAAATTCAAAAAAAAAAATTAAATAAAAGATTCATATGTTTAGTTTAATATCATTCATTCTACCTCAATTTGGAAACAAGTTCTTATATTAAACTTACAGTTTCATTGGCTGGACCAGTACTTTGTGCCTGCACTTGGGAAGGTGCATAGGTTTAAAGCTATACTGTATATCATCAAAAGAAAATTGGTTTACTACTGAGCAACTGAGCCACAATCGTGTCCCTACTCATTTTAATCTAGACAGGGGGGGGGGGGGAACAATTTTTTTTTCATTACTCTCTGATGATTTTTATGTTTGATGTCCTAATAACATGTTAATGGAGTTGTGTGTGTGTGTGTGTGTGTAGATTAAGATTATTGCATAGATAAATATAGGAAATGGCACTCGATCACTTTAACACCAAATTAACTCACAAATGATTTCACTTTATATATAAATATTTGATTCATATGCTATTACTACTTTTTTCTAGCCGATTCTCGCTGCTTTTAAAACCTTCAATGACTATATTAGACTATGTTTCCTTGTAATTCACAGACTGCACTGATATTTATTGCGTGTTTATATAAATAAAGATGAGAAAAAAATCAATTAAATGCAATATAAAGAAAGAGGGAGAGTGAGAGAAAGTGCATGCCACGAAGCTACTTTTACATCTCTGTGCATGCATTTACATCATTTCAAGCAAGCAAAGGGGTTTCTCACGATTTTGTTATGTCCCATATGTATATAAATAGTGAGAAACTCCTTTGATATCAAGCATATTATAAAAATTATCTTGATGTACAAATGTAAATTATAACTGGAAAAATTTATATTAAAAAAAGAGTCATTTCCATGACATTTTTAAGGAGAACTATTTCGGAATTTTATCCCATTTTAGTGAAATGCAGATCTTAATCAAAATGCAGCCTACAATTCTCTCTCTCTCTCCCTCTCTCTCTCTTGTAAACTTTTATAACGCCCCTCATTGAATACACATTCTGCCGATTCAAATGTTGTAACCGTGTAAATGACGCAATTACAGTGGCTGAAAATAGACAAGAGAGTGTAAAGCAGTAATTTTATTTCCTCAATTGTGTATCGTTTATTATGACGTCCAGTCGGGAAAATATCTTTCATAAACAAACAAAATGGCCGCCGAATTTTTGACGGACTATATTGACGTCGTTAGGGTGTCGTTAAGGTGCAGGAAAGTGGTGCGGTGGAACTCATAATCCACGGTATTTCCACTGAAGTACGCAACATGACATATTCACCAGTTCCGGGTAGCGAATTGTGATGTGAGCGCATGCGCAAGGATTGATTGTGGACAGAAATTTTGAATATAGGTTTATAATTCTAGGTTCAATACCGTTTGTAAAGCTATTGCCTGTGATAGGGAAGCCACTCACTTTTTCACAATCGCGAAATGTTTCATCCGGTGACAACGGGTATTGATAGATGTAATACACATATATAGTTAAAATAATGACCGTCTGTGAACGAGCTGTTTTAAGTCATAGGTATGAACATATATTAAACGGGTTAATAAAAACGAACATTTTGGAGAGCTAAATACACTTTTCTTGATTGAGTTTACAACGAATGTTAGATTAATTTTTACTAATAACAGCATCCTGGTAGTATACTTCACGTCTTTTTTTTGTGTGTATAAATGATCGTTTAAGTTTTTGAAAGAATTAAAATTTTAAGAAATCTGATTACTTACCATAAAGTAGACATTTAGATATAGCCTATTACTGAAATGCAAAACGGTTTATACACCCTTTACACAGGTATTGAATATTATTGTGTAATACACATGATCGTCTCGATACAAAGTATAACCTTTTAGCTGATGGGTTCACTTCTTCCATGCAGTGAGCACATTTTTTTCAACAATACCATTGTATTACGTTTCATTTTGTTAGAAGTATATTGCTGTTCGTGGTCATTAAGCGCATTTTTCTCCAACACAGTTCGGTTTTAAAATGAACCGTCACTTGCAGACTCCAAAATGCATATACAAGTAAATATTTATAGTTACCTGTGTTAAAATCCGCTCACGTGATATTTATATATACAAGAATAGCATTGATGCGAACCACCAAAGGCGATGCAAAATATTATCATACGAAGGAGTTAATTTATCTGAAAACAGGGACAAAAGAATGATGTTTAATCATTAATTTAACAAAAAAAGCAGCAGTAGCATCATCATCTCTAACGTCAACACAACATCATCATCATAAAAAAAAACTGCTTCTTATGGAAAGCTATGACTTTCTATGTAGATATTGTAAAGGTATCATAAAAAACTGCTTCTTATGGAAAGCTATGACTTTATATGTAGATATTGTAAATTGTTGATTCATTGAGTGATAACGTGCTTATCACAGCTATTTTTTTTAATTAACACAATATATAGAGACGATTTAATATTTTATTTTTGTTTGTTGGGTTTAACGTCCAACCGACATCACTTCAGTCATTTGGAGACGATGTCTACTTGAAAAAGATATAGTGCTGCCACACTGCAGTATTACGCCGTAGACATGTGGCATGATACCACACCCAGTCACATTATCCTGACAGCGGGCCAACCAGTCTTGCAACTACTCTTTTATGCTGAGCGCCAAACAATAACAGTACCATTTTGTACGACTTTGGTATGTCGTGGCTGGAGATGGAACCTACGACCTCCCGCTCCCAATTAGCATTATATTAAGTGGAAATGTCAATATATTGGGTGACTATGTCCTTATGTAGAGACGTTGAAACAATATATGGAGTAGATTTGGCATTATATGAAGTGAAAATGTCAATATATTGGGTGACTATGTCCTTATATGAATCATAATTTGGAAATTGAAGTGAAAAAATATATGTTGTGACTATTCGTAATTTGAGTCGTGTAACAATATATGGAGTATGAAGGGAAAAATCCATATGTTAGGTGACTAAGAGGTTAACTAAAGTAGGATGTGAAGATATTGTGGACATATGTACATGTATTTACATGATAAATGCCAACCGAACTACTATTCGGCGATTGGCAATACTTGTAAGTAAACTTGTCGCCTTATATTATGAACCTTATGGAAAATTGAAGGAAAGGGGTGCCTGTCTCGGACATCATTAAGCGGGATAGACTAACGCCCGAACATTTGCAAAATTTTATAACAGTCCATGCAAAAAATCCTGTTCAAGCAGCTGTTTTGAATAGGCACAAAGATTCGGAATGATATAACATGTTATGTTTTCTGAATAAAGGGAGATAATATCCATTATTAAATTTAGTACGATTCCTGTTTCACGGGTTATCTTTCTTCTACTTACCGATGTTTTGTAGTTTTTCTTATTGCAAAAAGAATTAAGCATTAAGAAATTAATGTATCGGATGAAATTATGATCAACCTTCTACGACGGTAAGTCTAGCGAAATCGTTCAATTACATTTTTTCCATCTGTCTGTTTTTCCGGAAATTCTGGATTGCGTTTCTAACGACAAGCAGTAAGAATCGTGACAAAGTATTTAAAATAGCACGTCTTACACGCCTTGATATATTATGGTCTGACGGTAGTTGTTGGCCCTTTCTTCCGTCACCAACATTTTGTGTATGCAGCCTCTTACATAGTGTATAAGAAATTTCGATAAACTTCATGTATATGATGATTTTGAAGTGTTGATGTTCAAGTCACTGTGTATTGATTGGCTATCATCACTATAATGGTCTTGTGAGTATTATTAAATGAATGTGTACATTAAGTTCCTTCCACAGTTATATAATCGTTATGATCAAATCGCAAAGATATGATCGCGATGAAGTGTAGTTATTTGTAACATGTATTTCATGTCTGTCGGGTAAGCTGTTATAGTTATAGTATATAGTAGAGTTATTGCATTAATTATAAAATCTCGATTTGTGACGCCAGTCATGAAAAGGACATGTCACACCAAGCCGATGTGACTTGCCTGAGCTAAACCGGAACACAAAATTGGCAATCTTCAGGGTTAGCAACTAGCACGGCAGCGCAACGATACCACATCATTTAGAAAGGTAGTACATCGCCAAAGAAATGCGTGTATTTCGTTCAAATTTTGAAAAATACATTGCATAAAATGTTCCCTGAGAAATATGAGTGGATTTAATGGGTGGAGCTTGTTCCAGCGCCAATGAGTACGTCAGGTTTTGCATGTACCCAGTGATAATGACTCTGAACCGTTAAGTATACTGTCAATCAAACATGAGTTGGTTTTATAACACGAGGTCAAAGGCAAAGCTGTCATGCGAACGTGACAAGCTGTAAATATGCGCGTCAGTCGTACACATTTTCAACAATTCCCAATTTTCTTTATTACGGCTTTCCGCAACCTGCGGAAAACGTATAGGGTTTGTTATGTTTATTAGGACTTTCTGCCTAAAGCAGAAAGTCCTATTGTGTTTGTACTGTTTATTAGGGCTTTCTGCTTTCCGCAGAAAGACCTATTGGGTTTGTTCTGTCTTTTATTATTATTATTATTCTTTTTTTCCAACCTTTTCATGTTGTTATTTCATTAAGTTGCTGAAGGTCTAGGACAAAGAAATTCTATCAACAGACACCTGAAGCAAAGGCATTTTGGAATATGTTATTTTTATCTTCACATGACGTCACATGACGTCAGAACTAAAAATAGCTACCAAAGTTTGTACGCGCTGTACAGCCGTCATTTATGGACGGATTGTCATGGAAATTTCACAGAAGTTATATATTAAGACCTCATTGTGCAGGATTGTATAGGTTTGCCAAGATTCGAAAGAACTAAGGTTCTATGGCGAATCCAATATTCGAACCAAGGACGTCAAATTTCAAATCCATATAAAATCGATTCTAGATGAGATAGAAAATTGATATTTGGCAAGATTATTCCTCACTGTGTTTCCTTTGAATTTTGTAAAGATGAACGTCATATGACGTCATATGACGTCATCAAGTTGTATAGAATTTCCGATTACTTGATGTCAATTTACTCATGTTGCAAAGGTTCATAGACAATGAAAATTAAATGTCCTCTGTAGGTAATCATGATCATTTAGATTCAATGTTTAAAATTTTCATATGACGTCACATGACGTCAGAACTAAAAATAGCTACCAAAGTTTGTACGCGCTGTACAGCCGTAATTTATGGACGGATTGTCATGGAATTTTCACAGAAGTTATATATTACGACCTCATTGTACAGGATTATATAGGTTTGCCAAGATTCGAAAGAACTAAGGTTCTATGGCGAATCCAAGATTCGAACCAAGGACGTCAACTTTCAAATCCATATAAAAACATTTCTAGATGAGATAGAAAGTTGATATTTGGCGAGATTATACGTCTCTGTGTTTCCTTTGAATTTTGTGAAGATAAACGTCATATGACGTCATATGACGTCATCAAGATGTATAGAATTTCCGATTTCTTGATGTCAATTTTACTCATGTTGCAAAGCTTCATAGATAATGAAAATTAAATGTCCTTTGTACATAATCAGGAACATTTAGATTCAATGTTTAAAATTTTCATATGACGTCACATGACGTCAGAACTATAAATAACTACCAAAGTTTGTCCGCTCTGTATAGCCGTCATTTATTGATAGATTGGCATGGAATCTTCACAGAAGTTATATATTACGACCTCATTGTGCAGGATTATATAGGTTTGCCAAGATTCGAAAGAACTAAGGTTCTTTGGCGAATCCAAGATTCGAACCAAGGACGTCACATTGTAAATACGTATAAAATCGTTTCTAGATGAGATAGAAATTTGATATTTGGCGAGCTTAAACGTCTCTGTGTTTCCTTTGCATTTTGTAAAAATGGACTTCATCTGATGTCATATGACGTCATCAAATTGTAGAGAATTTCCGATTCCTGAATGTCAATTTACTCATGTTGCAAAGGTTCAAAGACAATGAAAATTTAATGTCCTATGTAGGTAACCATGAACATTAAGATTTAATGATTAAAATTTTCATATGACGTCACATGACATCAAAACTTAAAAAAGCTACCAAAGTTCATCCGCGCTGTACAGCCGTCATTTATGGACAGATTGGCATGGAATTTTCACAGAAATTATATATTACGACTTCATTGTGCAGGATTATAGAGGTTTGCCAAAATTCGAAAAACGCCAGGTTTGTCATGGTTTGCAGTGCAGAAAGCCCTATCTTTTGTTCAAAACAAAAGAAGTCTAGTTATTATTAGGACTTTCTGCCTAAAGCAGAAAGTGCTATTGGGTTTGTTATGTTTTTTTATTCTTCTTATTCTTTTTTTCTTCCAAACTGAGCGTTAATTTAAGCATGTTGCAATGGTCCCAGGCCTTGAAATTTTAATGTCATATACTTGATTCGATGAAATTTTGATTTCTATGATTTTCATATGCATATGACTTCATATGACTTCACAATTTGAAATATGCTACAAAAGATTGTACGCGGTCTACATCCATTGTTTGTTAACCGATTTTCATAAAATTTTCA
>CM037785.1:33860725-33876676 GCA_021229015.1 Solen grandis | reverse complement strand
AATTCTCACTGTTTTCCCCCAAATTGCTATTAATTTCAGGATTTTTCTTTCCATAGTCGCAAGAAGATGCTGTTATATTTCAAATTATGGTAATAGGCCCCTTCTGATCGTCATTAACTAATGTGCATAAAAGCAAGGTATTTTTTAGCATGCCTCTTTTCAACTTTTGAAGTAAATATTCTTAATTCTTTACCTCAACCATGAGAGGATCGATCGAGAACATGAATGGAATTTCAGGGACTGATTTTATTCTCAGCAACCTAGAATCACTGTAGAATTCATCACATTTTATAAACCTGTCAAATGAAGAATGCATCACTGATTCACCAATGTGCAGGTTGGCATTCACTCAGGTTGTCTGTCTGATCGCTATCAAACTTGTTCACTATGTGTACACGCATAATATTTTGGCCAAGTTTGAAAACCTGTCAGGATGTCACAGAAACACCAGAGTTACAGCCCTTGAAATGATGGAAAATTACAAATTTAACAGTGTGTGCTTTCTAACAAATATGAACAGATCTTAATCAAACTTTGTAACTATATGTATGGGCATTATATCTTATTCAAGTTCAGTAAACATTCAGGATGTCTTGGAAACCCCAAGGAAAAAGGAAAAAGGAAGAAAAAAAAGCAAAATAAATAGTACCTGCTCTCTAATGAACTGATCTTTACCAAACTTGGTCTTGATGTATATGAGCACAATATCCAGCTAGATTTTTCGGTGTAGCTGTATAATTTCGATTTCAACTCGCATCTTAAACCAATCAAATGTACGCTAACAGCGGTAAATAATTCTAAGCTGAATAAAAGGACTCCTGTTATTGGTTAACGCATCGTTATGGACTATAAAATTACTGTAAATTAGGGGTGCAGCTTGTATATATCATTCAGCTTGGTGTTATTACTTTTCTTTTTGATGTAAACATGAAAGTGATTTCAGTAAGTTAAATACAATCCTTTTCCATCAATTGAGGAATGCTACTTTGTGAAAATGATTTAAAACAACAAAAAAGAATCCACCGTGTTATGACATGAAACCCCTTAATTACTATGTATATTGAATTCTTCCAGCCTGCCGAGATGCTCTCATTGAAAATTAATTCGCCAAAACCAAAACAACTAATAACGCTTTTATATCATAATTGTCATATGCAATAATGATATGAACAAATATCAAACAAGCCTATTTACAGATATAATTTTTTGTATTACCGTCTATAAATAAGTATATTTCATAGAAAAAATACTGAACTATTTCTAGAGCGTACTAAATTTGTTGTGCGTCGGTCTTTCGCGCGCTTTTCCTCGGAATGTTCTAGAAGACTGGAAATCTCGTTTTTCTTTCATCCTACGCCGAATATCTTTTTTAAAGATATTTCTTGTTTCAACATATTCCAGGGCTCTGGCCATTGAGTCAATAAAAAAAATGCAAAATTATTAGTGTCCATGCGCTAACTGACAAATGTGACCAGATTTTTGCCAAACTTTGTCGCGATGTGAACTGGCATTTTATACCTCTACTACAGTATCTCAGCCAGTTTTGATAACTAGCCAGTCCAAGACACTACAAAGTTTGAAATGGCAAAATTGCTATTAGGATTGCCGAATGTCCACTGGCTGTCTCTCATGCATAATTAATTTGTTTAGTGTAAATTACACTATAGCAACTTCATTACAATGTTTATAACCATAATCTGTTCTCCAATTTTAATGATGGCTGATGTCCAATTAGGTCAGGACTTATGTCCCCTTCAATATTTAAAAAAAAAATGCCAGATTACATTTTTTTACATTGTAGCATCTTCATTTCTTAGGCAATCATCTTTAAATTTCCGGACAATATTTATGGCTTTCTTCAGGTATGGCTGCTATCGGTCAATTTGGTCAGGAGATATTGGTCTTTAATTATAAAAAATGGCAGATTTTATTTGATTTATTTGAATATTCATGAGATATAAGATTTTATGTGAGTGAGGTATAATCAGTCTAGCATTGTGATATGCACCATGTCATTAAGTGTACACTCAGAGTACCAGATTATTATTACAGGGCATTTTAGTACATGTGACGGTATTTACCCAATTAATTTTGGCAAAAAAGAAATGGATTAGAATCATGGGGTAACAAAAGGCAAAATAATTTTTGAAAATTCAGTAGAGTAAATACCTAATTCATGCAAAAAGATCTGTAACTTATATTGATATTTGATAAAACATCGTCAGTAGGGCCTGAAGTACTAACAAAGTGATCTGTGTTTAGACTGGTTCCAAAGTAGCTTTTGGGTTATAAAAGTTTCATTGCATATTTAAAGAGGGAAGGATTAAAGCATCAAATCTTAAGATTTTGTATGCGATCTGTGATAAGATTTTTTATTAATGAAATAAGGAAATGATAGGATTATAATTGAAGAAATTGACAGGGTTCAGCATGTACAATATGACACAACTGATTGAAACGTAAAAAGAAATATGATTAAAATAACACGGGGGCACTAATTTTTAGCTCACCTGAGCACTTGTGCTCGGGTGAGCTTTTGTGATCGCCTTTTGTCCGTCGTCCGTCGTCAACAATTGCTTGTGAACACTCTAGAGGCCACAGTTTTGGCCCAATCTTCATGAAACTTGGTCAGGATGTTTGTCTACATGATATCTCGGATGAGTTCGAAATTGGGTCATGTGGGGTCAAAAATTAGGTCACTAGGTCAAATCTTAGAAAAACCTTGTGAACACTCTACAGGCCATAGTTTTGGCCCAATCTTCATAAAATTTGGTCAGGATGTTTGTCTACATGATATCTCAGATGAGTTCGAAATTGGGTCACATGGGGTCAAAAACTAGGTCACCAGGGAAAATCTTAGAAAAACCATGCGAACACTCTAGAGGCCACAGTTTTAGCCCAATCTTCATGAAAAATGGTCAGGGTGTTTGTCTACATGATATCTTGGATGAGTTCGAAAATGGGTAATGTGGGGTCAAAAACTAGGTCACCAGGTCAAATCTTAGAAAAACCTTGTGAACACCCTACAGGCCACAGTTTTGGCCTAATCTTCATAAATTTTGGTCAGGATGTTAGTATACATGATATCTTGCATGAGTTTGAAATTGGGTCATGTGGGATCAAAAACTAGGTCACCAGGTCAAATCTAAGAAAAACCTTGTGAACTCTCTAGAGGCCACAGTTTTAGCCCAATCTTCAATAGATTTGGTCAGGATGTTTGTCTAATTGATATATTGGATGAGTTTGAAAATGAGTCACATGAGGTCAAAAACTAGGTCACCAGGTCAAATCTAAGAAAAACCTTGTGAACACTCTAGAGGCCTACATTTTTGTCCCAGTCTTCATTAAACTTAATATGAATGATGACTGCATGAATTCCCAGTTGAGTGCAAATTCAGGTAGGATCAATATGTAGGTCACTTAGTCAAATGTTAGAAAAACACTTTTAGATGCCAGATTTTTTGTCATTATGCCTAACACAGCCATCTTACTCAGGTGAGAAACACAGGGCCATCTTGGCCCTCTTGTTCAATCTTCTGAGTGTATTTCAAAGAAAGGCTCAGGATTTTTAAATCTGGAATAGTCAGTATTTCCATTATAGTTTAAATTCACTTTTAGCTCACCTGAGCACATGTGCTCAGGATGAGCCATTAGGATCGTTGAATGTCCGTCATCTACAATTAGTTTGTTTACACTCTAGCATCTTCATTTCTCAAGCAATCATCTTCAAACTTTATGGCAATGTTTACAACCATAATCTCTCAGTTAAGTTCAATTATGTTTGATATCAACCAATTAGGTCAGGAGTTATGCCCCTTTTAATACAAAAAATGCCAGATTTTACTTTGTTTACACATTAGCATCTTCATTTTTGAAGCAATCATCTTCAAACAAACTTTCTGACAATGTTTATGACCATAATCTCTCAGCCAATTTCGGTTATGGCTGATATCAGCCAATTAGGTCAGGAGTTATGCCCCTTTTAATATAAAAAATGCCAGATTTCCCTTTGTTTGCACTTTAGGGTCTTCATTTCTCAAGTAATCATCTTCAATCTTTATGTTTATATTTATGACCTTAATCTCTCGATTAAGTTTGATTATGGCTTATATTGGCTAATAAGGTCAGGAGTTATGCCCCTTTTAATATGAATAAATGCCATATTTCACTTTGTTTGCACTATAGCATCTTCATTTCTTAAGCAATCATTTTCAAACTATGAAAATATTCATTTTGTGACTTTAATTTATTGTTCAAGTTTGATTTTGGCTGATATTGGCCAATTAGGTCAGGAGTTATGCCCCTTTTTATATATAAAAATGCCAAATTTCACTTTGTTTGCACTCTAGTGTTTTCATTTCTTGAACAATCATCTCCAAACTTTATGACAATGTTTATGACCTTATCTCTTGATCAAGTTTGATTATAGCTGATTTCAGCCTATTAGGTCTGGAGTTATGTCATTTTTTATGTAAAAAAAATTGCCAAATTTCACTTTGTTTACACTCCAGCATCTTCTTTTCTTCAGCAGTGCAGGTAATGGGGGCAATGTTTCTCAGGTGAGCGATTATAGTGCCATCTTGGCCCTCTTGTTTTATGTTAATTGAGAAACTAGTTCTTGCAAAAATTTATGCCAATCCCTTTGACAGGTTGGACCAGTGCTGGCCCCTTTAAAGCAGCTTAAGTTCACAGTTGATCGGCAGAAATTAAAAAATAAATTTTGACTCTCCCTCTTTTATGTTGGTAAAGATTTTTTTTCCTGACAAACAAATTTGGCAAGTGTAGCTCACATTACACTGGAAAAATGCTATTTTTATGAACACAACTTCGGCAAAATACGTTAAATATAGAATAAGGTATCCCTGAACAAGGTGCTTGTGGTACCATGTGACACGTTCCGCAACATAGCGTCTTCACCTGTTCAGGGTAACAATAAGTTAGGCATGCACAAAGAGTCAGTGAATGTGATCAGCCAAGTGACAGCAAATGAAAAAGGAAATTCAAAATATTTGTTTCATAATTCTAAATATAGTTTTAATACCATCTGTAATGGTATTGCCTGTGATGGGGGAAACCATCCATTTTTTAGCTCACCTGAGCACAACGTGCTCATGCTGAGCTATTATGATCAACCTGTTGTCCAGCGTCCGTGGGTCAGGCGTCAACAATTTCCTTTAAACAAAATCTCCTCCTAAACCTGCGGAATGGATTTTGACCGAACTTCACAGGAATCATCCTTATGACGCCCTTTATCAAAGTTGTTCAAATTATTTTTATTGGTTGAAAAAGTAGGTCACAGGAGCTAAAAATAGATTTTAAAAATGCAAACATTGAAAATCTTCTTCTGCAAAACTGCAAGGCCTAGAGCTTAGATATTTAGTGTGTAGCATTGTCTTCTGAACCTCTACAAAGATTGTTCAATTCATGACCCTAGGGGTCATTTAGGGGTAAATTGGTCGCCCCAGGGGTCACTTGATTAAGACTTATATGGAAAAAAACCCAGAAAAAATCTTTTTCTCAGAAACCACAAGGCCTGGAGTTAAGATATTTAGTGTGTAACATGTCCTTATGAACTTCTACCAGGTTTGTTCAAATCATGGCCCTGGGGTCAAAACTGGCCCAGGGGTCACTTGATTTTACATAGGCTTAAATAGGAAAATCTTGAAAAATCTTCTTTTCAGAAACCACAAGGCCTGGAGTTTTGACATTTCCTGATGGACATCTATCATGTACGTTCAAATTATGGTCCTGGAATATAAATTGGCCCCGCCCCAGGGGTTACTTGTTTTTACATAGACTTACATAGGAAAGATTTTCAAAAGATATCCTTGTCAGATACCACAACATCATAGATTTAGACATTTGGTATATAACATGCCCTTGTGGACCTGAACCAAGTTTTCAAGTCATGGCCCTGGGGTCAATAATGATCTCATGCTAGGGTTAACTTGGTTTCTTTGACCACATATAAACTTTTTGTGTGGAATTAAAATTATATTGCTGTTCTTCTGCAAGGATTTTTTTTATTCAGTATGACTATGTTGTAAAAGGCAATGAAAGCAATATTTCTCAGGTGAGCAATTCAGGGCCATCTTGGGCCTCTTGTTTTATGATCACAGATAGTTGCATTTGGTGACCATGCATCTGGGTATTGATGAACGTAATACACACATATAGGTAAAAATCAAATTCTTGACATTGACCATCTATGAATGAGCTGCTTGAAGAGTAGAGAGTTTGAACCAGCAACCTTGGATCAGCATTCATGCACACTAGCTTACACCATGGTGCTCTTCAATTTTCTTCTATAATAAATTCACAATAATCAAATAATATTTGGTAACTGTCTCCTATATATATCATGATTATAGCCACTTATATATTTATGAATTCAATTGTAGGGCCTAAGTCTAAAATATAGTCTTACAAGAAAGATATACACAGAAAGATAAATAACAGGAGTTACAAGTAGTCTGTGTTCCTTATTGGGCATTGTCAGTTTTGGTTACTAAATTATATTATTTGGGCTGACTGAAGTTTTTTAATCAACACAGTAGTTATTACTGGAAGCAACCTCTGCACTGAAGTGCTCATGTTGTAAATCACCAGGCTCAAATAATGAATTTTACTCCGGACTTCTGTCATCGGCAAATGACCTTATTATTTCCACAGTGTCTGGAGGAATTGGTACAGGTCTGATCATCCAACAAAGTTTAAATCTTTTAGAAACAGGGAGAGGAAAATACTCAGAGGAGATTTTATAAATGAGTTTGATTTTCATAAACAAAACAAAATGGTTAGCGCATCCTCATGCTTGGGAAGTAAAGGCAGTTGCTTAAATTTGGCTGTGTGATAATATAATCCTGGCTGGGACATAACCATTCTGGCTGTGACATGATAATTCTGGCAATAACATAACAATTCTGGCAGTGATAGAATTAAAGACCCTGACACTGGATCTTGGTTGCAACATAACATTCCTGGCTGTGACATAACAGTCTTGGCTGTGACATAACAATCTTGGTTGTGACACAACATTCCTGGCAGTGACATAACAATCTTGGATGTGGCATAACAATCTTGGCTGTGACATAACAATCTTGACTGTGACATAACAATCTTGGCTGTGACATAACAATCTTGACTGTGACATAACAATTCTGGCTGTGACATAGCAGTCCTGGTTATGACATGTAACATTCTGGCAGTGACATTACAATCCTGGTCGTGACATATTGCCTTAAAGCTTGCTTGTGATAGGTTGATAGTTTCACTAGTGACTTCCTCCATCTGCAATAGTTGCATGTACATCGCTGTAAAATGAAACGGCTAACTCCAGTACAACTTTGAATGCCAATAAAAGTTAACTTATTAGGTGCTTTGCATATAATATTAATTCCAGTTTTAATAGTGTTAGTATGGAATGAATGTATTTGGTATCATAACATTTCATTAGGGTCAGTGTGGTAACCAAACAACATAGCACTATTATATCTTTACCTTAAAAGTATTCATTATATAACTATATGACTTGATGAATATTAATTTATGAACTACTAAGGGAAAATTGGGCATTTATCTTTGCTGTGATGAATGTGTAGAATCTGAGCTACAATACTGTAGGAGAAAACAGAGAAGAACCTTTGTGTGTTCAGTATGACCATCTGTATGCAACCATACGCTTACAATCAGCTATGAAACTACCTCAGTGTCATAAACCACGATGCTGCACATATACCCATGTACAGCATAAGGAGCACGTGGACAGCATGCTATATGGTTCTAAGACAATCCCCTAGATGAACGTAAGTGACCGGTTGCATACGGTTTGTCATTCTGAACGCACGCCAGGTCAGAATCTTCTGCTTCATTCCATTTGCCGAGCCATCATGAGCATTAGTATGAGGTAAGGGATAAAAGTTTTTGTCCGAGTCAGCAAATGACTGAAGTAGAGACAAAAACTATTATACAAGTGTTATACAGCATATTGAGCAGAAGATAAAAAACGCAGGGTTCATAATTAGCAGTAGCAAATTTGAAACCTTAAATGGTAACCTTAGGGTTGATAACAAACCTGCTACCTATAAAAATGGTCAAGTTTGGTGTAATAGTAAGCTGGATGTTTTGTCCATATCTATGTTTTGTATATAAGCAGTATCAGGAAAATAAGTTGTTATACTGGTATAATAAAAATTAAAAATGTGAAACCTTGTTTCTGTTGCATTACTGTTACAAGGAAAATGAATTTGTCAGGAACCCTTACATTGCTGTAGGCACTTATGACTGCCTTTGCAACCAGTGATGACCAAGGTCAGCAAGCACAACTGTGCAGCCTGATCATGGTCTAATTGCTATTCAGTCAATAAATCTTCAGCAAGCACCCCCATAAACAGCTAATGGTACAGTCCAAAATGAAGAAAGGACAAGTCCAAGTAAGAAATAGAGTATGGTAAGGTTTAAAATTTCAGTGTTTAAAATTTCAGTGTATAGAAAGAGAGCCAGATGATTCCACAGTATATTTTATTACATACTTTTAAAAATGTATCTGCAAGTAAACCATGTAATTAGCATGCTCTTCTGGTGGAAATTGGATTGTGGGAAATTAAAGCAAGTTTTAATTACTTCCTGTCACCTCCTTAAGTTCATTTGCAAGATATTGATTTTTTATTTTAGCATTTAGGAAAATTAAAAATATACATATATTTGGGTTAAATATCCAGTTGACAATATTTCATTCATCTGAGGATGTTTATCTATAGGAGACACATTGTAGGGCTACCATACTGTCATATCATGATGTCAGCAAGTGATATGATACCTCACTAATAAGTCACATATCCTAAATTTTGGTCAACCAGCATCAAGTGCAACATAGGTATACCAATTTTAATAACTTTGGTATGTCTTGACCAGGGTTATGATGTAGACCTTTAACCTCTCAGTCACCAGGGACAGTCACCCATGTCACCCTGTTGATTCAATGGTTTTTACAGAGTCCAGAATGATGATAATACATAAAAGATTATTTGTTTGTTAGGTTTAACATCCCACCAACAGTATTTTAGTCATTTGGAGACTATGTCTACTTTAGACAGTTATAGTGCTGCCACACTGCACTATCACGCTGGGATTTGGCTATTATACTAAGAGTAAAGAAGGAAAAAAACACTCTAATTAACCCCTCACTGGAAAAACCGTTGGACCCCCCTTGTAAAAAATTTAATGCAGCTCGTTCACATTTGACTTTTAACTATATGATTGATGTGTATTACATTGATCAGTACCCTTCTACAGCAATGTCATCCAGTGTAACCATCTGTGATCACGAAAGAATTGGGTGGTTTTCCCAGCACTGGCATTACCGTCACAGACGATATTGATACTACTGTAAAATCATAATATTTCGTGGGGGATTAATTTTCGTTGATTTCGTGGACGCCGCTATCCACGAATTTATGTCCCCACGAAAAGTTTTCATTTATCATGTCAAACAGCTCGCCGATAATGACGACCTTCTCCCAAATCCCAACAGACTCTTGCGTAAATTGAGTTCAATAATATATATAAAGTTTATGTTCTGGAATATAATGTATTAAAAAGCAAATAACAAATCGCCAAAGAAAACTTTATAATGTTAGTTGTGTTACTAAAGGTGTTTAATGTACAACTGCAACTAATTTTGAGTTGGTTTCCACCATAATTTACAGTACTCCACCCACTTTTGTTTATACTGCGGTCGCCGTACTAGTCGTGTTTTATGGTACACAGTTTTATAATATATACATGATATATGTACATGTATATATATTATTCGTCTTATCCTTTCATTTGTGAAATTTTGCTTCATTACAAATTGTGTTAAAATTTTTTTGAGTACACGAGTGTCTTCAAGTTCCTGCGTAGATAAGCTGCATGGATAGGAAAGATCCCCTCTGTATTATGGCCAGTATAATACAGTGATTTGACGTTGTCATCAAGATGACTGATTGACACCTGCTGTGCCCCCATTGTCCACTAGCCCCCAGGCACTACAGGATATCCTGTCTAGCCCCAGTTGATGAGTGACGAGTGGGTCCGGGATATCATGCTGTGCCACAACTGTGGTGATCTCGGTTTTTATCCTTATCAATACATGGCCGAAATGTTACGAAGATTATATGGCCACAAGCTTAGATGATTTATTTACACTTACTTTGGTCTGATTAACGCTCCCTAAAAGTAAGTACTAAAACAGATCTTAACATGCACTAAATGCCATGTCATTAACATATTATGACCGATATTAGGCTGCATTCTTTTCAACTTAAATTTTATAAAGGTCTTCAAATCAACGTCCAGTTAACGTTGAAATAAATAAATTTAAAAAAAAAATCTAACGCATGAATCCACGAATTCTTGTCCCCACGAACATTTTTTTTCACCGAATCCACGAAATTTCATCCCCACGAAATAAAATGATTTCACAGTATATTAAGAATGATAAAACCTATATTTAGATTCATTCACTTTTCCCAAATGCACTTATTTCATTGGATGAACTTACAAAATTGCTACACTGGTGAAGATGCCATGTTGCAGAACATGCCCTTAAAGGATGTCATATTCTAAATTTAACTGATTTTGTCAAAGTTGTGTTTTTGAAAATAGCGTTTTCCTTTGCAATGTGACAGACACTTTCCAAGTTTATTTGTTAGTAATTTTCATAGTTGGCCAACATATCTCTTTTGGGCACCCCCCACCCCCCAGGTAAATGTCTGGATCCCCGTTCATGATACCAAGGGTAAACAAAGGGAGTTCAAAAGTTCCAATTATGCAAATTCCAATTTAATGCACCTGAATGCACATTTTAATGTAAGGAAAATGTTTGGGACATACTATGAGTTCTGGAAGTCAGTGGTGTTCATATAAATTACAGAATCACTGTTCAGTTTTATAAATCTTGAAAAAAAAAAGCATGAAAAACTTCTAATGCATGAGGAGGATATAGAAGATACATCAAATGTATGACATTTTACTGCATGTTCAATTAACTGTCTGGAACAGTCAATGCTTCCACAAAGATCAGCCCAGTGCAATCATCAACTGTCAATATTATGGCTTTGTCATGGCTCGTGCTTAGTTAATGCTTGCATTTGGCCGATAAAACGGACCGAAAATGAAATTTGTCTTGTCATATTTTTCTTGTCAATATTTATTGATAAAATTGGTCTGTTAAGGTTGATGTTGGGGTTTTAGCTTGACTATGGTGAAGTGGTTGTGTCGTCATTGGCATTATACCTTGGTCAATTAAGACTCCCTTGCTTGGCGCTCAGCATCTAAGGGTAGTATCAGGACTGGTTGGCTTGGTGTCAGAATAATGTTACTGGGTGTGGTATCATGCCACATGTCTACGGCATGATACTGCAGTCTGGAAGCCCTATATCTGTCTCAAGTAGACATCGTCTTCAAATGAATGGAATAGTCTGTCAATGGGGATGTTAAACCCAACAAACAAACAAAACCCTTGGTTAAGGTTTGCATGCAATTCACTGTCATCCATATATAGCTTAATAGCTATGCTAGCTATGCTTATTCATCTATTACTTCACTAAGGGGCATTAAACAAACAAGTTAGATAACTCTTGACCAAATTTTATCTCAAATTATGGCCCTTTTTGGACTTAGAAGATTTGGTCTTACTGAGTGCTCTTGTTTAAGGTATTTTTACAGTTAAATTACTGTAAGAGACACAAATGAGTATTGATAGAAATGTTAATGTATTTCTGTATTATTACCTTGGTGAGTTTGACATTACACATGAAATACTACTCCTTATATGTCCAACAGTTGCAATTATGCTGATGGACAAGAAAAATATAACATTAGGAAAGTTCAGGAAATGATTGTGAAAAATATTGAAAAGTGTAAAAATTTGTGATAAATGTAAAAAAAAAGGCTGCTACTGAGTAGTATTAGATCTTAAACCTCGCTGATTGATTTTATCATAACTATAAATCAGAAGTTTTAAAAAAATTCTTTTATAGAAATATCAATTTGTAATCACCTTGCTGAGGCTGTGAAAAAGCTTTGGATTGACAGTAAGCAGATAAAAAAAACCCTGAATATTAACCATTTACCTCATTTATATTCATGTTCTAATTAATGACATGATCAATAATAATTTACTGAATATTAAACGGTAAACGGAAAAAACATAATAGCTCTTCTCTCTTTGTTCATACTATATTGTAGTTCATATCCTACACAATTTATACAATATTGTAGCTTATATTCTACACAGTTCATACAATATTGTAGCTAATAATCTACATACAATATTGTAGCTCATATCCAACATTTATTCATACATTATTGTAGCTTATATTCTACACAGTTGATACAATATTGTAGCTCATATCCTACATTTATTCATACATTATTGTAGCTTATATTCTACACAGTTGATACATTATTGTAGCTCATATCCTACATTTATTCATACATTATTGTAGCTTATATTCTACACAGTTGATACATTATTGTAGCTAATATCCTACATTTATTCATACATTATTGTAGCTCATATCCTACATTTACAGTTCATACATTATTGTAGCTCATATTCTACACAGTAGAATATTTATTGAGTTATTACCCTTTGTTAAATTTCAGACTTAATTTTTGTCTGGAACATAACTCAAAAAGTACCAAAGCTATTGTTTTGAAACTTCACAGGTAGATTGGTCACATGGAGAAGTGTTATGCACAACTCTGACATCATACTTTTGGAGTTACTGCCCATTGTTAAATTTCATACTTATTTTTTGTTAAGAAATTATTCATGCACTATGAGGCATAAAACCTTGAAACTTTATAGGTGGATAGACCTCACAAAGGATAATTGCAGTGCACAAGAACCTTAATTCTTCAAATCATATTTTTAGAGTTATTGCCAGTTGCTTAATTTAATATTCAATTAAGTTTTGTCTTGAGCATAACACATCCACTATGAGACATATAACCTTGAAACTTCATAGATGGGTAGACGTTATGGACAAGAATTGCAGTACACAAGAGCATAATCCATTTTCAAGGTTTTTTGTTGGGAGTTTTTTCCCTTTTATACAATTTCCTGTCCTTAATATAACTCATGCTTTAGAAATTAAATTTCATTTATGGAAAGAAATTAATGAGAGAAAGTGTCATGTACAAGGTTCATAACTCTGGACTTAGTACTTTTGGAGTTATTTCCCCTTTTCACAATTTCTTGGCCGCAAGGTAACTCCACACAGAGCTTAACTGTTGCTTGTCATCCTAATTATGTATTCCTATTTCAAGTCATTGTTTGCAAAAGTAAGCTAATGTTTTGGTAACTGAAATCATGGTAGATCTACTTTTTCAATGCAAATAAAGCATATGTCACTGTGTGCCTCAGTGTTTGTGTGTGTGAAGGGATGGGGGTGGGGAGATACATCAGTTTTCTACGAAAGCAAATTTCTTGTGGAAGCTAATATTCTACACACTATCTGGTAAAAACTCTTGATAAATCAGATTCAGGGAATAATTCATAAATGCATGGATATTCCTGGATATTGTCTTACATATGGGAAAAAAAATCTTAATTAAGATGCGAGGCATGGATTTCCTTGAATCATTTAACAAAAAACACACAGGTTTATGCGGCTATTCAACATTAATGATATATACTTATATTCACACGCTATCCCCTGATATAATAACTGTATGAGATATGGTGTATAATTTATCACCATGCTGGCAGACCTGGCAGTCTGAGGATGGACCCCCGAAGGACCCTCACCCGTCTCACACCTCCCTACAACACTATTTATCCTGGCTTTATTGGCAAATAAACAGTATGAGCTTGCAGCATAGGTCTCATAAAACCTTGTCTAGTTTGGCTTGCTTCCTATTCTGTGCCTGCTTGCGAGTGATAAAATGTTACATACTGGTAATATTCAAGATTGCGCTTCCAAGTTAGGTACAAACGAGATGGCTTTTTTGGCTGCCCACATGTTCGTTTCCTTCTTCTTGGGGTTTCATACGTTTGACCTTCTAGATCTACCTTATGTGCCCCTTCAGGCTGAGATTCTGTCTGTGTTCCATCAATATGCATGCATTCCTGCCAGATTATTTTTTCTCCATGTCTCTTGTGCATTTTCCATGTTTTTTTTCCCTATTGATATTGAGTGCCTATAGTTCCTGCATTTCTTTTTCAACCGTCCATTGTGGCTGAGTTGTTAGAGTGTCCGCCTCAGGAGTGGGAGGTAATGGGTTCAATCCCAAGGCGCGATATACCAAAGTCATAAAAAAATGGTACTAGTATAGCTCCCTTGCTTGGCGCTTTACATACAAGGGTAGTTCCAGGACTGGTTGGCCGGGTGTCAGGATAAGTGACTGGGTGTGGTATTATGCCACATGTCTACAGTGTGATACTGAAGTGTGGCAGCATTATGTTTGTTTCATAGTCTCCAAATGACTGAAATACTATCAGTTTGGACATTTCTTTTTCCCTTCAGTGTACCCTCCAGCTGGCTTGTGGTCAGTCAGTGGTTCCACCTAGGTATCTCTTTGCCCTCTCCGCCATCTCCACCTGTTATTAGCTGGACATTGCGATATGACTGAAATACTGTCCCAGTGACGGTCAACAAAACCTTATTCAGTATAAAATGAATTTCATATAATGTAAAAGGTATATTTTGTGCTGTTCTATACCCTAGCTTCACAATATTAGGTATGCAGAAATTGTGTATTTGATTTGTCATGTTCCATCACATGACTTCCAGTCTCATTTTGAAAAAAAGTTAAATGTTTTTTTTTATTTTAAATCATTTCTTTTTAGTAGCTTTTATTTTAGAGTAGCTGTCCATTTACAACAATAAGACTGATATTTATATGCAAGTTTTCTTTGGTTTTGCCATATATCACTTTCAAAGCGGTCAGATAATGACCTGAGTAAAACTAGACTCTTTGGTAGAAGAATCCTCATGATGTTTTTGGTCTATACCTCAGATGTGAAGGTCAATAAGTTATGCTTAGAATTTTCAAAAGTCTCTTAAGTAACCCTTTGCTGCATGTGGACTCATTTTGACCCATTGGCAAACAGTCTCCTCTGTTTGTTCATGCAATATTTTAGCTCAGTTTCTACATAGTCTGTGTGACATGGAAAAAAATCCATTGTTTCATATACCATTTAGATTTAGTAAATTAATACTCATCAAGTCATAAATTTGTACATGAGTATTCATAATGTGAAGGGTAAAGTAGGTCTAGTTACATGAGTATTCATAATGTGAAGGGTAAAGTAGGTCTAGTTATTTTGAGGTTTGTGCATATGAAGTCAATATCACTGACATATTTGTTAAAGTCTAGATGTACTCCAGTTTCACAGAAGTTCATGGGAGTTATACAGGAATTGCACTCCTCATGTCCTGTCACACTTAACGTGGTATACTCACATTACAGGAAGACAAGGTGGGATTTGGAGGAAATTAATCACCTTTAGTGATAGTTCTAGTTTAATCGTAAACCTCATTGGTAGGAATTCAATTCCCACTGGTGGAATGATTGAAGACCTCCCAAGGGGCATAACACTAACAACAATCAAACTGTCAAGAAGGATTAGTATACATTTAAAAAGTTAAGATTCCAAGATAAATTAATTTTAGGCTTAGAATATCATTGTTTTATTAGCATAATGAATGAAGATTGACAGAATGATATTGCTCATGTTCATGTAAAATGAGAGCTCAAGCAGTTGTGTTTTGATTTTAGAATGAAATATAAACTTGTTTTGTCTTAATGGCAAACAGAGAAGACCCAGATCAGACAGCTCCTGGAAGGAATAAATAATTCACTGAACATTAAATTGTATAGGGAAATCAAACAATAGGTCTCCTCTGTTTGCTCATAGTGTTGTAGCTCATATTTTACAGTGTCTTCATAGCAAAGAAA
>CM037785.1:33810625-33860625 GCA_021229015.1 Solen grandis | reverse complement strand
ATGAAATATACTTATTTATAGACGGTAATACAAAAAATTATATCTTGTTTTATATTTGTTCATATCATTATTGCATATGACAATTATGATATAAAAGCGTTATTAGTTGTTTTGGTTTTGGCGAATTAATTTTCAATGAGAGCATCTCGGCAGGCTGGAAGAATTCAATATACATAGTAATTAAGGGGTTTCATGTCATAACACGGTGGATTCTTTTTTGTTGTTTTAAATCATTTTCACAAAGTAGCATTCCTCAATTGATGGAAAAGGATTGTATTTAACTTACTGAAATCACTTTCATGTTTACATCAAAAAGAAAAGTAATAACACCAAGCTGAATGATATATACAAGCTGCATCCCTTATTTACAGTAATTTTATAGTCCACAACGATGCGTTAACCAATAAAAGGAGTCCTTTTATTCAGCTTAGAATTATTTACCGCTGTTAGCGTACATTTGATTGGTTTAAGATGCGAGTTGAAATCGAAATTATACAGCTACGCCGAAAAAATAGTAGGTAGCATGTGGCCTTTCTCTCTCAGTATGTCTGTTTAAGCAAAACAATCTTCTTTTCTTTATCATTAAAAAAAAAACATAGACAAGAATAATAGTTTAGGATATGAAACATATGTTATTTCATTCACAAGTAAAGGGAGAGCTCATTGTCTTGACTTAAAATATTGAACCATTCACAGGTAGCAATATCTAAACTAAATCAACCAAACGCATATCGTAGTTAGGGGGAGCATTTTGAACTGATATAATCATAAATGAACGGAAAAAAAGCTTAGGAAAAATACCATGGTGGCGCTAGTTCCACTGAAATAGTTTTGATTCCAATTTACACTGTCTCTCGCCTCCTTTTGCTGAAGAGTATGTCCAATTAATGTTTAAAGTTTAACAAAACGACCTATTCCAGCATGGCCCTCACAATCCAGATCGAAACACGGAACAATGATCTTACACATAGGCCTCTCACCGGCCCTTCAGTGAAAGTATCTCATTCCAGAAAGAGAAGTAAATATTTAGTATGTTAAATCACTATCGATTTGAGGTCAACTGATCGAATGACACTTCAATACACGGACCCCTCTTGTTCGCGATTTCAACGGAAGCAACCGGGTTAGAGAAAAACACTTCTGGAATGAGTGAAAATAGTACATTATCGTAGAGTACGTTGTAAATTGCATTAAAACCCATACATTTTTAATCTTGAACAGGATTAATCTAACGGGATTAAGTACTGTAGATCGGTGTTAAATGTTGATTGTGATACAACCGTAATCGCTTATTTTCTCATAGACGTAAGCTCTTCAGACGTTTGCATCTGTTGACACTATGTGTGTCAATATACTGTGAGAAATGATACGACCTGTTATTCAACCCTCTACCTCCTGAATCTTCATGTACTCATTTCATGTTGGTTTATGAAACAGGGGAATAAGCGGTCTAGTCCGGGTCTGCCCTGTTTGCCAAGGCCTCACGTCTCTATATGAGATATAAGGATAAGATTTGATTTCAGACTTCCATGTTGTATGCAGTGCCATGTGAGAACTGAAAGTTTTTCTTTAGTATGGCAGTAGTAAAAACATTTGTGACATCGTTCCTAAAACCTATACTAATCTTTCTCGACGTGTTTATTTGCTGGTCGACAGTATTTAAGTCATTTGGAGACTATGTCTACTTAAGACAGGTATAGTGCTGCCACACTGCAGTAATACACCGTAAACATGTGGCATGATACCACCATCATGTCACAGCTTGACATCGGCTCAACCAATCTTGGAACTACCCTTTACAATTATGCTAAGCGCCAAGCAAGGGGGCTATACCAGTACCATTTTAACGACTTCGGTATATTGCGGCCGGGGATCGAACCCACGACCTTCCGATTTCGGGGCAGACGCTTGAACGACTTCGCCACCGGGCTTGACTTGGCCACTACTTTTTGAATAGAAGACAGACCGACAGACAGACAGATAGACAGACAATAAATAAACAATACAATTATCATAAAAAGGAAGAGAAGAAATCAACAATAGGTAGCTACCTTTCCCCTTCTCTATTTATGTAAAGTATGCTAGGGCCAGAGGTACTTTATACAGCAATTGTACAAAGTTTGTTTTGTTAAACATTCTTAATCCGAAATAAACAAAAGAAGCACTGGCCTGTATACACACATTGTCTTGTTCCAGTGCACATTCACTGAGTTTTTTTATTTAAAGGAATACATGTTTAACTTGTTAAATATTTTTTTGTGACAAACTTTTAGAAATAACTGGAGATAAATTTTAAGAGGCGAGCTTATATATTTTTTCTTTGAATTTTGAATAAGCATTTCTTGCAGTTGTGTATAAATATAATATATATATATATATGTATATATATATATATAATATTTGTTCGGTTTTGTGGAAGATGCAATTTTATTTCATCGAGTGAAAAATTGTATTCTCACGAGTGGCTTATAAGTGAAATTTTCGAAGCTCACGAGATGAAATAAATATTGCATCTTCCACATAAAAGAGCGGACAAATTTTGTTTTGTGATGGAAAGTGTGAATATATTTATAATTCTCACCGTAAAATTGTCAAATATAAATTTTATTTATATCGCAGTTTTCCAATCAAATGCACAAATTAAACATGCGTAACGGCATATATAGATAACATTTAAGTTGCAAAGAGAGTGTGCACTCACGTTTTCTTTAATTTTTATGTATTGTTTTCCTGTCGAATGTATATAATGTTTGGTGTAAGCATTTGAGTACTGTTTGACCAATGTATTGAATTTCGACACTGTATTGATATTTTATTGTATCGATATTGAATAATTGCTGGCCACAGAAATATTTTTGAATGAAATTGAACATTCCAATTAACGAAATACTGAATGTACACATTCTATTGCAACTGATAGACCAACGTGAAGATATACATATTCCGTTTGGCTCATTTATCAGTTATGGTTGCATTTGTCATTTCTACAGATCTAATAACTGGAAGTTCTGTTCTTTTAGCGCTTCTTAACTTGCGACATTTATTAAAATATTCATTTTTTTCTAACTTTCAAAATAGCTTTTTCGTAATTTAGTATTTTTGTTCTGACGTTGCAAATAAAAAAAAAGAACAAAAATAAAGATCTTATTATGAAATATTTGAAAAATGGATACTTAAATTGTTAAGTTAAGCGTTCTGAAAATAAACAAGAAGCTTCGTTTAACCCTTTCCCTCATATAGACTCATTTTGACGCAATCAATAGGTATCACATAAAGCCTGATGCAAATAAAAAAAAGAACAAAAATAAAGATCTTTAACCTTACAAATTTAATTACAAAATCCTCATTTCCAGACCACTGAGGAGCAGCGAACAGCATAAAACCTGATCAGCCTGCGAGTTACTCGCAGGCTGATCTGGTTTTATGCTGTTCGCATAGGTCTTTTCATGGTTTCCTCTATAAGGGAAAGGGTTAAATATCAACATTTTCTTGCAGATACTGTTGACGTTTCTAAAGATGGCGAAGGGCGTTACTGAAGAAGAGCTTAACGGTAGGCACATTTCTTACTATTCTACTCTTCCAAGTTCCCCATGTTCCAAGTCTCTGTGTGTTTTATTTGTCACCTATTTGTTATATCTATTTACCGTCTCTCAACTCCGGTAAGCGGCTATTGTCAGCAATTCTAAGTCTGTCAATATTTTAGCTCTTTATATCCCCTTACAAATTGGTGGCATGTTAAGAAAACCATTCTCATGATACCACGAGTATGTGCGGATACAAAAAGTACTTGTTCTTTTTATTTGCTCTTCGTATAGTGTCCAATGTCCACAGTGGCTGTTTTTATTTGCTCAGTCTGTTTTTACCTCTTGCTAAACAAGTCAACAATTAATGATAACGAATTCGTGAATATGAAATTGTTAATAGTGTTCACGTTAAAAGCACTGTATAAATCAGTTAACATATCCCTTTACAAAAGATAATAAAATGTGTATATAGTTTACCAGGTAAATAGTTTAGAAGGACTGACTCATACATAATCCACATATGTACTTCGTATTTCAGGGTGTACTTATGGGACTTGCTTCAAACGTGGCAGAATTTCATTGTGAATAAATACGTAAAAATATGACATTTTATCACAGCGTAAAGTCCCTGTAATGGTTCCGCTAAATTTTGGACCTCAATGCCTTTCATGGATATAACCAAGGTTTCCTAATGTTTCATTAGGGTACCTTGGTTATCTTGCTAGAGGTTAAGTGGTCCAAGACAAAGCAGAAAGATTACAGGGACTTTACCTTAATCATCAGTAAGTGAAGCTAGTACTAGTAAGCTAGTAATCAAACGTCATTTTACCTAGTCTAAATCTAACCTGATGGATAAAGACATAAAGGTCAGAGAGAAAAATAGAAAAAAAGACCCTATTTGGGCTTTGAACCCACGACCCTCAGTTTCAAAGCAGCTGAAACTTATGATGTTCTCCAATTGGAGATATTAAAGTCTCTGAACCAAACCCAACAGGCATGCCCTTTACTTCGCAAAATGATGGTTTTCATATATATATATTCAATTATTTGATAAGCCTTAAATTTTATCATTATGGACTTATCTATACAAAGTTCCCCACAAATGCTATGTAGTGTTAAACGTAAATGCATGTTAGATAAAATTACTAAATATTTCAGGGGCTTAATGATTTCTATGCTAAAACCAAGACAGTTTTCTAAGGCGCCCATCATTTGCATACTCGGGCTGTGGGTGGGATTTTAACATTGATCTCATTCGGAGACGTTTCCTGATTCAATATTTTAAAACACAACTACGGTTTCATTATTTTAGAATTCCGGGAAATGTTCAAGCTAGTAGACGAAGATAATGATGGACACCTTACAAGGAAGGAGATCGAGAAGGCATTCCAATGTGCTCACTACGTTCTTACCAAGAAGGAGCTAGACGCCATTTTATCTGCGGGTGACAAAGACAGTAAGATACATGTTTTTTTTTTCTTTCTTATAACATGAAACAAAATGAAAGAAGTTAATGATTTACATGGTCATAACTCAGTCCCGTGTCGTGACACACCGACTTTGTTATATAGTCTCATGATTCGGGTAGCGAAATTGGTTTAGTTTTCAAAAGAAAAATTAATAACCGTACATGTTTCGGACGGATCGGCGTACGCCTGTGTTTGTTGTTGTTATTGTTGTTGTATTGGGGTTTACCGTCGCTGCGATAGTATTTCAATCATATAGCGACGTCCAGCTAATTACAGGTGAAGGAGGACCCCGAGTACACAGAGGTACCCGGGTAGAACCACCGACCTACCACAAGCCAGCTGGAAGGCTTCCTCACATGAAAAATCCGAAGTCCCTACCGGGATTCGAACCCACAGCGGTGAGGGGCTGAGAGATTTGTAGTCCACGACTGTAACCGCTCGGCCACGGCGGCCCCCACGCCTGTGTTTGACAACCTCAAACCTAGTCTGGCTCATGTCTCATTCATATATCCAAAAATGCCAGTTTCGCTTGTTGACATAAACCGAACCAGTGATCGGCATAGGTCGTCATACGAAGCTGTTATACCAATATGAGACAGACAACGATCGCTTTTCAAATCTCTTCTCCCATGAAGAGGGCAGCCTGTCTTGTATTATTTTTCAAATGTCTTGTGCGTGTCCTACTTCATTATAAAAAAATCACATGTATAGACATTTTACAGCTTGTTGTCAAAACAAAATATGAAAATACACTAAACATGAAAATTTCAAAGGAATTAATTTCCTTTAAAGTTAGTTTTTTTTCCAATCGCCTTAGGGTTGTAAATCCCGAGATCTGTACCAAAATACCGAACCACGCGACCCCATTAATTGAAACTTGAAGCATACATTTAATCTTTCATACATCATTCGTTATACAAGCCTTTGTTAACTCCATAATTTTATGTACATTTGATGCCAAATAAAGATTACGATATGTTAAGAACTTTATTCAATGTTAATCTTGGAAAATAAACAATTGAAATGGAACAACACGACAATGGTAATCAAATGGATCGTCAAATAATATATGGAAGACATAATATATATCGAGGGGTGAGATCGAAACTATGCTTAGTGCATATAAATATATAAACACTTAGCCTAGTTTCGCTCTCAACCCTCGATATAGAAATAAGACTACAACATATTTTTGTTTTATGATTTATACATGGGAATGAATGGGAGAGATAGAGAGAATTAGAAGGTTTGACAAATATCTTTTTACAAACGCATCCTCCACATAATCATGTATTACAAATGAACACGTTTCAAAGATCTATTTTCAAACTCATGCTTGTATGGATATACATAAGTGAATAAAACGAGCATTGTCATCATGCAAACATATAATTTCAATAGTGACCCCATCCAGTGCTGAAATAATTTGATGTCATCCCCCCCCACCCCAGTGCTGCAAGTAGCACTCTTTGGTCGGTGATATAAATTCAACAATTTGCTTGTTACATTTGTTTCGGCGGCCATTTTACGCTTGCGCAAAACCAAACTTGTTGTTTTCTGTAAATATATCAAAATCTGTGTATGACTTTATACGTAAATACACAGGGCAATTAGAATTGTTGTTGCCAAGGATGGACATGGACATACGACATTCATTTTCTTTTTATTTCCATATGCAGAAAACCGCAGCATTGACTTTGACGAATTCATACAGTTAGTGTCTACAACAAGTCATTCAAGGGATCCGAAAGAAAACGAACAAGAGATCCTTAAAGCCTTTAAGGCGTTCGATGCGGATGGTAATGGTTTGATCGACATAGATGAGTTCAAGGGGATCATGAAGTTCGGCGGAGAAACGGACGAGGACATTGATAAACTAATGAAAGAATACGATACCAATGGTGACGGATTTCTACAGTATGACGGTCAGTTATTCACTATATTTAATAGAAATATTTTGTCTGATTATGTCAATTTTGAATAATATTATATGATCATTTAAGCGGTGACTATATAATTTTCTTCAAATGTAGATGATGGTGACATATTTATTATGTGTAAACTGATGCTAATCATGAAGGGAAATACGCACGGTTAGTATCTGCAGTACTTGCACCCTTGTCAAATTAAACTATCACTCACATTCTACACCGCTTGCTTAATATCTAATCACACTGTCATGTATTCTAGCATGCTTAAAATAGCATTGTAAACATATGGGGGAGATAGAACATATAAAAACCGCTCAATCTTGTCGGGAGAAATTATGACATGGGCTGAAAACAAGAAAGTTCTGTGGAACACATGTGTCACCTGCTGAAGCGAGACGGAAAAAGGTGTGACGGAACAGAAAGATGACAGAAAAGTGATCCCTATGATTCACCTCTGCTTACAGCATTTGGCACAAAATGCAGTCTGACCGGAGCTTGAACCCGGGCCACTTATAAACAGAATTTTCTTACGACTGAGTTACACGGCGCTGAGTGATATGTTGTAAACATACATGGAGGTGACACGCAAACAAAATTTATTATACCGATTATTGCCTGTTATATCGTCTAATAGCGTTAATCAAATGATCGATTTTATTTAGTTCGGTTTGTCTGGATTTTTGTAAAATTAATAAAAAGTTTTATTTAACACACACATGCTGTGTGCTGAGATTGGCAGGGAAACGTGGAATTTTCATTTTTCTATTTCAGAATTTGCTAGACTTATGTCGGGAATGGAGTGTAACGAAGCAAGCACTCCAAAAAAGGAGCGTCAATACAAGAGATAAAAATCCGGCCATACATAAAGTTGGAAAAATGGATCTGGACAGTTGTTAACTGATTAAAAGTACTTGATATACACTGAACAAAACTTATAAACCCTTAATATTGAGAACTCAGACTTCAACATGTCAGTTATGAAATGTGTTTCTTTGGAGTTTCGGGGTGCCATATTAAAAGTTATTTTGTGAAATCTTTATGGAAATGAATGAAAGTTGGAATAAAATGTATTAACCTCAAAGCAACCATCTGTTAGTTTTGGTATTGTCGCAATTCTTCAATGGGATTTAGAAGATTTGTTCAGTATCATATATAAAGATTTGCGCGGAAGAAAGGCGGTTTCGTAGTTAGGATTGCATGGAATAGCGAACTTCTTTTCAGTTTGATCTTCCTTTGAATCTGTTCTAGACAAAGGGGGCCATCACTAGTGAAAATAGCTTTAACTCTTTCTAATAATGGCTTTATTTCACTAATGGAAATAATCTATATTGCAGTCTCAAACCTGGATCACGTGGAACATTTGATAAAAAATGTTCCATGAGAACTAAAATACACTTTATGTATAATTCTACCAAAAAAACAAAAAAAAACAAATACTTATCATGGACCGGAATCCATGTAGATCTACAATGTAGATTTACATTGATCAATGTTACATTCATAGTTATTTAAACTTTTGAGTCCGAGTCCAAAATTTAAACTGAGCATAGTCCATCTGGAGAGAGAGAGTGTTTTATTTCAAATAATAGCTTTTCAATCGTCCAACCGACAGTTTTTCGGTCATTCGGTTTTTTTAGTCTACATAAGATTGATATAGTTATCCTCACTGCCATATCAGGCCTTAAACCACCATCCCAATAGGCGTCACTATCCTTACAAGGAAATTTAAATGAATTCATTTTGTCGCGACCGGAGATTGAACCTACGACCTTCTGTTAAGGTGGAACCGTGGCTGACTCCCTAGCCACTCAGTCACCTGCATCAGTAGTACCAAAACATTTGTCACTGAAGACAATAAAATAATTGGTTTATATACATTTAAATAGAACAGAAAGAGCATCCGACGTGAACGTTCGTTAAAAAATTTAGTTACCATTTAAATCACCTTCAAATCAATCCCACCAACATCATCCACTCACAGGGTCAACCAGTGTACATGCTGCGCGTCAAACAAGATTTTATTTGTTTAACGTCCCACCGAGAGTATTTCAGTTATTTGAGACGACGTTTACTTGAGATAGATAAGACTCAACTTGGCTATTTGAGTCTACCATCGCTTCGACAGTATTTCAGTCATATATCGACGTCCAGCTAATTACAGAAGGAAGACCCGGAGGCACCCGGGTAGAACCACCGACCTACTTCAAGCCAGCTTGAAGGCTTCCTCACATGAAAATCCAAATGACCCTGCCGGAATTCGAACCCACGCGGTGAGGGGCCGAGTTAGTGTTAAAGCCAGCGACTAAACCCTCTCAGCCTAGAAGACCCCCTGAGTGCTACCACACTGCAGTATCACACCGTAGACACGTGGCATGATACCACACCCAGTCACATTATCCTGACACCAGGCCAACCAGTCATGCAACTACTCTTATATGTAAACAGCATTTATCACTATCACTTAGCAACTATGGTACACAACAGTCTGGGTATCAAACCCACAACCCCACTCCCAAGGCGTATCTACCTTTAACAATGCAACAGAGTAATAAATCAATTGCACAAGGAATTATCTGACGTACACAAAATGATCCGACAGACGAACGTGTTGGTATTACGTGTACAAATTAGGCCACATTTGCTTCGTATATATGATGTGGGTTATGTACAATGCATGACCTTTTAAACAGAAAACAAACCGCAAAGTCATTATTAGAATTCATTCTTTTTTATTATCATGTATACTTTACGTTAAAAAACATGAATGAAAATAATGTGCATATGCATTTATCAGAAAAACATCAGAATGTATATTAAAATTATTATTTATAAAAAAGTTTTTGTGAAATTTAGGAATAGCCTCAATGTGCAGACAGAAATTCTTCACAAAAGAAAAACCAAAGAAAATAAGATTATCCCAACAGCTGAGATTAAGGCAAAGTCTGGGTCCAATTTACACCCATAACAGAGGTATTGCAAAATTAAAAGTTACAAAAGTCAAACCTTTGCTGCAGCATTCCAGTCCAGACAATTACATCAATGGATCTATTTATACCTTGATTAATATATCCTAAGGTATTGTATACTGCTGATTTGCCAATAAACAGCGATTTGAATTTTATCTCCACTTCTTGTGCTCTATTAATACACACTGTGCATGTAATATAACGTGTACAGACAAAGAAACAAATTCAGAGTGACTAAAAAAGAATTTTGACTTGACTATTTGATTTAACCGTCGCTTCGACCGTATTTCAGTCATATAGCGACGTCCAGCTAATTACAGGTAGAAGAAGACCCCGAATGCACAAATTAGAATTGTGTGCATCATGGAAAACCCTGCATATAGGAATATATCAATGCACTGGTTGTTACATTAGATAACAGCAACATGGCCCATTGGGAATATTGCAACAAAGGTTTGGAGCCCAAAAAATCTGTACAAGCAACTGAACATATAAACCTACATAAATCTATACAAATGAACACATATAGCTGAACACAAGTCTTTACAATTGAACACATGTGTGGTATCTGTCCCACTACATACCCACCCAGCTTCTACTAGAGTATAATAATGGTTTCAACTTAACTATGTACAAATATTTAAACACAAGAAAACAGAACATCAACTAATTTATACAACTATACAGAAAACAAAGCACTTTTTATAGAAGTCACTTAGTTCATGACATGCTTGATTTATGTGAGGATAAATTAGAAACCAAAGCTAAAACTGACAGTTCGCAATTAAAAGATTCAAGGAAAAAAAAGACCCGGGGAAAAAAAAAGAAAAAATCTTCATCTTAAATATTTAACAGAATAAAGAATCAAGCATTGATTCACTGATGCTGAACATTTATCTAAAACACGTTCTGTTTCACAAAATAGAGATTGGTAGATAAAAGTACGAAAACTAACCAGTTTACAGTAACAGTTTACATTTTATGTAATGAATATGTATGAACCGCTATCATTACTGTACAAATACAGAGGTTAGTTCTCGTGCAAAATTTGATCAGCATACCAAAACTATCCATATACACATTGTATCTTAACGATCTGGCAAATTTCAAAATAGTTCAAGCCAGAAATTCATCCTCTGAAATATCACTTATATTACTATGATTTTAAACTTTTAACTCGTACAAATGCAGACTATCCCGACCATGAATATTTAAGAACGAGGCAAGGGTCACTAGGTCAGGTCATGTGTTCCGGTCCCTCACTTGACACGACACAACATTTTCCTCTGCATCCTATGCTGCAGCTCCCCTCGTCTCAACATGAAGTGGATCACCTTCTGTATGGATCGCTCTGGATATTTCTAAAAAAACATGAACACTTCCATATAACATCATCACCGGCAGTCGTTAATACCCCCAAAACCTCCCACATAGCTCTTAATTACAATATAGCTCAGTATATAGATTTCAGTTGCACAATCAAGTGAATGTGAAGCAGAGGGTACATGTATTAAGATCATTGACAGACCAAATTTAATAATAATTCTGAGCAATAAATAATGGCCTTGATCTACCAAATTAAATAAATCACCTACAGTAAAACAGCTCCGTTGATACAATAACTGGAGTTGTGACTTTGGTGTATGTTATATGCAAAGAGAGGCTGTCACATGTCAAACCATAGGAGGATGGAAATGGGACTTCATATTTCTACATGATCAATCTATAATTTGCCCCTTTATCCACTGGCAGCAAATCTATATCAAACTTCTCTGACCCCATCCCACCAAGAAGTGCGGAGCAAGGCCCCACCCAGAAGTACATGGGAAGCCAGCACGCACCTGTTTCTGGAAGTCCTGCATGATGGCATGTTCAGACACCTGGGAGCCAATCACAAAGCGCCGTTTCAACTGTTTCTCAATACGAGACAACATTTCCTGGTCCTCTTCTGTAGTGAAGCCCTCCACACCTGAAGATTTTAAAAGTACAGTGGTAAATTCAAACTGTGAAACTTTCTCTGTAGAGCTGTAAAGAACTTAGTCAAGTTAAGGGTTTCAGGAACAAAATCTAAATACAGACATTCCGATTATTTTTTTTTTTTTGTGTATTTCTGGACATTTTGTCTTGTGATGATTTTACAAGAGTTTCAGGACCGAAATCAATTTCATGGACCAAAATTAACTTCATGAAATTAGCCCAGAACACCACCATTTCATTATTGTTTATCATTTATTTTGTTTACTCATTAAGTTTCTACACTGTTATTAGAGATTACTAATAAATGAATTTTCAACACTTGAGTCATGCTGGAAACTCTACAGGGCATTTGGGTATACCATGTTGAAATATTCACAGGACCAGCACAGAAATCGTCAGACGGACAGGAACTTTTGAGTATGTCTGTACATAACTTTTTCTTTTTTTTTTTCTTTTATTTATTTCCAGACATAAAAATAATACATTAACACATACATATACATACACACACTCACCTACACATATACATATGAACAAGTTATCATTTACTATGCTGGGAATTAAATAATATGCTTTCTCTCTCTCTCGTTTTCTCAACAAAAAAAATTCTTAATCTATTAACTTATGTTTTCCTATCACGCATTCTCCCTAAAACTGTCTATCATATCTTTCTGTATATTTGTTTCAAAAAGAAGTTAAGTTTAAGGTTAAAATATTTCTACTTTTCAATTCATTTTGATTAAATCTAATCTTTTTCTTTTTTTTTTGTTGGTCATGGCTTATTTTTTTCTTTAATATTTTAAAATTAAAATTTTCCTTTCCTTATTTCGTATTTATCTCTGTTAATCGCTATTTTTTCTTCTATTTTGACTCTGTTTTTGAGATATTCCTGAAATATGTTAAATGATGGTTTAATTTGATTAATTTTAGCATAAAATATAAAATATTTCATGACTATTATAAGGTTACATATATCGATAAATTTCAATCACTCAATTGATTCATTACAAAAATCACACAGGCTTGAAGATACATAATTGAATTTGAAAAGTAGTTTGTTTGTAGGGATTATTCTCATCAGAAATTTGTATTGGAAGTTTCGTAATGTTGTGTCTATTGTCGACTTGTAAATATTATTATATATCTGTTTCCATGGGAAATTATGAGGATTTAGACAGAGTTCATTTAACCACTTTCTTTCACTTGATGGGGACTCTGACTTTTTCATTAGGACTGTTTATATTTCTAACAGGATAGGTTAAAATAGATTTAAAATGCTATTCAATTCACACAAAAAACTACATTTAAAAAAAATAAAATAATTATATCACAATATTCCTTTAAAGAAATAATAGGATAAGATGAGGATAAAATCTGGATTGCTGAATCTAGATTCATTATCAGCGTTAAACCTACCTGCAAGGTTACCAGACATCGCAGCATCGAGTGTAGACACCTGGAACAGTCGCAATGCCTCATCCACTTCCTGTTCCGAGGCAAATGGCTGCATTTTCATCTTGGCCAGTGACTCGCTAATTCTGATAATGGCCTCAAGTTGTCTGAAATACAAAAGCAGACACTGAATTGAGAGACTGAAATGATTAACTGAAAAGGAATATTAGTATTTCAGCCTATTTCTTGTCAGTTTAAAATTTAAACTTCAGCACAGGCATGATCTAAACCTTATCTCAACAAAAGCTGTCTGATCAGGGTCTCTCCTGTTTGCCTAAAAAATATTGCAGCTCAGGATCTTCAGTCTGTACTGCAAAGAAAAATCCTTTGTTCCACGATAATACCATCTTAAGTTTAGTGAATCAACATTCATCAGGTCATAAACTTAAACATGAATATGCATGAGGTAAAGGATTTATCAAATAATGAATTACAGGTGGATACGAAATTCTGAGACTTTATTTTGTGCGAAACAGACCTAGTGGGCGTGATCAGCCGTCACTCACCTGACAGTGATAGGGATGCTGACTTTCTTCCCAGTCTCCCTCTCGTATTCTCCAGCACTATTCCTCATCAGCACATAACGGTTCTTTAATTTCTCCGCTGCCTCTGCTGACAGACGCGGGCCACATTTCCTGGAAAAGTAAGCAAGCTGCTACAAAACTGACCCCTTTCATACTTCTGTAAAATGATTAAAAAGATTTAACAAAAGAGAAAACACAACACTTCTAACATGTGCAATGTGTAAATAACAATATCCTATACCATATATTCAAACAGTACAGGCCTTTTTTTTTTAAATTTTTTTTTTTTACTTTCTGGATTCTATACGCCGATGCCATCATACTTATGATCAACTTTTCCCAGCACAGCAACTCACACTGAAACAACTTCACCACCGTGACACAAGTAAGTGAAGACATTTTGCGAAATGAAACTGGACAACACATGATTTCATATAGCCGAGCTACAGATAACTTTTTTTCATGAAATGGGTATTTACCCTATGATATGTATATGAATTGGGTATTCTGAATATTTTGTATACAACTGCCAACATTTTCAAGAATTACTTTGCTTTTTGTTACCCCACAATTCTACAAACAGATTGCTTTTTCCCTCAAATTTATTGGATAAAAACTCAAATACCCTGTTTATCTGTTACTCTGAGAACACATACTTTACACACCAATACAATTTTAAATGCAACTTCATACAAATTTAGGTTCTGTATTAAAAGAAAGACAAGAAAGACAATCATTTGCAAAACAGATGCTGGTAAATTGCACAATTGTTAGAATTAAATCAATTATGCACCCAATCATGGTAAATACACAAACATAAACCCTACTACACATATACTGACTGAAAATAACTTAGCAACCAGTCAACATTCTAGAGTCACATACCCTCTGCAGTAAGCGATGTATTTCTTTAGTGTCATCAGGTCTACCTCCCCTTCTGCTGGTTCCTCCGTAATTTGGAGTGCGTTCAGGTGCACGTTCATCACATGCTTGGCTAGTCTCTGTGAGAAGAAGAGGTCATGTAATCGTCTAGAGAACAACCAAACTAAACTAAGACAGATTTATGTGCTTAAATCAACTCGTTTCTATGAATAGACTTAATGTCACCTTATTGTAATAAGAATGTTTTCAGCAATGTAATGTATGAGTTATCTCCCCTTGACTATAGCCAATAATTATGAGTTACGTAGTTTGTTATCAAAAATGAAAAGCTCGTCATGTGTTGGTATGTCATTCAAAAGGCCAAACACTACACTAGTCACTCATTACCCCTCCCCTTCCCTCCTTTAACTGATTATTTCAAAGTCTACATAACTGTATCATTATCTGTGCTCAACCCCTTTCTTAAATTTGATATTTAGATGGAATAAGTACAAAGTATGCTGGGGATAACCTATCGACAGTCCTGCAAAAACAACAAAGCTCTAACATAAACAAAGCCACACTTACAGAATCTCTAGCTTCATCATGCTCATCCTTGATGATGAAGATCATGTCGAACCTGGACAAGATGGTAGGCATGAAGTCGATGTTCTCCTCACCCTTGGTGTCGTCCCATCGACCATAGACGCTGTTGGCGGCCGCCAGCACGGAGCACCGGGAATTCAAGGTTGTGGTGATCCCAGCCTACAGTATACAAATGTAGTGATGAAGAAATGATTTTGCAACAAGACTTAAGTAGTGTTCATAATGTTTTAAAACTTCAGTACCCTGGAAAGGTCAAAGTTTTTTGTTGAGTTTCATGACCCACAAAAAGTATTTCAGTCATTCGGAGACACTGTCTACTTGAGACATATACAGTGCTGCCACACTGCAGTATTACACTGTAGACATGTGGCATGATACCTCACCCACTCACATTATCCTGACACAGTGTTAGCCAGTCCTGGAACTACACCAATATGCTGAGTGACAAGCAAGGGAGATATACTAGTACCACTATCTGTCGCAGACAGTGATCGAACCCATGACCTCCCGCTTCCAAGGCAGAAGCCCTACAATAATGTTTTAAAACTTCTGTACCCTGGAAAAGTCAAAGTAATCAGAATGAACCCAGAAATATTTTCTGAAGACAAAGAGTTTCATTAAAACTAGGTACAGTACATGTAAGGACAAACCCTATTGCAGAGCACACAGCGAACTTACCTTGGCTATGGAGATGGTCTGTTGTTCCATGGCCTCGTGGATAGCCACTCGGTCATCTTCCCTCATCTTGTCAAACTCATCAATACACACCACACCCCCATCCGCCAGAACCATTGCCCCGCCTTCCATCACAAAGTTACGCTGGAAAATGAGAACAATGTGAAAATGTAGTAGATATTTTATTATTGTGATATGTGAATACAATACAATCAATAAAACCAAAGTTTCAAAAGTACCACCCAGCCCATTGGACCTATATAAGTATATAATCCTTCAAATATGGTGTAAAGATTGGTGAAGTATTTTTCCCCTTGTAAATAGTATTCAACATATGCTGCATCCCTCAACACCCCTAGTTCTCATTAATTTGCAAAACAGTAATATTAAAAAATATACTCAATTGTTTAATACAAAATTAAAACTTCGGCATCAGTTTATGTCTAATAATAATACCACTTAACAAAATATTGACAGAAGATCAGGAAAAAGATCTTGAGATGATCAATTTCATGCATGCAAAATACTTCTGTCTTCTTTGTATGCTATCAAGAGTCCTACTTGGTTTCTTGCTGGTTGTTCAGTACAGGTGACTTAGCTCACCTTAGCAAATAATTTTGAGTTTGTACCCAGCTTACACTCTTTATACTAATATAACAGGTGCAACTGCTCACGTCAGTGACTATTCAGTTCACTGAATGCAGGGCAGGCTACTCACTGTCTGTGGATCCCTCGAGACCGACGCTGTGAGACCAGCAGCGCTGCTTCCTTTCCCTGATGTGTACACAGCTATGGGGGAGCATCGCTCAACAAACTTGAGCAACTGTGACTTGGCTGTACCAGGATCCCCCAACATGAGCAAGTTCACATCCCCACGTCGCGTCAGGCCATCTGGCATCCTGTGAATTTCACACGGGATTAAGAAATTTCAGGAAGTGTCAAAATAACATCAGTTGCTTTATTTCGTTACCATTTCCCTCTCCTTCTTTTTTTGAAAGAACTGGAACCCTACACAATGTTTAACCTCAAACCCTTACACAACATACATATTAAAAGACAATCATTAGTATTCCTTATGAAACCCATCTACCCATGGAATGTACATAATAAACAATTACGCCACAAGCTTATACTTTACATATTCTACCGAACTCATCCAGTGAAGTTCCAATTTTGGAAGTAAACAAACCTTCAACTGTCAAGCTTTTCATTTACACAATTTTGATTTAGTTCTGCTAACAAACTGCCCATTGGGACTTTGAAGTGTTCAATTGTTTATTATCTGAGCATGTTCTACTCACCTTTTTCTTGAGCCCCCAAACAAGAGGCAGGCTATTGCCTTCTTAACATCCAGACTGCCATATATAGATGGAGCAATGCTTTTAGCAATTGTCTCGTATATATTGGGACTTTTAGCCAGGCGCCGAAACTCCTCCTCCTCTGCTGGGGACACAGTGGTGCCCGTTGTTCGACCTTGACCTTCGGTCTCCACATGGACACCGACCACACGAAAATATGGAGCACGGATACCAACGTTCACCTTATCTCTAGAACCAGACTGAAATAATACATTGTTATGTTCTTTATTTATGGGATAATTCAGTTTGATGAAAATCACACTCTATTGACACTATTTCTTCATCAAAAACACTAAAGGATTTATCACGGCATATCACCACATAGTTAGTTTTGATGTACTGCCACTTCTTTTTAACAAAATATTCTTAGCATGCAAGAATGTTCAATCCCTCCGCACCACCTTCACATAGTACAAGTTTTTCAATACTATAAAAATAGTAACCTTCCTTTATTTTTATTGAGAAATTAACATTTCAACAGACACTATGTAGGACTTCCATATAACTTTCATATGTATTCTGTTTGCACAAAGGAGAGAGAGAGAAAGAGAGAGAGAAAAAAAGAAGCTTTTCCTTAATTAAAGAATTCAACTATTTTCAATGAGGATGCCTTTGAATAGTTCTTGTTAAAGAGGAAAGAAATCCAACTTCACTAAAAAGAAGAACACTCAGTAGCTTAATAAAAGTTTTCAACAAGTTTTACCTTTCCAGGGTTGCCTGATTTCTTGATGGAGAAGATTCCCATCATTGTCACCCTGTTGCCGGGCACAACTCTATCACAAATGTACCTGAGGATAGTAATTTATGCTTCAATTGTACATTGCAAAAAAAATAAAATTTCTAATTTTTTTTTTTTTTTTTTTTTTTTACTTCTTTGAACAGCACTTATCCCATAATTTCCCAGACTGGTTTATGGCCAACCAGAGATCTTTTTTTCTATTGTAGAATCACCTGTTCCATTGAACAGGTCAAAGTCTGGAAACATCGGGTCAGCATGTAGGGTCCAGCTATGTCAGTGTTCCAGCTAGCCCTAAATAGCAGGGCGGATCGCCCGTTCCCCAAAACCACCCGCCCTGTTGCCCTTTGATCTACCCTGTCTTAGATCTAACCGCCCTCCTGCCCTTTGATCCAACTGTCCCTTTGTTTCAAATAGGATGTTTGTTACATCAGTTCATTACTCGTCATTTGCACAGTTGCAGCTTGCCAGTATTGATTAACTGTCGTGTGGTAGCTCCGCCCTGACATACAATCCGACCAATCAGACGCTAAGCTGCTTGTCATTAGGATTCGCGAGCTATTTACCTTGCGTAATCACAAAGTGAGTGTAATTATAAACAATCAAACTGATGAAATCAAGAAATTTAAAACATCAAATGATATGTCTGTGATTATATTGAATCGTAAAATGATTTTGAATCATTTTATTTCGATAGGTTATGATATACGCACCCAATCTCTTTAATACGATTAAAAATGCTATAGAAAAGGCAAATACTAAAGTCGCCCGTTCGAATCGTACTATATCCTCGTTCTTCACACGTACGGAAACAACCGAACGATGCAGGTATATTATTTCAATATATATAAACTTACAATGACGAAGGCATTTTTTTTTTTAGAATTTATGATAAATATTCATTCTAAATGTAAATAATGCCATCATTTTTACAACACCGGCCGATTATTTTGCTAGTAAGTTGTACAGTGCAGTGCACAAATTTGGAGGAAAAATACCGGCGAATTCCCCGCGATCATGTCAGACACGAACAACTCATTATATTCAATCTACTGGTTTTAACTAAATGATTTATAACATTAGTACGACTTTTTTTTCAATTAACATGACATGAAAAGAGGAAAAACAACGAGAACATTCCAGAATTGATCGGAGATTTATTTAAAATGCAAGCGTGGGTAACCCTTTAAGGTACTGTACTGCACTACACTGTACACTATTAATCATAAATATTTTTTTGAGAACTTTTTTTCTGTTTTGGCTTTTCAGTTCTTGAAAAAAAATTCTGTTATGACATTTCAGTTATAAAAAGTTTCCAAGGAAAAAATGACCTCAAAATGCACGTAACAAAGTTGCAGAAAATAAATTATTGCAATTAATTGGTCTTTTAAAAAAAGGAAACTGATAGTAATAATTGCAAGTAAGTAAATCTACTATAACTTATAATGACCACAATAATTATCATAGATATCAAGATCTTATTCATTATCTATTTTTCACATTTTCTTATTACATTCTTTATTCATTATTAATTTTCTCTACACTAAAGATAACTAAATATTTTTCTTCTATCTGTCATTCCAAAAATAAGACCTGGGTTTGAACTATTGAGCACTTTTTCCAGTTGCATGGTAAAATTCAAATTTTATTTTTTAATAAAAAAATAATGCTAGGTTACATTATGCCTGGGACTTGAAATATATACTTGTTTCATAAAAACTTATTAAGTTTTCTTCCTTATTTTAGTGACAGTGACCAAACAGCGTCATCTAAAACCTGAAGGACACAGTCACACACACACACACTTGTTTCATAAAAAAAACCCTGCCAATAATAAATTTTTAATCAAAGTAAGGTCTGAGTTTGGCTGTAGCAGAGAGAAGCAATCCAAAATTTTCTCATTAAAATTCATACTTTTTTTGAAACCTATAGTCCCCTCCGGCTTTGCCGGTAGGGGACTAATAAAACAGCTTGTTGACTGGTATTCATATATTTTTTTCTGATGTTAGATACTGGATGAAGAGAATCTAAAAAAGAAATCATATCCTTGATAAAAAAAATGAATTGCTCAAATACATAAAAGAATCAGACTATGTTTCATTATTTGCAAAATACAGCCAGAAAACCCTCCAAATGCCATATTTAATGGGTAAATTTTCAAAATTTTCAAATCCTAGCTGGAACACTGTATGTGAATCTTAATTAATGAAATTCATTGTCAATTAAACTATCATTAGAAGCATGCTTGCTAGTTGTTTAAATTCTATCCAGAATACAAAGGTACATTTTGAAGAATATAAAAGGCCCTAAAATTATACAAGCTCACTGAATCTTCAGTGTTTTGGTTTTTTTTGGTCAAAATATACGGAGAATATAGGCGGCATTCCCACTGCCTGGAATATATATATCCCCCCACCCCATTTTTTTTTGTATTTCCCTCCTCCATAATTATGAGTTTACATACCATATTGTGTGCATGGACTCACCGTTGTAGTTAAATGTTATATTATTAATAAAACAGTGCAAACATGTTGTATCATTTATTATTCTTCAATGTAATAAAACTTCATTAAATAAGAGTAAATTACAACAAAATGCATACATTGTACAAAAATCCCCCTCTTACTCTTAGCCCATTCATGCATTCCCCCCCTCCTATGGGACCGGATCCCTTTCCCCCCAAAGTGGAAAAAAAAACACACTGATCTACCATAAAAACGTTGAAAAAAGCATCACAATTACCTATCACAGTAAAGCTGAAGGTGTCTGGGCATCTCTCCATTAGGGACAGATTCTGGTGACTCCTGAAGCTTGAGGACTTGGAAATCTACACACTTGCACTTGTCCGGTACAATGAAAAACGGGTCAACTGGGCACTTGGGTCGACCTGCCTGGTCACTGAATAAAGAATCATTATATCATATATTCAATAGATTACTGATGTCACTGCTTCATTCTTGATTATTTTTTATTTTTCTTGTAACTGTTTTCTTTATTTATTGGATTTAATGTCCCACCAACAGTATTTCAGTCATTTGGAAATTTGAGACAGATATAGTGCTGCCATACCGCAGTATCAAGCCGTAGACATGTGGCATGATATCACACTCGGTCACATTATACTGACACCGGGCCAACCAGTCCTGGAACTACCCTTATTAAGGGTGTAACGATACGCTTACCCAACGATACGATACGTATTGCAATACAGTGATCATGATACCATATGTATCACGATACGGCTTTTAAGTTTTATCAGCCCTGTTTCCTATCTTTAAATGAAGAATAAATAATTAAGAAACAAAGATAAATTCTTTTTTAAAAAATTGCTTTTTGTAGAAAATGTTTTTTTTAAAAATTATCAAAAATAAATAAATAAAAAAATCAAAAAAAAATCAGTAAAGTCATTAACATAAAAACCCGTTTTATATGATTTAATTTGTTGTTTACTGATAAAAATCTTGTTTTAACGTCATTAAATAATCAAAGTAATATCAAAACTACATGATAGTGCCGTATATATTGCAAAAACTTAATTAAAACTTATATGACTTATTTTAAATGCTTATTCCATAATAGACGTCAGCATGACAACAACTTAAATATTTTCAATGAAACCACTAAAGATGATACTTGAAGTTGAAGCATTCACATTTATACCAAGGAAAAAACACTAGCAGTTCCAATCAGATGAAGTTTTGATTTCAGATGTTCGATTAGCGATAATTTGCATCAAAGCATTTAATTGATCCCATTTTATATATATCAGTATCTTTCGTGTAGTTACCTGTTGAAATTTCGCTCTTTTACTCAAAAGGCAAACTGATCAATCAATCAAATTGATTAAAAAATACAGAGGTCATCAAACATCGTTGATGTTTATCGCATATGGCCGCCATTGTGATGATTACGCAATTTTAGCAGTAAAACAGTAGCCGGTAGAGAGCGTGAAAGATGTTAACCAACATTATGAACGATAATATCCGAATATTCCATATCATTGCATATGAAAGCATAAGAATGAGTGTTGATTGGATAACATTCCAAGAATGACTCTGCCATTTTATTAATTTTTTTAACTGCCCACAGCAAGTGCTTTCATTTAAGTAATATGCAATGTAGAGCAATATGCGTAATTTACTTCCCCTTTTGTTGCCTTTTAAGTTACTGGATGGGAAATTCGTATTGTTGGGAGAATTTTTTATTTCTCAGAGGTGAAAAATATCGCCTTTTTACCGAGGGGAAGCCGAAGAAGAAGAAAAATAAAAAATCTTGGAAGTTAACAATACCGAACTGTACTGTGCAGACCTGGGAGCGTACCATGAACCGTACCATACAGAAAATATTGCGATATATCGTCGTACGGTATACCGTTACACCCTTAACCCTTATATGCTGAGCACCAAGCAAAGGAGCTATACCAGTACTATTTTTTTTACGACTTTGGTATGTTGCGGATGGGGATCTAAGCCAGGACCTCCCTTTTCCGGGGCGGATGCTCACATCACTTGGCCATCACGACCGGTATTCTTGTAACTGTTATTTCTCTAGCAGTGTTTTTAATATCAATTGGGATTAATGTTTCACCAACAGTATATCAGTCAATTATCTGTGTAATAATTATGAAGACAATGCTACCTCACTGCAGTAACATGCCACACCATACCACATTATCAAGACACTAGGCCAACCAGATCTGGAATTACCCTTATGTGCTGAGCACAAAGCACAAGGGAGATGAACCAGATATCAGAACCATTTTTTATAACCTAACTTCTAAACTTCACCACCACATGAAATGAAGTAAAAGAACTGAGCACTCACGTGTTACATTTACGAGGCAAGCTGTATCCTTCCAAACCAGGTTTGACTGCTATGTTGTTGATGAGGTTGCGGCAACTCCTACACTGTATGGTCAGATGTGTGGCCTTGGATTTGATGGCAGAAGCAGCGATCACTATGCCAGGGATTTTCACAAGGCGAGACATCTGATCCGACTGCATTGTTGCAATAGAGAGAAAGAATAATATATTGATTGAAAGCTGCATTCATACTGTTACATTGTTAGTTGCTTGTTATAAATTTTGTCAATGAAATGAAAATGTACTACATATAAGGCCCGACCGAACGACATTCACTAGTAGATTGATGGTCCGGTCCAGCTAGGTCTTAGGCTAACACGACCGACTTGTCGTGTTCTAAACTGGTAAAAGTTCGCAAAAATTTTATCAATTGACACATCAAAAGCCCCAAAAATAACTGTAATGGCCATGAAAACTATTGACCCTTGTTGAAACAAGTTTCTTTGGAAACCCATGTGTGCTATATTTAGTGACATTTTCAGTAACAATCTTGACACGCGTTCACTCATTGGTTTGTGTTTTCAGAATGAGCCCCCCCCCCCCCAACTTGCCAAGTTTAATGTCGTAATACTAAGCTAATAATGCTTATTTCTTCATCTAACTCTTCATTTTATAAAGTTTACGAAATCTTTGTATTATAATGAATAAAATATAATTTAAACAAGAGGGCCATGATGGCCCTGAATCGCTCACCTGAGTACCATTGCTTTAACTGATGTCAAGGTTTTTAAACAGACAAGGATTCTGATATAACTTAATCTAAAACATTTTACCCCTGACAATACTACACACCAAATATCTAAGCAATGGGCCATATGGTTTCAGAGAAGACTTGGGCGCAGGGTCATTTATCACCGTAGGGCCAAGACTTTGAAAATCTTTGTAATGAACCATTAGATGCTACTACATACCAAAAATCTTAGCTCTAGGCCTTATTGATTCATGGAAGAAGATTTTTTAAGATTTTCCTATATAACTCTATGTAAAACAAGTGACCCCTGGTGCGGGGTCATTTATCACCATAGGGCTATGATTTGTACAATCTTGGTAGTGGCCCATAAGATGATGCTACATACCAAATATCTAAGCTCTAGGCCTTATGGATTCATAGAAGAAGATTTTTTAAGATTTTTCTATATAACTCTTTGTAAAACAAGTGACCCCTGGTGCGGGGTCATTTATCACCATAGGGCTATGATTTATACAATCTTGGTAGTGGCCCATAAGATGATGCTACATACCAAATATCTAAGCTCTAGGCCTTGCAGTTTTGCAGAAGAAGATTTTCAAAGTTTGCATTTTTAAAATCTATTTTTACCTCCTGTGACCTAATTATGCAATGGACCAGAACCATTTATACAACTTTAGTAGAGCTTCATCCAAGGAACATTCCTGCAAAATATTTTTCAAATTGGCCAAGCCGTTTAGGAGGAGATGTTGTTTGAAGCAATTGTTGACGCCGGACGCACGCACGGACGCACGCACTGACGCCGGACAAAAGGCGATCAGAAAAGCTCACCTTGAGCACGTTGTGCTCATGTGAGCTAAAAATGCTAGAGATGCAAGTTAATGCATGAACGCTGATCTTTTTATTATGCTGGGATCCCATGTGTAATGACAATAGACCTTTCTACAATTTGTTTTTACCGCAATGTGCAGCCGATATGAAAAATGTCAAACAGTCTTTTCATCCGACAAAAAAGACAATGTCAGTAATGAACGAAAAAGGTAAAGAGGAATCAAAGAAACTGTATGAATAGATGACAGGAAACATATTTTGCTTTAAATGGAATTGCTTGAAAATCATAAAACAAGAGACATTATCTGGAACTCGCATGTTTGGGATTTCCATGTTGGTACAATCAAGGTGTTCATGCAATGTTAATGAAAAGCATGTAACACAAGAGTAATTCTAGAATTATCTTTGTAGACCTTTATTCATTTCTAATGGTAAATATGAAAAAACACTGTTAGGTATTCTGAAGTAAGTATATTGTTGTTATTGTATTGGGGTTTACCGTTGCTGCGATAGTATTTCAATCATATAGCAACGTCCAGCTTATTACAGGTGGAGGAAGACCCCGAGTTACCTGGGTAGAACCACTGACCTACCGCAAGCCAGCTGGAAGACTTCCTCACATGAAAAATCCAAAGTCCCTGCCAGGATTTGAACCCACAGCGGTGAGGGGCTGAGAGATTTGTAGTCCACGACTGTAACAGCTCGGCCACGGCGGACCCTAAGTATATTGATTTAAGTATGACATGTATGTGTTTTACACTTCGGTCTTGTTCAGTTATGGTCAGGTCTAGTAGGTTTTCTAAGTTACTTGACCACTGGTCCAGCTCTCAAAAAAGTTAATGTCATACCTTGTATTAGTGTTCTTTTTGGGTTTTATCTTAAAATTTTGCATTCAATTTCATCAAAATCTACTATCATATTAACTTTCAATTGTACTCTAAATGTAGGGCATGAAGCTCTCTCCCCATTGAGTTTTTTTTTTTTCACATTTGACCTCACTGAAACTTGACATAATTCTTTGTTTTATCAGTAGCTTATATGTTTATGTCATACATTTGAATTGCAGTACAATAACAACATTTGACCCACATTATTTACATAAGACCCATGCAGAATTGGGAGCTCAGCTATTTTTCATAGGTATTGTCTATTACTTCATCAATGGAAAACACAAATGATTCCAATCCTCATGCAAATTTTGTACAGTAAAACCTCACTCTGCGACCAACTCATTATCACGACCAACTCAATATTACGGGCACATTTTGCCGGACCCAAATTTTTCTCTATATATTTCAATGGTCGCTCACCTCATTAAAGCGGGCAACTCAAAATTGCGTAAAAAGACCACTAAAATCGGACCAACTCGTAAAATTAGTCTTCTTTTGACCTCAATAATGCGAACGAAGGTCCTGTGAAAAAGTTTATTCAAGTTGTCATTTTACGACATCTGGTTTCCGGTACAGGTGAAGGTCGCATGTGCCGTAATTCGGATGTTTTGATAACACGGTAGATAAGATTCGATGGAGAGTGAAAACAATGGGTGAGATGGGTAATATTACGTAACAGAGAGCAATTTTGGGATCTACGGATGTATTTGCTGTCAAGTTAACGAGTATTTGTTACATGTCCAGATGAGCTGCCCCTGATTAGCAGTAACAATCACCGTGACGCGTTTCGATTGACTTATGTTTTGACAGTCGTTAATTGGCACGAAGACTTCCCACGAAAACTTGACTAAAAAAGTATTAGATATCCCGTCATATTATTCAATCACTTTCATAACTACTTTCCAAAGACTGCTTCAAAACTGAAATCAAACGTTAAGATCTTTAAATTCAAAAGAAATTGTCTTGAATCAAAACCGCACGGGGAAAAGTCGGAGGCAACTGGATAATTAAAAAAAGCTTATTACTACAACAATTGAATAAGCAATCAGCTTGATAATTATAGGAAAATTAGCGAAATTTAAATTGGGTAGACTTTTAATCGGCATGATATGACCATAGATTTTAATTTTAAATGTGAAAAAAAAAGTTTTATAAAAATAATCAGGATTATATTTCGTAACAAAACTTTTTTAAAAAACATTAAATTGATTCAAGAGATATTATTTTCATCTATTAAATTAAAAAAAAAGTATTGAATTTGATCAACATTGAAATGAAATACAGTGGAACCTCTCTAAACCGCATAGTGCCCGGACCAACTGAAATGTCCGGTTTTCAGAGGTGTGTGGTTTACAGGGGGTTTTACTCTTTGAGTGTTGTTCGTTATATGTATGGTATTATTATACGCCCGAAGGGCTGTATTATGTTATGCCGCTGGTCGTCCGTCCGTCTGTCCGTCCGTCCGTCTGTCTGTCCGTTAGCAATTTCGTGTCCGCTCTGTATCTTTTGAACCACTTAATATAAATGAAAACTATTTGGCAGAAGTATCACCCAGAGTGAGAGGATGTGCAGAACATAGGTTTCAGATGGCTAGGTTCAAGGTCAAGGTCACAATTCAAGGTCAAATATCTTAACTGGTGCAAAATTAGTATTTTTGTGTCCGCTCTGTATCTTTTGACCTGCTGGATGTAAATGGAAACTATTTGGCAGAAGTATCACCCACAGTAAGAGGATGTGCAGAACATAGGTTTCAGATGGCTAGGTTCAAGGTCAAGGTCACAATTCAAGGTCAAATATCTTAACTGGAGCAAAGTAAGTATATTTGTGTCCGCTCTGTATCTTTTGACCCGCTGGATGTAAATGGAAACTATTTGGCAGAAGTATCACCCACAGTAAGAGGATGTGCAGAACATAGGTTTCAGATGGCTAGGTTCAAGGTCAAGGTCACAATTCAAGGTCAAATATCTTAACTGGTGCAAAATTAGTATTTTTGTGTCCGCTCTGTATCTTTTGACCTGCTGGATGTAAATGGAAACTATTTGGCAGAAGTATCACCCACAGTAAGAGGATGTGCAGAACATAGGTTTCAGATGGCTAGGTTCAAGGTCAAGGTCACAATTCAAGGTCAAATATCTTAACTGGGCAAATAGTATTTTGTGTCCGCTCTGTATCTTTTGACCGCTGGATTTAAATGGAAACTATTTGGCAGAAGTATCACCCAGAGTGAGAGGATGTGCAGAACATAGCTTTCAGATGGCTAGGTTTAAGGTCAAGGTCACAATTTAAGGTCAAATATCTTAACTGGTGCTAAGTTAGTATTTTTGTTTGTGTCCGCTTCAAACAGATCATGACAGGTCCAACCACAGATAATAACTCCACAATTGACCTCATATTCACCAACATTGAAGACTGTATATGTGGAACCAAAGAAGCATATTACACTGACCATAAACTATGTTGGGTTAGCTGGTAATGAGGTAACTCTTGATTAAAGCACTATTCACATAATAAGAAACATGAAAAACCTATTTGTAGCCACTGTTATAATAAAGCCCTTGAAGATTAACATTGCCAATCCTTCTTGTTGAAATAATACTTTATATATACATGTTTGTGCTTATCCTTTTTGTCTTAGGATATTCCCTGACAATACATACCTTCGGGCGTATATTGCCCCGCTGTCAGCGGAGCTCTTGTTCTCCACTTGTTATGTAAATGGAATTATATGTATGTAGACATATATGGCATTACTCTACGTCATTTATGTGTGTGGTATTATTGCATTTTTTATATTATATTTTATTCCGAAATGTTTCTATTAATGGTTTATAATACGTATAATAATTCTAGTGGGTATATATTATTGATACTAAATTCAACATCTCTATTATTCAAATAGGACTTAAAAACATAAAATGTAACGATATACTAATAAAACGCCTTTAACTTGCACACTAAATCAATGTCTACTATGCAGATTTCTTCATTGAAACATACATGGTTAATTGTCACCAATTAGTCATCTAACATATTTTTGCCGTATTATCTACTCAGCTTAAGTTTGTCACAAAATGCATTTTACAGAATAAACATCAGAAAGAGCCGATTATTTTCCTTCTTCCATACAGTATCCATCAATCATTTACGAGGAAGATAAAATGGTGCGTTTGTTGACGGATTTGTAAAGTCACTACTACAAATATGAAACTCTTCCGGATCTCAAAACGCTCGATTAACAATATTATTACCTTATCCCGTCTTTAATCATGCCGGTCAACGTAATTGTAATTGTTCACCGCTAATTGTATATAACCCTTTCCCTCATATATACTCATTTTGACGCACTCAATAGGTACCACATAAAACCTGATCTGCAGAAAACCAGTTAAACCTTACCAAATTTAATTACAAAATCCTCATTTCCAGACCACTGAGGAGCAGCGAACAGCATAAAACCTGATCAGTCTGCGAGTTACTCGCAGGCTGATCTGGTTTTATGTTGTTCGCATAGGTCTTTTCATGGTTTCCTCTATGAGGGAAAGGGTTAACACACACAGAAGATGACACGTCTACGCCGGTTAATCTCGCATACAGTTTTCAGAAAAAATGTCAGTATATTTTACGGACATGTTCATGTTTTGCCTTGCGTGCGGTTTAAAGAGGAGAAAATACTCACAATTTATGTAAATATCACGAAATTATCGTCCGGTATTCGGAGGTTCCGGTTTAGAGAGTGTTTTTTCAATATAGAATATATAGGGAAATAATCGGGAGTTTATACTTCGTGCGGTTTAGAGAGTATTCCGGTTTATAGAGAGTGCGGTTTTGAGAGGTTCCACTGTATTTATGAAAAGACCAAACTCAATAATGAGACCAACTCAATAATAAACCACTTTCAGATGGACCCAATAGTGGTCTCATTATCGAGGTTTTACTGTAGTTACAAAACATTTAAAAAATAGACAAAATTGTGCAAGTGTGAGGTATGTTTCAAACAATCAACATTTTATAGAAACACAGACTATTTCTGCCTTTCTCTTACACAGTCACACAGATGAACAGTACAGCTGATGGCCTACCTTCAGGGCACGGATGTTGCAGGGGTTGGAGGTGGAGTTGATCATGACCTGGATATCTTCCACCTCCTCCTCACCCTCTGGTCGAGGTTTGGTGACCTCATCTGCAACCTCCTTTGCAGCATCTTCAAACTAACAAATTGAAAGAAACCGTAGTCATATATCACAATGAATGCTACATTGCACAATGCCATAGGAAGACAAGGTCTTTCATAACAATTTTATGAGTAATTCACAGGAATAGAGACTGAACAAAACTATGGTCCAGGTGTTTCAATAAGCAGATGTAGATGTATTATACGTTCTAAAAATCCAAAAATCCGTCCCAGAATTTGACCCCAGGCTTTTTGAAAATTCCTCAAAATTGCTCTGTATGCATCTGTATACGAGACTGGATGTTTTTCGATGGGACTACTGCAGTGCTAATAAGTAGTACATGAATGTGTAATTTGTATATGTGGGTATTTTATATGCAAATTGAATAACAACTGCACCCTTTTTTAAAATAAAGATGTGTGCATTGTGTGCATGCATTTTCCAGAAGGTTGTCATACTGGGGTCAAATCCTAGTATGGCCCTTTTCAGAAATATTGTTACACAAGCTTCAATTATCAGTGTAATAACTTAAGAACTGATCAATCTTGAACTGCTTTCCATGGCTCTCTATAGTAGCACTCACCAGGGGTAAATATTCTGTGGGAACTTTCTGTAATTGTTCTGCAAGCGTTTCATCAAAGCTGGCAACATCCTCTATGTCAACCTCCAGGTAATACTCTCCAAGGTTATAATGACGCTTCAACTCATCCCTGAAACATGACAGACATTTTATTAACTAAAGAAACAATGTATAAGGTGCTTTCATAGTAGTTCTTAATTGTTATGTTAAGGACAGCTTGCTAATTTAGAAAATGAAAAAAGGCTTGGTTCTGGAGACTGTAGAAAACTTACCTGTATCTGTAAGAGAAGTTGCCTTCATGAAATTGTCGCAGGAAATCTTTAAAGCGTTTCTTCACTTGTACTTTATTGATTTGATCTTCATTATTTTGATCCTCTGAACCAAAATTATCACTGAAAAAGATCCCGGGTTCGTCAAATCCAGTGTCCATTTTCTTTGTTGTGTTCACGTGGTACAAATTTGGCGCGAAATCTTTCGCGGGGTCTAAATCCGGAAGTGAACTCTTTAATGTTAAAGGTTTCACATGTAAACAAACTGGGTTGCCAACGTATGTAAATCCTTATTTTCTTTTCTAATTCCACTCCTATTTAAAATATTCTAAATATGATAATGATTTATTTTGCCTAACATGATTATAAGTACATAAATCAAACTAATTTTTATTATGTACGTAATTATGAAACCAGTAATATTGCATCTAGTCCTTCGTACCCTATCCATATCGTACCATTACCACCATATCAAAATTTGACATTTAACCATTTTGTAACATATTTCACGATTATGGCGTATGACGTACATTTTTGTGCATTATACAACTAATTTTGCTCATGACATTCAGATACAAGAAATAAAAGCAGTGCACTGTAGTTATAGAAAACATATGTAGTCCATATTTGTGTACCTGTAATTTATGATATTGTTCTACTTTTGATTTTGCGCTATCCTGCAGTGCAGCAACGTCTGAGACCCACGTCCATTGATAATGATAGATGGAGTGAAGTGTAACAAATCAGGCGTGGGTCTCAGACGATGGCAGTGCAGAGGCATGACAGCAATTACCAAAAAATAGCATGTCACATCGAGGGCGGCTCATTGGTGGGAGAAGTTAAAATGCCTTGCCATTGAGCTAGCTTTTGTGTGACTTTATTGCTTGTTATTCCTGACTTGCTAAGTTAAAGCAGCTCGTTCACTAGGACTTACTACATGTGAATATATTATTCTTGTAAACACAACTTTGACAAAATTGGTTTAATATAAGATACAGTATCCCTGAAGCAGGTGCTTGCAGTACCATGTGACGTGTTCCACAACATGGTGTCTTCACCAGTTTAGTGTAGCAACAATCTCATTAAAATCATATCCTAATTTTGCGCTCCTCTACTATCCGCAATTAGGATCTGACAACATCACATTGAAGGTCATGTCAGATTGACCATTAAAGTAACTTATGTGCATAAACAAGTGCTATATTTCAAACCAATTAAACAGCACATTTCAAACTGACTTTGGTAATACATTACAAATGGATGCCTCAACAACTGCTATTCTTACTAATTATTGATGTGGTTACTTCCCCTGGATATAATACCTCTGAGATGACCTTCTACAAGATGTGTTCTGATTCCGTTAGTGAAATGTGAGCAAATATACTGAATCTGATTTTAATGAGATTGAGGGTAGGAGATTGACGAAAAGTTCAGCATATGAAGTTAGAGCATGTGTGAAGAGTGAATGTGATCAGCCAAATGACAGCAAATGAAAATAGAAATTCTAAATACATGTATAGGGTTTACAGGCCTTTTTTGGTTTTAGGGGATATGTAGTGGGTCCTTTTAGGAGGGGAAAATATGTCGACCAGGGGAAAATTTATTTATGAATTAAACATTAATAAACACAATAATTAGGCTGTAACTGAAACACACTTTATTTTATTTCATTTTATAATTAAATTTACAATAATATGTCTCTATTGCTTTCCTTGCATGTCATGTTTTTAAATGAAAATATGTTTTTGTCAGGGAATTTTTAGATTGAATTGGGGGGGAAAAAAGTATACTTTTTATGAGGGGAACGGGGCTGAATATTGGCACCAAAATTGGCAATAAAAAAGGCTTGATTTATAATTCTAAATATAGTTTAACACCATCTGTGATGGGAAAACCTCCCATTTTTTTTTACACTCACAGATGGTTGCATTGGGTGACCATGTGTCTATAGATGGGTATTCAGATAGAAGTAAAATACACACATATATATTTAAAATCAAATTCTTAATAAGTCAATGACCATCTGTGAACTAGCTGCATTAAACAACTTTGGGTAGAGTCTATGTTTGGATGGGTGAATTCATGTCTTTCTTTAGAATAAATAACCCAGTGTTATGATCTAAATTGTATAAAATGCAGAAAAAAAATGATTATATGGTAGAAAAGACAGCAAATAAAATATATTAACATTTGAAAAAAAAAGGGATAGGTGCAAGGCTGATTTAGTTCCTTGGTGTCATACCATGCCAGTGGGTATAGCTCCTCACAGGAATTAATCAATACAGCTCTTAAACCATCAGGGAGTAGCTCACTAAATAATCATCTTGGTTGAAAGCTATAATCTTAGTAACAAATTCTAGTTATAATCAAACAAAAACACATCTGGTGTTAATTCAGACTGACAGGAGTTCTCAAATTTAAAACAAGCTACAGTGTTACATACTGTCTGATCCCAAAGGCAGCGAAGAGTATGTAGCACACAATAATGAGTACAAGTCATGTTCAGCCTGAAATATATTCAGAGGATAATCTGGTTTATATTGTTTGCATTGTCATACTGCATATATTGCCATGTTTTCTTGGAGTAAAGGGTAAAAGATAATAAGATTCAAATTGATATAGGCCTTAGTTACCTTGTACAATATTATTACAAAATGCAAATTTAGATACCATCTATCATTTTATGTTGTTGTTTTTTTTCGTTACAGGCAGCATTACTAACCAATAGCCATGGAGAACGAAACTGCGATTGAAAAGTCCATCAAAGAGTTTGTCTATCAAAAAATACAAGAGCAAGTTTATTTAGATGTTTCAAAAAGTAAAACAATCACAGTAAAGCATCGATCTAAACATGGATCAATTGCCCTGGGAATGTTTTGGTTGAGGGTACTTAGACATCAGAATAATTACCCAATGCCAAAATACCCGTACAAGGAAGTATATGACAAACAGGGAAACAATAAGGTAAGAGTTTATACATGTAAAAACATATTGTCCAATTAGTGATGTTCCATCGTGATGGTGAAAAACTTTAACCTTTGCCATAACTTCTAAACTATTAAAGCCTCTGTCATCAAACTTCACATACTCGTTCACTATCACAAGGGCTACATTCTTATAAAGAGTCATAACTCTCTGGTCCAATTTCACCTAATTTATCTCCTTTTTATAAAAAATAGGTGAGCGTTGGCATCCTCATATAGTGCTTTTGCTGATATTAACCTTTTACTCTTTGTAGTAGTGTTGTTCTGATTGTCGCTAGTGACTGACGATCAGTTACTTTACTGAAGAGCGACAATAATCGATTTACATATACCCGATCCGCGACATTGTAAAATTTTATACCATGCCATGTGTTGTCTGTCTAGCATACAATGTACATCAAACTGAAATCTCATGATTTTACCCAGGTTTCTATAGGAAAACCTTTAAATATCGACTACTAAACAATAAGGCCCAGAACTAAGTGCTCCAGCATTATAAAGAGGAAACTGTGCCGATAACTGCTTCATAAACTTCATGTTACTGTAAAATTAAGCATCTTGCTTGAATGTTACTTCTGATTCAAGCGATTATTAATCGGAAAGTTATCGATAATACCTCATCCGATTGAACCAATAATCAATTGTGACAAATAACAACTGATTTCTATCACTTTGTCTTATTATATATTGTATTATTTAGTTATACCATACTTAGCAGTTGTGTAACATACATCATATTTAACATAAAATTTATCTTCATGACAAGAGCTGGTCTTTGCGGTCTGTGAAAGCAGCCATTTTTTTTGCCCTCCACCATTGATATTCATACCTCCACATAGAGAGTACCCAAAATGTAAATGTCAATTTGATTGGCTTAAATATGTTAGTGCTAAATGCTTGAGGATGTTGATTTGCTGGATGAAAATCCCACAGTAAATGAATGGAAAGAAAGGGAGGAAATTGACATTTGTGTGACAATGCATCTTTACAAGCTAGAACAGAAAATTACCAATCTGGAGCATGCACACCTTTCCAGCCCTGTCTTTCCCATTCATGGTTTGATCAATTACTCACAAAAAGTTTCATATTCTTTTGTATAAACCAGGTCTGCTATTGATTACCCTTTATCCCAGTGGAATTATTGGATAGCCTGTAAGTCTGTTTGAATACATTTGTAAATAATAGAAAGGTCTGTTAGCTCCCTAATCTCTTAAGGAGATCCGGGACTATCTGCTGCACCCCTTCTCCCTTAACCCCTTCACTGCTGTATATAAATGCATGCTATATGCAGGAGAAAAATTGTTTGAAAACTGTCTTTCTTTGCATAAAAATCAACAGATGGACACCATTTTATATCTCATGCAAAAATTACAGTTCTTAAGCATTAACTCTGTAAAGCTTTTACAGTTTAAAAGCTTTTACAGTTTAGTGTAATTGAGTTGCCTCCCATAGGCCTTAGATGATACATCATAACCCCGAGTGGTGCTAAAGGTATAGGCCTATAGGAAACATTTTTTACCCCGAGCAGCAATTAGATCATATTTGTATTGCAGGGAACCATCACAGTAGAGGCTAACTGTCCATTTCCTTCTGCAGGTTATTCTGAAAGTGGATGATGTGACCTTGACCACATTTTTGAAGAATGGTACACTGATGATGCAGGGTACATTTGTCCTGGAATGGTTCCTGAACACGTTCCAAGTCATTATGGATGCTTATGATGCTGAGATACAGGATCCACAGCCCAAAACAACTGTCTACAGACAGTACACAGAAAACTGGAAACAGTTCCAGGTGGAAGAGAAAAACAAAAGAGGTTAAAAAAACATCAAACTTTGTGTAGAAGAAAATTAACCTTACGTTTCTATTTTTCTCAGTGATATAAGACCACTTTTTGATGTTTGTAGCAATAATTTAATCTCATTATAAACAGACAAATCATTTACCATTAAATTTCAAAAGTTTTATTCATTAATTTATAAGTTTATATTTACTTCAAAGGATAAAATTAATTAATTAACCTTACAGGGGTCTGTTATTACCAAAGTTGGATCGCTTTGACAATATGGGCACCGTTTTGACTATTTTGAATGGGACAGGGACCGTTTTACTATTTTGAAAGGGACAGGGTCCGTTTTGACTATTTCTTGGGACTGATCTGACCAATTTGGCACCGTTTCAACATGTGTCCGTTTTTATTTGGGTTGGTTTTGACTGGTAACCATCTAAACATTAAAGCATGGAATTTTTAATTTCTTTTAAAAGAGTAATACTAGTATATATATACATGTATGCAGAAGTATGTAGTCAATACATTTTTGTATAAACATTATGAATATGGTATACTTCCTTCTTCCACTGGTTTACCCCTTACTTCATATAGACTCAATTTTAATGCATTGAAAATAGAGCAGACCCAGATCAGACAGCTCCTTTAGGAGTTTTAGGAGGATCTGTCTGGTCAGGGTCTGCTCTGTTTGCTCTTACAATATTGTACCTTAGAATCTACACATTTTGAATGGTAAAGAAACATCCTTTGTTTCATATTCCATTGAAAGTTAAAATAAATTAATATTAATCAAGTCATAAACTTATACATGAATATTCATGAGGTAAAGGGTTAAAATAAGCATGGTTCTGTAAGCCTGAGTGTGGTAAATTGCTTATTGAGCTGTACTTTTTTTTATAATTATGTAGAGTCAGGCTTGTGGAAAAATTATGTCACACATGAAAGATATTATAAAGATTAGAACTGTTCAGCAAAAATCTTAATTTCAGTGACTGTTCTGCTGTTCTAACAACATACCTATTCATATCACACCCAGCAAACTGTATACTATTCGGGGTGGTGTTGGGAGGACTGTTGTTCAGAATGTAAATATTAAGCATTATGCTGCCTGTCGAAAGAATGAAGCTACAGCCCTATATATTTGTCCAAGCTAAAATATAGCTCTGAATATGACTGAAAATATTTACTGAGGGAGCATTTATCCATACAATCAAATTATTAATTTTCCTTCCTTCCAGACGAGGCTGCTCATGAAGAGAGAAGGAAGGAGGATCATGCGCTAGAGGCGGCTGAGGACAGGGCAACCATCATTTCAGACATGCAGGCTCGAACACAGGTGGAGGAGGAAGGGGGCGGTGATGCTGCAGGTACTCTCAGGCTTTGATACATACTTGGTCTCTAACTGAATGATTGTGGAAATAAAGATACAAATAGATTAATATAATGTATATTTGTAGCAGCTAAATCAGTAATTACGGTACTCTCAACTTTGTATGGACAATTATATCCTTTTGCAAAAAACCTCTTCAAAAATCTAAAGGGTATGTTTATTGTGAATTGTATGTGATTTATAGCACATACATTGGCCAAGTTTGTAAACTGTTATTCTTCTTAACAAAATCATCATAACAGGTTTAATACCAAGAATTGCTTCACATTTTTGAAGTAAGCGAAATTCACAATAACAGGCAGTGAATACAAAAATAGAAAGTTGTGTGTTGCTTGCAATGATGCAGGAAAAGTTTCTGGCTTTTTAGTATGTACATTTCCAGTGTATACAGATACAAAATAATTTGAGGGCTTGGCATAAAACTAGTGTAACTACATATAAATAAAGAAGGAGTTACAACAGTTTGCACTAAGATCTCAAAATGCAGTACATGTATATTCAAATTGAATTACAAGATTACAGATATTATCAAACTGAAATACAATTAAATTGTCCATAGCTTCACAGGGATATTGCGATCAGTGATTTACTTAGTTTACAAGATCCCATGGGTTTGTGACATATTTTTTATTAGCAACTGACCTAGTCCTGGAAAAGTACTTGCATAATCTTATAATGGACTCCACTGGTGGTAAATTGGACCTCTTATTTTTCAGGTCAATTAATAAAAAATTCTTATTAACAAACATTTTCATCTGGATGGGAATACAGTGCTCGTCAGTTACATCACACATACTCCATTACAACATGTCCCATTATAATAGATTTGCAAAGAATAACCTGGTTCAAACCTGATGGACCTCTGACCTTTGTTAACTGTTGTTATATTGTTACAGGTGGTCCAATATAACATGCTGTCTACTGTAGGTTTGAACCCAAATTACAACATTATTATGGATCTGTTATGTACAAAAATTTTGTAAAATTTTGAAATCATATTCCAATTAGAAAAAGTCTGTCAGAATGACTTTTGATAAAATAGAGGTAATATATCATTTTTGGTGTTTAAATAGGAAAATAGATTTAAAATTGATGTTGCAGATGGTGTCAGTGAGTCTGAAAAACTTAAGCAGGCTGCAGATGCCGTTGCTGAGGAACTTGCAGAGGAATTAGAACTGATGACAATTGATGTTGTAAGTCTAACATTTCATATACTTTAAATACTGTAAAATCAATATTGGAACAATTCTTAAGTATCACAAAAGGTTACTATGATTGGTTTTTTATTTTGGAATGGATGAGGCCAAGGCTAAAGTCACTGTTGCTGAAAATAGAAAACTAGAAATGCAGACCTAGAACTTGCCAGAGGAACAGTTAAGCATTATCGGTCATTTGAGTATTACCCATCATTTAAAAAAAGAATTGAGTGTCTTTAATTTCTTTAGTAATTCAGGAACTGTTACACTTTCATTTTAATTTTAAGTGAGAAACCATCAAAGATGGTTGTGAACAATAGTAATATATTGCTTAAAACACATTTATGGCATAAAAGCCGTATTTCCACAAAGTTTCAAAACTCATTAAATCTTACAAGTAAATCAGATCCACTTTCAGGAGTTAAAACATATGTTTGTTTTTTGGGTTTAATGTCCCACAGACAGTATTTCATTCATTTGGATACGATATCTACATGAGACAAGTTATAACATTTGATATTGGCAATGTTACACTAAGGATACATACTTGAGCAGGGATATTTATCAATTTCAGTGATAGTTGTAGCAGATAATGATGTAAAGGATCACAGGTTAGAATCATTTATTGTTAACTCCCTAATGTTTTTCTTCCATGTTTCAGTGGCCAGAGTCAACCCTTCTACCTCAGCTTGAAAAACTACGCACCTGTCAAGTTCGTGATGGATCCACTTACATCTACCGTCTCTGGAAATCTCTTCTTCATTACTGGTTCTCCGATCCTTGCCGGAAGGTCTACATTGTGACCCCGTTTCTGGACGCTGAGCGACTGACAGATGTCTGCCAGATTATTCTTGATCATCGGATTGAAGCGAATCTAGATGCGTTCTATGTGCGACAATCTTGCGACAACAATACAAAAGTATTTGAAGTGAGGCAGAAGGTCTTCAGAAATTTGATGCAAAAGATCAAATGTTCTTAGAGTATAAAATCTACTCCAGTATCATCTACCCAATGAGAAGATTTCATGCAAAGTTTATCGCATGTATCAATGGAGATCAGGCAGAAGTTCTCATCACAAGTGCTAATTTTCATGGCAACCATTTTCAATGTACAAATATGGAGACAGTCCAGTACCAAACCATGTCAGATGTTGACTTTGTGAGGAGATTTCTGAGCCCCATCATAGCCTCTGTACATGAGGAAAAGTGATATCTTTTTCTTCATGACATGCCTCAAGTTGTTATTTTCCTCAAATCAAAATCTGTTATTATTATCCTGACACTTTTGAAGTTGTTGAGAAATTAAAGATCAGAATCTGTAAGAACATGCTAGTAATCATTTGGCTACAAGATTTCTCTTCTCAAGGTTCATAAAAAGATTCCAAAAATATTGAGTTGAGTAAAATCTCAAGTTGAGAGGTTTAGTGAAACAGTGGTAGAACACTTATTTCTGACTCAGGCGGATAGTGTGTTTATATTTTAGTGTGCACTGAATACACTGAAGCTGTTTTGCTATTAAATTAGATAATTCTACAAAGAACCTGTATGTAGTAACCATATACTCCTGCCAGTTCTTAATATAAATACATTTACTTGCTTTGTAGCATAGACTGTGCATGCTTTATAAAATGCAAACTGTTTTCCTACTAGTCAAGATGACCACATGTTCACTGTATTGCCAGTTACACATTTTGACTGGTTGAATTGTTTCATGTGATTCATGACTATGAGTTAACCTTTTTAAACAGAGAGTATGTATGGTCTTTGAGTACATGTATATAAAAGTCCTTAGGAAGGTTATCTATATGACAAGTGTAATCTTGATCAGCCTGTAACTTAATTTCATAGGCAGTTATGAATAGAACCTAATGATAATCGTAAATTACTGTCAGGTTAATATTGTTTATATTGGTAGCAAAGGTACTTCCTAGACATGTGGTAAGGTTATTCTATTCTCTCGTCAAAAATAATATAGAGAAGACACTTTGATTTTTAGTTAGTATCTTCTGTATTATAAAATCAGCCTGTTTTTTAGATACTTGTGAGGTTTAATGCAACATGCTTGTTGAATCTGTGTGGGAAGAGCAAATGTAGATAACAGTGTGATACTAGTAGAATATTATATAGAAATTACAAAAATATAACTTTTAAAATGTTTTAAAACAATGGAAAAGGAATAGGGAATCTTTTTATTATACTATCATGAATAAACTGTATAAATTGAGGTTGAATATGCAATGCTTAAATTTCAAGTGATATATAGTACATTTTTTATGATAATTTTTTATATATCTCCATATTTGGATGTATTTAAAAACTGTTTGGTATCTTAATTATTACAGAGTGTAAGACTCAATTTATTTTTATTTTCATATGCATTTATTGTGTCTTTGTTAAAGGATTGTATTTCCCTGTAATGCACTGCTAATAGGCAGATGAATAGGTAACACAATGGAAAAAGTGTGCAGAAATACAGAGCAAATTGATTGTTCTATTAAAAATCTCACAGATAATAATATACAAGGATATCTTTTAATTCAATTATATATATTTATGATAACTTGAAATATGAAATGGTTTAAGTCATTTCCTAAGCATGTGATCATGATATTATTAAATAATGTTTCTGTAAATTATTTTATTACTTAAAATCGAATAGGAAAACAAATTTAGATTTATATATTACAATACACTTTTAATAGATTGAAAACATATATATAGGTTAACCCATATTTTAATGGAATGAAAACATATATATAGGTAACATTTTAATACAGTTTTAATGGAATTGGAACATATATTTAGGTCAAAATATTTTACTACATTTTTAATGGAATTAAAACATATATTTTAATAATATTTTAAAATACTGAGCTCTATATTATTATACATTATTCAAACTGATGTTAATTTAATTAATACATTTAAAATTTGGTTTTGGAATTTTTCATTAAGGTTACATATTTAACTGAAACCTAAATGTTATTATTATTTTCTTACAAGTTGAATATTTTTAAGAAACAATCATGTGATATTCATGTTCAGGTGATAGTATTCTATGCAAAAATTGTCATAATATTATGTACTGGTTTGTATTTGTTAGTGGATATTAAAATTATATTGTTAAAACTGTTTTGTATCAGTTAATTTTGCTTTTTAAAAATTAAACTGGTAATAATTTTAATTAAATCTTAAAAGTTTTTTCTTTGCCAATTTTATTGTGTAAAATTGTATGAGCAAACACAAAGTACCCTGAATATAATGATTAGACAGCTCCTGGCAGGATCTGGGTCTTCCTTGCCCTGGCTTCAAAACACTTATATATGTATAAATGTTTATTTTGACAGATAAAAGGATATTTAAAACTATATATAAGTCTTAAAAGAATGACATCAATTATTCATTAGGTAAAAGAATAACTAGTTTATATCATCCCAGACAGATGTGAAAATCCATTTAAGATGGGTAAGCAGATCTGGCCTGTTCTTAAATCATCCTAAAGCAGCCTCCTAACAGAGAAATGATTTAGGATGCTCGTTTTATTATGGCATTTGTGAATTAAACGAAAGGGTTAAAATGTATTTGAATTCAGATAAAACTGTCTGTTTATGTATGAAAGGAAAAGGCACAGTTAACGACAAATTAAACTTAATGAAATTGATAAGGGGAAAATACTATAGGAACATACGTAAGATAATTTGAATTGTAGACCATCAGTGGATGAATTAGTAACATATTCATATGGATACTGGTATTTATAATGGTAATGACGTTTTATACAGTCATGGGATAGTAGACCATCAGTGGGTGAATTAGTAACATATTCATATAGATACTGGTATTTATAATGATAATGGCGTTTTATACAGTCATGGGGATAGTAGACCATCAGTGGGTGAATTAGTAACATATTCATATAGATACTGGTATTTATAATGGTAATGACGTTTTATACAGTCATGGGGATAGTAGACCATCAGTGGGTGAATTAGTAACATATTCATATAGATACTGGTATTTATAATGGTAATGGCGTTTTATACAGTCATGGGGATAGTAGACCATCAGTGGGTGAATTAGTAACATATTCATATAGATACTGGTATTAGATTTGGGATAATTCGTCAACATAAGTGATTGAAATAGAGGGAAAATGGGTTGAAGTGAACGAGGACGCCTGTATATAAATGAGAGCAATCCTGACAAGTGCTTGAGTTTACCCTTATTGTCTTAAGAATGTCAAATCTGTACTTGCTTCTAAATGACAAAAATAGCCTTTAATGCGCAGTTCTGATCTAAGTGCTTAGATCTCGGACTCCGTAGCAGTCATTTACGTGTTTTTTACATCTGTCTGATTCCCTTCCCGACTACTCTTTCATTAATTTCCTCACGTCTTAAATGTGATTCCGCTGGGCTCCATAAGCTCTGGTTCTATTCGTTCCCTGTTCTGTAGCCCGATCTATCGATCTGTCTTTGCTACATTTCCCTGCCTACCAAGGCTGTCAGTCAGGATTTACTGGATCATACCAGGGTCTCTATATATATTAAGAGGCCATGGCCATACAAAGCAGCCCGTTTTTGCCTGAAAATGAAAGCTCTATGTAAAATTATGTATACATGTAATGCATCAATGCAAGATAATCAAAACCAAATAAACAAAAGAAAACTCAAGTTGCATGATTGTTAAAAATAAGTAACATGGTTCGTATGCCTGTAGAAATCTAATGTCATGCAGTCAGAATAAAATAATGGTCACGCTTCCCCATTATTATGCCCCTATTCTATATAGGAATCACCCGTGTACGTCCCAACATTACGAGGGTTATCAAAAAATACGTAGACTAGCTTGCAATTTCAAGTCTGCGTAACATTTATAAGTAAAAAATACATCACTTATCAATAGGGTCATTCTTCAACGTCATGGACGTATAATTTTGTGTCTCAAAACCATGTCAGTACTCCAGAAATACATATGAACCCGCTATCGGTCGGGTCTAAGAACACGCGACCTTGACGAACGTCCTGAACGTCACGCTGCTGGCGGATGCATACCTAAGACAGAACTTCCTCTCTTCTTCTCAAAGTAAGCACTCTTCCAAATCACCGCTAATGACGCCTAGGTCATTGACGATAGAAGATGCCCTAGTATAATCAAGATCGCATCAGGGGAAATGGAGAACCCAATAAAATGGAGCAACGTCCAGAGAATAGGGTGCATGCTCCAACACTCTAATTCCTAAAAAAGCGATTGTGAATCGAGTGACTATGGCCGTATTGTCTTGATAAAAAACAAATTGGTTTGGCTGGATGTCCAGCCTTTTGTCCTGTAGCAAAATGCAGAAGCTACTTAAAGAAAACATTATTTAAGGAAATAAAAATAAGTAAAAACCTTTTTCATAGTCAGTGCTTTGGTAAGGATGGTTTACGTTGGTCCAATGCTGATATTTGGAACCAAAAAAAAAATGTTTCAAATGTTTGTTAATGTGTCAGCAAGGGTTTTTATCAAAGTATCTACATTCGACACGGAAAGAAGTATTTTGTACAATTAGAGTTGAGAGGGGATGTCTAATTATTTAATCAATAAAAATTATCATTATTTGCATAAATTATTTGAACACAAAATATAATCAGTTTCCCTTATTATCTCCTCATGTATGTATATATAATTTAATAATATGTTTGTGTATGTTAATATAGATCCATATGTATGGATGTGTGTATATATGTGTCTCGTACATAGGTGTATATGTATGTGTATATGTAGTTCTGTATGCATATGTGGATATGTGAAACGACATGATGTACGATTTCAATGGAAAAAAATTTACCTACCTATCTGATTTTTCCTTAATGCGGCAGATATTTGGTCAAAGCAACGTACCGGATACCTTTGCTTCCAATCCCTTAAATTCAGTTTAAAATTTAAGACGCGCAAAGGAAGGTTTGAATGAAGTACACAGTTTTGATCGATATGTTGTTTTTGTTCGTTTTGCGTGAAAAAAATGCTATGCTCAACAAAGTTTAATTGTTGAATGTGGAGTGAGTTTTTTGATACGATATGCCGATTTTCATTTAAGTAATTTTGAGGAGTTTTTTTTCCAGTCACTCAGAGGTGACCCATTTTTTTTTTATCTCCGTTGTGGTTATAAAGGGGTCGGTTTTGAGGACTTGACATACATGTACTTAAATAATGTGTCATTTGATAACAGTGAAGTTTCGATACAGATACCCGAAGAGACAAGAGAATGTTAGAAACGAAGTCATATGGAGTTAATATACGGCACTATGACGAAACCTGAGCGGGCACAAAAATAAAACCAAATCTCGCGGAACAGTTTGGCATCGGCATTCTCGACATGGATCAGAATAAAATAGGCATTAAGAAAGAAAACAAGAATCGGCCGAATTTGGTAAAAAAAAAAAAAAAAGTACAGACAAGCCAATAATCACAGGTAGTGGAGGCCTTCTTAAAATTATTTTCCAAATAAAGAGCCAAAAACATTCCAATTTTGGGTGAAATTATGAGGGAAAAGGCAAAAATATTTGTTCAAATGGGGCTTGCTGACGAGCCCGCCGATGTTGGTTATAGAGCTGAACACAGGAAAAATCTTGATAAGAGAAAAAAACAGCTTGCAAATGTCATTCTGAATATGCGTATAATTTGATATAAATTGCTCAAATTAATAAAATATTAAAAACAAGATATGAAAAATTTTTTTTTTCACAATAAAGATAAACATATTTATTCCGTTCAGTATCGAACTCGCATGACTGGATTACAAAAGAAATGCCATAATATCGACTCTTCCTCTATGTTCAGCTCTATAACCAACATCGGCGGGCTCGTCAGTTTTCAACATTCTTCAACGTATCAGCCATTTTTTTTCTGATTTAAGGACTGCTGTTAGCCATGATTCAGTCTGCTTGTAATATATAGTTTTTAATGGTAATGAATGGCTAAATACCTGAATTTGTCAATAAATTGATTCACATTATTCATGTAAATTATATTGAGGCATAAAAAATAAAACATTTTAATTTAAAAAAAGAAAATACCAGTTCCCCCATATTTGACAGCACCAATTGCTGATTCATCTGTGTACACATTGATCCAATCCCCTCTAGGGTACACTTCGCTGAACATAATCAGATTTGCAACTCTCCTGGTACGGTCATCCTCATCCATCATTGGTCTAGGTTAGGAACCCTGGTGCGGATTGATACAGCAGGCAGGTCATGTTCACATGGATATGTGAAGTCAGCCATGCCCAGGGGATTAGTCTTACTGCTTAAAGATTGGTGTTCTCTTATGAGCTGTTTGGCCTAATGGACAAAACTCTTTCACTTGTTATTGTTAGACCTTGCAGCCTGTCTTTCATAAGGTGATCTGGTAGGCACTTATATTTCTGTGCTTGCAGCAGAATCTTGGTTTTCTCCTATTTTTTAGAGGCTGCATTACGGTAGTGAACTGTATGAATTGAATTGGGGTTAATTTACTGGCTCCTGTCATAATACGTAAAGCTAGGTTTTGGACCTTATCAAGTGTTTGTAAGGTGGTCTTAGAGGCGGTGGATCAAGCAGCCGAGCTATACTCCAGGTGGGGTCTCACTGTTTCTGATAAACTGACATAAATATTTGCTCGTCTGCCCCCATGCTGTTTAGCAGGATTGCGCATTGTTGCCAGTTTCTTCCGAGCCTTACCTTCTGCATGGGCATTGCGTGGCTTCCATGTCTGTCTTAATGACTGAAGATTAATACATGTCCCGTATTTAGCTCGTCTGTTTTTCAAAGAAAATAAAATGTCATCATGGTGTCATCGTCGTAAACCTTCTGCAACAATTTCATTATTACTGTATATTGCTGCTGTCCTTTTTCTCCTTTCATATTCTATTCCTCTTATTGCCACAGTCACAATTACTACTTCTTTTACAACTAAAACCACAGCCACTTCAACTTTATCATCATCAATTCTATTTCTGCGTTTGATATTACTGGGCCAACTTGTCGAGAATTTAAATGATTACCAACACATCATGGAACTATCTTCATTTAGCACCAAACTTTGGAGGACTCATGGACCGAAAACTTTTATCTCCTATTGTGAAAGTTTTTAATACATGTATTACAAAAATTTATAAAATTTTACGACTTGTTTAATTCCGTATCCAAATGAAGCTGGCTTGACCTCTTTTGTATATACAGTGAAACCTCGTTTGAACGGGCACTTTGGTTCCTTGGCAAAAATACCGGATAAACGAATTTTCCGTATAATTGAATAAACCCATACATCTCCTCCTTTTTCCACTTTCTTTCATAATTTTTCATTGTACTCTGCGTGTGTATGTGTTTGTTACATTTGTATTCCAGTCATTATAAGTATTTTAAAAGAATATGCTTCGGCCTATATATGATTATGCATTTAAATTGGTGTTTACAGATTTGCATTTATTTGATTTTTGAACAGGGTTGCTTGCAACCCTGTTCTATGGAAGCAACAATTTTGTACTACACAACATTCAAATTTCCCGCTTGTTTACTGCGCGGAAAAAATAGTTCCAAATTCTTCTTCCTTTATAATTTCTCAATGATGATTAATTCTTTGTTTATTTCAATACGGCTGCATTATGTATATCAATGCTAAATTGAAATGTGTTTGAAATTGGTGCTGGAATTCACAATTAATAAATTGTAATGAAAAAATTAATGCGCAAAGTGGCACAAATCGCAGCAAAATTCGGAGATTTTTCAGGTCAGCATCCATAAGGGCGCGTAAGTCTCGTTTACTTTCACTTTTGAAATTCCACTTCCGGGTACATCGGCAGACGATGGTGTAGGCCTACGGATGTTCCCACCGAACCGGTGGAAAACAGACCTGTAGTCTGTTTCGCTTCCCCACGAACGTGAAGGAAAGGAGAAAAAATGGGTCGATCGCTGTAGGTATGGCGATGATCTAACAATATTTAACGTTTAGATTTCAGTGTTTAAATAAAGCAGCCCTATTTCGGGTAGTGACTATTGCTTCGGATATTTTAAAAAAGTTTATGAATTTTCGTAGTTTTAATGATTTTCATCATAATAAACCTATATTGAGGGGGAAAATATGTTTCTAAATTTAGTTTTGTCCATATCTGACCAAATGAAACCCTTTATTTCTATCGTATTTATAAATGTCGCCCTTTTTAGGACATGGAACAGTACTTTGGATATTTCTCGTAAATGACTCCGATATTATCCAAAATGGATATTATAACTATTATTATCGTTAACCAAAGGATTTGAAAATTATTTCAACGAGAGTATTTAAGACAGCGGTTATTAGCATATTTAAATATGCAAGTGAATGTAAATACCCGAAGTATATAAGCATATCAATATACATACCTTTACATTTAAATTTAAAGCTATGAAGATCAACATGTAGAATCCATTTATTACATGTATTAAACATCACCCTGGCAGTGATGAAACTTTATGGTTTTTGCAAAAATGACATGGCACTAAATAAGCAGTGCTTTTGCATATACATATGTAATCATACTATGAAATGTTGATTCATCATTGTATGAACTATTTTTGTTGGACCTTTTCAGACGTGCAGACAGGGAGGTCAACAGCAATGACCGAATTTGCAGCTGTCACTTCATTGATGGCAAGAAGGAAAATGGACCAACCATTTCCACATTCAGCAAAAATGTTGGCAGCTTTCCAGAGATACCCACACCACAAAGGTATACATGAATAAGAATGTTTTATTATTTTCAACCAGAAATAATTGTCTAACAAAATATTATAATAATATTATCATTCCAGATAGAACTTTATAAAAGCAAATGTTTAAACTGATGAACCTCGCACTCAGTTCCTGAAATGATTGACACTGTGTCAGGATAATGAGACTGCATGGGTTAGGTATCATGTCACATATCTCTTGTGGCAACACTATATCACAGTAATAATCTGTCTCAATAGGACTTCATATTATTGACTAATTCCTAGTTTCAATTAAGACTGATTCTTCAAATGACTAAAATATTGTTGCTTGGACGTTAAACCTGAGAAACAAAACTGATTGAAGCAGAATAAAGGTACTTACCAATATTGCTGTAGGCATAATATTTGCACAAGCTAGCAGGGTATTGGCTTTACAAAATGATTTTTGATTTGTAAAGTTTCCAGACAGCACACATTTAATTGAAGTATGTTTTTAGTACACACACCACATGTTGTAATTAATATTTCAATAACAAAGGCAAAGTTTACAAAAGCTCAAAACCATCATCCCTTTAACAAAAACAGCTTTTAGGTTTTTATTTATCAAAATGATATTACAGTAACTGCTTCTTTCCAATATAGACGAAAAAGACAAAAGGTAGAGTCAGTTAGTGAGATAGTGTCCACAACTGAGGAACATGGAGCTATAGGGGATGGAGCTTCAGCTCTTGATTACAGCTACCATCTACAAATTCCTGACTGTGAGGATACTGATGGAGAACACACAGTACAAGTGAAATCTGGTATATATGAATAAATATAATAAACTTGTTTATGCAAAAACCATTCCTTTTATATTTAACTTGATCACTTGCTGTCCGGCTGAATTAAGGAAAAAAAGCATCTTAAGAAAGTTAATAAAATCTTCAGTTATTGAGTTGAAAGAGCAGTTGCTTGAAGTAGGTTTATGTTGAATACCCATATTAAGAATATATTGTGAAGCTGGAAATTTGGCTTGGCACAGCCGGGGATCGAACTTGGGTCTCTGGATAATAGGTCCAACATTATAACCACAAAATGACCACAATCTCATGTTCATTTGACTTAAAAATTAAGCACAAGATGCGAGAACTACTCTGTGCCGAAGTACATGGTGACTTAAAGGGTCTCCAAATGCCAAGTTATAATCTGCCCAAAATATCTTTATGATAGGGGTTTTAACCATTAACTGTTCTTTTAGTTCAAGACCTGGAAATGGAGATAGCTGGTCTGAAAAGAGAAGTAGAAACATTACGGCTGTGAAAACCAAAAATGAAGTTACAGGACATCATTCAAGACACAGATAAGGTTAGCCTCTATATAATTATTCAATGCTAATTTCCTCCCCATCTAAAGCAAATATATTTCTGGTAAATATGATGATTTTTAACGATATGAAGGAAAATGTATTGTTTGCATTAATAATTCCTGTCTCTGCCATAAGTACAAACACACTTTTGGGCATGGTAGATATACTAATCAAATCGTCTATAGAGCAGATCCAGAGGGGGTACCAGGGTCCTGCCATACCGAGAATTGGCTAATATGCCTTATCATGCATAAAATAGTGGGAAAAGGGACATGACCCCCCCCCCCTGGAATTTGGCATCCCCTCCTGTACGTGATTTTCAGTGTGGCATCCCCCACCGCCCCCCCCCCCCCAAAAAAAAATTCTGGTCCACACATCTACGATTTGTTTCATCATATCAACAAATGCTTTGTTTTATTCACAGATGTTGCTGTATACTTCCTTGCCAGCGGATGTTTTCAACGTGTTGGCCAACATGCTTAAAAGAATTGCACCTTTCAATTATTATGCTGGCTGGACAGTTACCTGTTTCAGTCTAGAAGACCAACTCTTAATGGTCCTGATGAAGTTAAGGTTAAACTACAAGGACTTAGATTTAGCAGAGAGATTCAATACAAGCAGGCAACTGTGTCAAATGTTATCAACACTTACATTTCTGTGCTGTATGAATTTTATATGATGGTGTCTTGAAAGCTGTTGGTATCCTAGTCAGTTGAAATGTAAGGGGTCTATGCCAAAATCTTTTGAAGACTTTAGTTCTGCCAGGATAGCTATGGATGCTACAGAGGTCTTTCAAGATGTTCCATCTGACATGAACTGTCAGTCTCTTTCGTACAGTAACTACAAAAGTAGGCATACTGTCAAAGCCGTTACCTGTGTCGCTCCTAATGCAGCATTAGTATATTGTTCTAATTGTATCCAGGGTCAACATCAGATGCAGCCATTGTAGAACACTCTAGGTTACTTGACCAGTTACAGCCAGGCGACATGATATTGGCTGACAAAGGTTTCAATATATTTGACAAACTGCCTGCTGGCGTTTCACTAAATATTCCTCCTTTCATGTCAAGCAAAGGTCATTTTACCAAAGAGGAGGCAGAACTTTGTTTTAGATTGGAAGAAGTAGGATTCATGTTGAGCAAACTAATGAACGTATAAAGAATAATGACATTTTAAGTCACATACCTGCCCAATACAGGCATTTATCAACAA